>OX465106.1:25626422-25923922 GCA_949987565.1 Luidia sarsii
TCATCTCATCACGAAATTCCCGATGACCTGACCCTCTATTGAACTAAGCACCCGCGGGGGGGGGGGGGTATACAGTCCTCGGTATTGGACTGCCTCATGCCCTCTGCTGGCCAATCCTTTTCACGAGAGTTTAAGAGAAAAAAGGTTGCTAGCGAGGGAAGGGGAGGAGGTATTAGAAAGAGCATCGAAGCAGAAGCCCCCAATATCCGGTGTGTGAGTACCGGAGGGCCACACTTTTGTGTATCGAATGCGATACGTGACCCTAATACCGTTTGATCGCTCAGACCGAACTGGGCAGCGAAATGAAAAGAGAAAACCGGGATCTTGACAGTGACTCAGTTCACACAAAAGCTGAATGCTCCCCTCTTCTACACCGAGGTTTCGTTCAATCAACTCTGACTGATTATCCTCCCCCATCTAAGATCTTTCTTTTTTTAAGATCGTAGAATAGCAAGGGCTCAAATTGTGTAAGAGGAGGAGCGAGGAGGAGGGAGGAGGAGGAGTAGGGGGAAGAGATGGAGGAGGAGGAGGACGAAGAGGAGGAGAAGGAAGAGGAGGGGAGGAGGGTGAGGAGAAGTAGGAAGAGGAGGAGGGTGAGGAGGAAAGAGTTGAGAATGAAGAGGAGGAGTAGGGGGAGGAGGAGGAGGGTGAGGAGGAAAGAGTTGAGAATGAAGAGGAAGAGTCGGGGGAGGAGGAGGAGGGTCAGGAGGAAAGAGTTGAGAATGAAGAGGAGGAGTAGGGGGAGGAGGAGGGTGAAGAGGAAAGAGTTGAGAATGAAGAGGAGGAGGAAGAGGATGAAGAGGAGGAGGAGGAGGAAGAGGAGGAGGATGAAGAAGAGGAGGAAGAAGAGGAGGAGAAGGGGGAAGAAAAGGAGGAAGAGGATGAAGAAGAGGAGGAGGAGGAAGAAGAGGAGGAGGTGGAAGAGGAGGAGGAAGAAGAGGAGGAGAAGGGGGAAGAGAAGGAGGAGGAGGAGGATTGAGAGAATGATGATGATGGTGATGGGATATTGAGAAGAAGTGAGATTCGAAAGTTTTCGTGGTAAGAATAGCAGAATAAGTAAAAAGAAGAAGAAGGAGGAGAAGAAGAAGAAAGAGAAGAAGACAAATAAGAGGAAGAAAATGAGGAAGAGGAGGATGAGGAAAGGAAGAAGGTGTCATGTTCCATGTTGCATGAAATAGGGCAATTTATGCACGAGTCCGTATAAACGCACAGGCGTGAACATGCACTTATCTACTCGCCAGACGGAAGACTCTGATTGCAGTATTGTCAAAACAGTCTCTGTGTTTATGTATACATGGCTGAAGGCTAAAGACGAAGGGGGTGAGGAGAAGGAAAGGAAGAGGGAGAGGGGGAGTAGGGAGAGGAGGAGGAGGAGGAAGAGGAGGAGGAGGAGGAGGGAGAAGAGGGGCGAACACGATGAGAACATGTTGGAGGAGAGTCGAAGAGGAGAAGGAGGAGGGACGAGGACAGAAGAAGAGGAAGACGAAGTGCCGCCATGAGGGAAAATCAACCCAAGTACGCGTGACGGTGACGCCTTTAAGAAACCACTGCCTCTCACTAATTCATCCCAAGCATTCATCCGGACGATATCCGTTGAGTATAGGCAAGGCGACGTCTGCAACCGGGGTTGGATGGAGAGGGGCGGCTGCGGCGCGGTGCAGGGGGGGGGGTGCTTGTGAGTCGGCTCGCAGTCACTGACCTGGCCCGCTGCTAGTTTAGTAATCCCGAGGCACGCCCGAACCACTTGACGTCACAAGATGTCACGGGAGGGTCGGGGAGAGAGAGATGGAGGACGAGAGAGAGATGAGGGGGGAGAAAGCAAGAGAGGGGAAAAAGAGAAGGGAAGAAGAAAAAGAGTGAGGAGAGAGAGAGAGGAGAGAGAGGAGAGAGAGGGGGAGGAGAGAGAGAGGGAGAGAGAGGAGAGAGAGAGGGAGGAGAGAGAGAGGGAGAGAGAGGAGAAGAGAGAGGGAGGAGGAGAGGGAGAAGTAGAGATGGAAGGGGAGAGAGAGGGAAGAGGAGAGAGGAAGGACGAGAGAGAGGGAGGAAGAGAGAAAGGGAGCAGGAGAAAGGGAGGAAGAGAGAGAGGGAGCAGGAGAGAGAGAGGAAGGAGAGAGAGAGGCGAGAAAGCGAGAGAGAAGAGAGAGAGAAAGAGATTGATAGGGGTAGAGGGATTGGAAGGGGGTTCTTGGCGTTGTCACGTTGCACTTCGCTTAGCGCGGCAATCGCATTGATGCAATCTGTCGCGGCTGGCTGCCGGCTAAACGGTGCGGACATTCAGCAACGGGCGCGTAATTTCTAATGACCCGCTGTCTCGAGTCAGATTAGATGGCAGTGGCGTTTGGGTCTCTCGCCGTCCTCCTTCTCTCCCCGGTCCGTCTGCCTGTCTGCCTTTCTGCATGTGTGCCTGTCTGCCTGTCTGCATGTCTGCCTGTCTGCCTGTCTGCCTGTCTGCCTGCCTGCGTGTCTGCATGTTAGTTTGTCTGTTTGTCTGTCTATCTGCCTGCTTGTCTGCCTGTCTGTGTGTCTGTCTTCCTGTCCGTCTTTCGGTTTTGCATCTATAGGAAGATCACTTCAGGAAGAGATCTATTGCATTGAGTTCCCTGCATTCTATCTTTGGTTTCTGTTGATTCTTAAAATGAGATAAATTTTCGCCACTCCCAGCCCTCGGCTGTGCTGACACGGCAACGAGGCAGCGACCAAGGTCCGCCCACGACTGCAACCATGACAACGCGCTGGAAACAAAGAATACTCCCATTTATAAAAAAAGAAGCTTGCGTCAAAAAATGAGATGAACGCTGTCATAGAGATGAGACCAGATAAGACAAGTTTAAGCGAGATATAACGAGATAAAACGTGATAGTACGAAATAGAACGAGATAAAACGTGATAAGACGAGATAGAACGAGATAAAACGTGATAAGACGAGATAAAACGAGATAAAACGTAATAAGACGAGAAAGAACGAGATAAACCGAGATAAGACACGACAAATCAAGAACGAACGAGAAACAAAGGAGATAGAACGAGTTAAGACACGACATAATGAAATAGAGCGAGCTAAAACGAGATACGTCTGAGCATGATCCAAGGTTTCGCAAAGGGCCTTGAACTTTTTTCAAGGTACGGTGGCCGTAAGGGAACACACTCGTATTTTCAAACATTTGCACAACTAAAATCACTATTATAGCATTATTAATATTATAACAACTGTTATACAGGGTTCGACATTAGCGGTTGCCCGCTTGCCCGGGGCAAGTAAAATTTCACGTCGGGCAAGTAAAATGTTCAGATGTTAAAATTTACTTGCCCGATCGGGCAAGTAAAATTTTGATAGTTACATAATTGAAATAATCAAAGTCCTTGCCCAAAACGAGCCAATTATATGTAGATATTGTTCGCATTGTTACGATTATAATTCCGAAAAAGCAAAGCTTTTTGCGTCTGCTGACGATCGAGCGCACGCGATCGGCGATCACAGATTGTATCCCGCACCGCTACAGTGTACTGTATAGCGGCCGTGCGCACGATGTACATGTACTGTACATGTACTGCACACTGCTTTGGTCCAGTTTGCTGGTAAACATTCGCCCATCCGTTCATGCATAGGAATAGGATCGCCGGGTACCATTGAGGATAGAGAAAGCATGCCGCACGTGCATTGTAAACAGCGACTTTCCAGTCTTCGCACCACGATCCTGTTCCCGATTTTGTATTCCGAGGCTTGAACAAAGATTTGAATTGAATCTTGGGGGTTTTTTCACGGACAGGGAAATAGATTAACGATTGAATATGGTAGGGTACATTATTTTTTTGGTAATGCCCAAACACGCAGGGTGGACCAGTACAAGTTGTTGAGTACTTTTTTTTTCGTGTCCGATCTTCCTTCCTCAACGGTCTGTTTTGGTTGAAAGTAACGGGATACATGTAGGCTTTCCGCGCGGACCGAGTTGACATGAAACCCCCAGCCTTTACGGTCGTACTGTGAAATCCATATAAATTTGAAAATTACTTAGACGAAATAATTATGGAAAATGTGCTACTGAAGTAACTTATCCTCCTCGCAAAAATTGTACAGGGTGGTCACCGGTGTACATGTACAGTAGATGAGAATCTTTTTCAGTGTCGGCCTAAAGTTACGATGCTCCGTGGTTTGACCGTGTTGTTGTCAGTGACGTCGGCCGTGGCACACGGCCAGAAAACTGCTGCTGCACGCCGAATCATGTCGGTTATTTTCCCTCCGTACTCCATACTTCTACGAAGTAATTTCTTTATCTTACACAATTTTTCAAACAAAAAATAGCCTTATTTCTTCTAATCAAATAACATCCCCCAAATTTTATTTCCTTTTGTATTAATTAATTTAATGGCCTTAATCACCAATATCGTGGGAACCGACAATCAACGTTATATTTTTTGGGAGTGCTGCTCCTCATTTTCATTTTCGGTACGAAGAGGAATATCTTCACAAGAAAACCGTGAATGAATGGTTACAACTTAAACTTATTATTACAGTTATTTTGAATTTCCTGATTGATCACTTATGCACAGCAACTGTGGCTGTGCAATTCTATATTACTTTTAGTTTTACTTTTAGTAGGCCTACTTCATTTTTGGTTTTAGAATTACTTCACCATAGGGTTACCGTTTGTCACTTCCCCTTGCACAGTAGAATCACTTTGCTTGATCAAGGGCCTTAATCACCAATGCCGTGGAACCGACATTATAATTTTTTTGGTGCTGTTCCACATTTTCATTTTCGGTACGATCTCCACAAGAAAACCGTGAATGAATGGTTACACTTATCAACAGATACTGTATTTTCAATTTGCCACACGTTGTTTACTGCGAAGCGCAGTGGACTTCGAGCCAAAAGCCCCATACTTTTTCCAAGATCCTGGGGAGAACTCTGATAATGATTATGGGTTTTGAAAGTTTAGAATTATAATAAATCACATCTTCAGTTTTAGCAAACTCATAATGTTATTGAAAGGCTTAAGTGATTTAAGATTAAATTGATAACTTCAATTTTTTAATGTTTTCTTTTATTTTCATTTTCGGGCAAGTAGAATTTCCATTCGGGCAAGTAAAAATATGAAAAGTGATAATTTTACTTGCCCGAAGGGCAAGTGAAAAAAATTGCTAGTGTTGAACCCTGTGTTATAGCATTGCAATCAGGAAGTACCAGTAAAGCTGCAGGATCGGTATAGCCTGACGCGGTCTTGCATTTGTCTTTAAAATCCCAACCCACACACACACACACACAAAATATAAATTCTGTTCAAATTTTTGTATCCCGTGGCAAAGACCGTCTGCCCATCAAGCTAGGCAATCGCAGGGGCGGGAAGGGAGAGGGGGGCGGGAAGGGAGAGGGGGGGGGGAGAGCGAATGCAATAAATTGACACGGCGTCTGAAACGAAAGCGCAACCGATACGAGCCCGTCCTCCGGCGGTCAAAGCGCCACAAGCAGACACACACACAATCTCTCTCTTTGGTCGAGTGCAGACACGGCACCCGTTGACGATCGGTCGATTGGCGGTGATTAATGTCCGTCCTTCTGGGCTTAATTTCACCGCATATTTTGTTTGGGTTTCATTTGCTAGCGGCACCATTTCTTGATCACGGAGCGCAGCTCAAGCAATCCAGCGCTAAACCGCGAACTGTGCAAGCTACACAGGAGACGACGACGACAACAACAACAACAACAACAACAACAACAACAACAACAACAACAACAACAACAACAACAACAACAACAGCAACAGCAACAGCAGCAGCAACAACAACAACAACAACAACAACAACAACAACAACAACAACATCAAAAATAACAACAACAACAACAACAGCAACAATAACAACAGCAGCAAAAGTGCACGAGCAGAAGCAACAGCGGCAACATCGGTAACAGCAGCAAGAACAACAGCAGCAGCAGCAGCAACTGTAACAGCAGCAGCAGCAAAAACACCAACTGTAGCACCAAGCAACGTCGACGGCACAAAGCGGCAACAAAACATCAGATAGACCAAGTAGCAACACCAGGAACAACAGCAACAGCAGCAGCAACAGCAGCAGCTACAGCAGCAGCAACAGCAGCAGCAACGAGGGCAACAATGACATGAGTAACCATGAAGGGAACAAGTAAAAGGTGAGGAGATGGATGCTCCAGAGAGAGAGTGTCAGAACACACATTCAATTGGCTGTGACGTTCTGCCTTTCCCTTTCTCCATATCTCTTTTTTTCTGACACGGTGTACCTGAAGTGGTCTCAGCTGGCAGGTAGGTTTACGGTGCACAGTAATTAAATTTCACAGTGTTGGACCGTTTCAAATTAGCCCACAAAATCAACGAGCCGTTGTATCGCACCTATAAAAAATATAATGCAAAACTATTCCCGGACCGAACAGAGGGAGGGAAGATTTTGCCGTTTATTTTAGTCCTTGTCTCAAAGATAAATTCAAGAGGCACACTATTTATATCATGTCTGTCAGACCTGTTTGCGAGGAACAAAATATAAAACGAGATAAGACGAGCTGAGACGAGCTAAGACGAGCTAAGACGAGCTAAGACGAGATAAGACGAGATGAGACGAAATAAACGAGATGAATACGATTTTGGAGCCCGAGCTTAAGTGCAAACTTGAGGCGAACGGCGTCAGAGAGAGGAAATCCGATAAGACAGAATAAGACGAGATGAAACAAGATAAGATGATGGGACGAAATAAACGAGATAAGAAGATACAAGATATAAGATAAAAAAGCGAGTCACAGTCACGAGTCACAAAGCTTGAGTCTAAATCTGAGTCACCTCTAAAGACATTTCCCAATTTTTGAGTTTTTCTCTGATCACATTAATTTATCATGAGTAACTGGTCTATATACTCGCACGGTATGTAAAATAAAACTATCAATTAAGTACCATGCACTTCAACATCCAATATCTTCAGTGGGTGTCTGTAAACGCTGCTTGATTTTCTAGATTCTAGATTTCTAGTGTAGGAGTGTCACAACCACCAAATATTGTCCTACTTTTCATCTCGTCAGAAAAGGAGTCCAAAGTGACTCGAGTTTGAGTCGGATTCTTTGGGAGATTAGACTCAACTCGGTCTTGAGGAGCCACTAGTCATACAAGTCTACTGTCCTCATAATCTTCAACTAACAGTGCACGGAAGCATTTCTTAAAACAGAAAATTCAAATGAAATGGAGTTCTCAGTGCGAAGACTATGTCTTAAGACTGCTAGAAATGTTGACACGATCTTTCAAGCCCAACGCTGCTTCAAACATGAACGCAATAGTAAACACAAATAGAAGGCCCCGACGTTTCGATCCTGAGAGGAGATCTGAGGAAGATTCAGGCCCTACTTATTTATCATATCTGCAGTTTGGCCATTTGTATTCGGTCAACAGTTTGCAACATTTTTGCACATTACTCTGATCATCTCAATAGATTAACAGCTAAAATCCAAGGGGACTTACACATGCAGTTGCCCAAGTTCTAACCAAAATGTGCGCATTCTATTAAGTGATAATAATTATTACAGTAGGTAAATATCTGAAACGACCTAAGGGAAGGTTTAACCGTTGCAGTCTTTTCTATTCAATAGATTTGTCGATTCGTCCCAAACGGTGCTGTTCGGTGAAAACCTCCTGTTAGTATAGCACGTGTATTCCAAGTCTAATCTTCGTGCGCATAATAAATGCCGTAGTTTGCATCGTGAACACTCTTTCCTCACCGCACCCGACCCTAAGATTACGCGGACAGAATGCCACCCGCCAGCCGTCTGAAATTCAAGTGGGATTCGGTGGTTCAATGCGCGGAGGAGCAGTACAGTGACAAGAAGGGTAGCTGCATACTACCTACCCGATGCTATAGGGCCAACCTGCACCATTAAGGAGCGCGGTAATGCGCTCTTGTAATGCCCAGGCTAGCACAGGCAGCCGGGGCCTGAATAAGGCAGAAACCGCATGCACAATGAATCAAATCAGCCCCCTTCACCACCACCACCACCACCGTCACTATCACCACCACCACCACCCTCCCCACCACATTCACCAACACATTCACCACCTCTGCTATCACCACCACCACCACACGGGCACACCATTTTAATAACAGACAGACCACACGATATTATAGCATGGCGACATCGTATACTCACGGGCCAAGGCGCATAGACCGAGCAGCAGGAGAAGAGGCAGAACACCGCGTAACGACATCGTCCTCGTCGGTGGTCGGACGGCGGGCGAAAGGGGGGAGGGTTGAGGGTTGGGCGGACGACGATGGAACGGCGGCGGACGGAGCGGTCGGTGCCCGAAGGGACGCCTAGCTCTCCAGCTCTCGGTCCCTCAACAAAAACAAAAAACAGGCGAGGTGAATCCAGCCAGCGGAAGGTGCAGCCAGAGAGAGCTAGAGGGGGAAGAGTCTACACGCAGGACGGACCGTGGTCGTATAGTTGTCTCAGACAGTCGGAGATGCGGGAGTGACTCGTGCGAACACGCTTTGCGCTGTCACGGCTGCATAGGGGCGCGTCTTTCACTGTTGGTTTTTGGTTGTTGTTTTTTTTTGCCTCGACTCGGCTGGCTCCCTGAGGGATGCTCGACTGCGTTCAATTTCCCGATCAGCTCACGGTCCCCAAAGCGGATTGTCGTCGGGATTGTTGTTCTCTCTCTCCGTCTCTCTCTCTCTCTCTCTCTGTCTCTTGGTTCCTCGATTTGGCCACCAGCTCACGCGGTCGCTCGCCTGTCGTCAGCTGACTCACTCACCGCGGACGAATGCAAGCGCAGAGCCTCATGTTTAATCATAATCATCAGGGGAAAAGGGGGAAAGATAAAAAAGAAAGAAAATGGACGTGTGAGGTGGTCGGGGCATTGGGGGACGAGCTGTGAATACTGCGCATGCGCTTGATGAGAGAGAGATGGGGAGAGAACGAGTAGATGACGGTTGCTAGGCGACAGATTGCTCGAGAGCCTTCACGCCCAAGCAGGCATTTGTATAGGGCAGTGATAAGCAGAGAATAGTCAAGTTGGGGATAGGGAGAGAGGCGTGGAAGGGGTGGTAGTTGGGAGAGAGAGAGAGAGAGAGAGAGACATGGGGAGAGAGAGAGAGATGGAGATTGGGAGAAAGAGATGGAGAGAGAGGGAGAGAGGGAGAGAGGAGGAGAGAGAGAGAGAGAGGGAGAGAGAGGGAGAGAGGGAGAGAGGAGAGAGAGAGAGAGAGAGAGAGAGAGAGAGGAGGAGAGAGAGAGAGAGATGGAGAGATAGAGAGAGAGAGATGGAGAGAGGGAGAAAGAGATGGAGAGAGAGGGAGAGAGGGAGAGAGGAGGAGAGAGAGAGAGGGAGAGAGAGGGAGAGAGGGAGAGAGGAGGAGAGAGGGAGAGAGGGAGAGAGGAGGAGAGAGAGAGAGAGAGAGAGGGAGAGAGAGGGAGAGAGGGAGAGAGGAGGAGAGAGAGAGAGAGGGAGAGAGGAGGAGATAGAGAGAGAGATGGAGAGATAGAGAGAGAGAGATGGAGAGAGGGAGAAAGAGATGGAGAGAGAGGGAGAGAGGGAGAGAGGAGGAGAGAGAGAGAGGGAGAGAGAGGGAGAGAGGGAGAGAGGAGGAGAGAGAGAGAGGGAGAGAGGAGGAGAGAGAGGGAGAGAGAGGGGAGATATAATGTAGAGAGAGAGACAGAGTGAAAGAGAGAGGGAAGTGGAGAGAGATGGAGAGAGGGATAGAAAGAGGGAGAGAGAGATGTGGAGAGGGGAGAGAAAGAGGGGAGAAAGAGAAAAAAAGAGGGAGAGAGAGAAACAGAGATAGAGGTATAGATAGAGGAAGAGAGGGAGAGATGGAGACACCTAGGGATTATCATCAACTGAAGGTGGCGTCGTTGATGTGGTGATGGACATCCACTGGGTTGCTGTCTTCTCCGTGAGAACAAACAAAGCATATTATAATATTTCAAGACCACCGTCAGGCATGCATTGCGTGGTGGCTCCATCCACTTCCATCAAGCCATGAAGGTCATTTTGATGACCTATGGAAATGACAGACTGTTGTGTTATGAAATAACCTGCTGTTTGTTCCTGTGCACCACACTCCCAATCAATACAGCCTACCAAGGGCCTATAGATTATCCTTTCTATCTCACAGAAAAGGATGCACGGATGGCTGATACCATCTCAGTCTCAAATTAAAGATTCTTCAGACCATTGTTTCGAGCTTCACTTAAACATTGGAAACCAATCGAATCTGTTACCGGCCGGTTTTGGACACCACAAAAAAAACCTCAAAACAAAATGTCAGCAACACACGCAGCGATGGCGACGATATAATTAGCAAGATAGACAGAAACAGACGGACTAAAGAATGACGTGAAGAAAGGACGGATAAACGAACGAAAAACCTCGCGAACCAAGAAAAAACAATAATATTAGTACAATTACAAAACGTTTGGTAAAATTCTGCTTTTTGGCCAACTTTTATTTTTCTCGAGGGTGATAAGAAGTCAGTTGTTGAATCTAAGTGTATAGTATTGTATGCAGCTCATTTCACGTGCAGCATTGACAAGACTCTTCGTTTCCTACGCGCAGATATTCGCTTTTGACCGGAGGGTAAAACGAAATACCCGATGCTTCATCACTTTATTTATTGATCGATCGAACCAACGATCTCGACACCACGCCACGGAATTTTGACGGATATGGTTCGGTGGAAAGTGGCGCGTTTATAACTCGCCTTGGGTAAAGTACGCGCGCTCGCAACTGCGCAGACGCGTCGCCCCGGGCAACAGGTCTGCCGACGGCGGCCCTACGCTTCCATTCATCGTGCGAGTTCAATTTCCTGTTCCTTCCTGTTCCGCCCGCCCCCTCCCTCCTCAGTTTGTGACAATTGCCGACCTCCGTTTTACCGGCTCCTCGAATCCAAGGACGTACCGTACCTGACAGGCCAAGTCCAAATGACACAATGCCGACCAGAAACAGTACCGAAGCCGTAACAATAACAGGTGCTAAAAATAAAACCTCGTCTCCGTGGCAATTTTGTGTTGCCTTTAGATGGTTTTTGGCTAACATCTGCCTCCTCCAAGAATTTTGATAGAAATTCTGCCGTTTCAATGCTTGAGGGACCTTTCTCAAAGGCAGAATGACAAAAACACGTGGGAAGGGGAGAGCACTAAGGAAACTGATGACAGATTCTTTGAGACAAGTATAGTGTCGGGCGGTTTAGTCATGTAAGTCAGGATTTTTTTTATTCATTAGTTATTATTATCATTATTATTTGTATTTGTATTTGTATTGTTTTTTTATTATTATTATTATTATTTTTTTTTTTTGGGGGGGGGATTGCCCAAGACTACAGTGGCCATTCTGACAACATACAATATCCTGCTGCATAATTAAACGCAGAGACTGATCGAATTTGAACTTGCCAATGTGAATATCCTTGATTAAATTGATCAAAGTGCATATTGTTTTGTTTTGTGAATTGTATTTTAAATGGTAGTTTTTTTATCAGTATTTTGGAGCCATTTGTTTTTGTGGCTCTTTATCAGCGGCTTGTTTGTGATTTGGTTTGCATTTTGGCAATCCGACTGGGATGCTGTCTATTGTTTGTCTCTTGTGAACTTGTATTGGATTCTAATTGTGATTTGTTTTTTACGTGTAGGCCTATCGTTTCCCCTGTGAAATGAAAACGAAATGAAATTACAGTAGAGTAAAAAGTCTTGAAATTTAGTGGGCCTGACGATTCGATCCTAGCAGGACCTTTCTCAAAGGCAGAGAAAGGTGCTGCTATGATCGAAACGTCAGGCCCACTAAATTTTAAGATTTACATTTTGGTAATTTTAGTCAGTAAGCGGTTTGCAACATTTTTGTATATCACCCTAGAGTAAAAAGTAATAAAAAACACAACACTTAAACATTCAGGCTTCAGATAACAAAGTGGCAAGTATAGACCGATTCGGAATCCTTCCCGAAGCCACCATAGCTGGGGGTGCCGCACGACAACCCTTTGTGTAACTATCCGGTTACTGATAGCTTTAGTATACACCAAGGGGTTGGTATGCGAGACACTAAGAGCCCCCCAGACATGTCCGCGTCCACGTAGACGGGGTCAAATTGGTCTATAACGTAGACGGTCTGACCTTCTGACTCGGGGAAGGATCTCTCTCAAAGACAGGACCCTTCTTTTACTGCATTTTGAAACAAGTAAGGGTCTTGCTGGATTCGAAACGTGTCAGAGGTCATATGTTCCGTCATGTAGGGTTATCAGTAATTGGTAATTGACTATGGGCGGCCAAAGGGGCCAAAAATTATACTTATGTGTTCATCTTTTTAAACTATTTTGTCCTTTGTGGTTTTTTTCTTTGAGATCATAATTTTATTTTTTAATGTTGCCCCTTTTGGCCGCCCATAGACAGCACACCAATCGAAGCGTTGGGTACAGCGGTTTCATTCCTCACAAAAAGAGAGGTTTTTGTTTCCATGGTGTCATCTCAAAACGCTGTTAATTTGTTGCCACCACTACGGACAGCCTGCAACCCCACATCTTGGTAATATCTGGCAAACGAAAGAAAGAAACAAGACGAAAGATGATAGAGAAAAAAATAGACACACAACAACTGACTGAATAATCCCAAAGTAATTTAATTCAATCACTGAACCAAATACGTACAATTCCAGACCCTTTTTTTGACAAAAAAATGACCTTATCCAACAAACTTTTACTATAAAACAGTGTACACATTCTGCCAAGAAAAACCGCAGATGATTTTATCTTCTTGAACCATCACCAGCAACCCGCTTACTCCTGTACAACTCTCTTGGTCTCAGTAAAAAAGGTAACCTTTAAAGTCTTATAATGATTTTTGATATTTACAGTTATTTGGTTTACCCATTAATGACATAAGAGTTAATTTCCCCCCAAAAATAAAGCAATACATATTAATGTCATTATTCAACTTTGATGTAGAGCGCCCTCTTGTGACTGAAACTAGACCAAGGTGCACGACATTAGTAATAATCAAAACTCCTGATAAAATCAACGGAAAGATATCGTTCCTGGAACACGTGTATACGCAAAAATTAACGTTCATTTCATGTAAGAAATTTCATCAATATCGTTCTGGAAGTCGGATGCATAGTTCATGGATTAATTTTATTAATTTTATTTGGTTATTACTTCAATTGTATGCTGTATCAATTACCTTTGTATGTCATCAGACAATAATTAAAAAAGATATTTGGCTGATGGTAGAAAAACACGTATCAAAACATCCAAGCTAAAGGTAAAGGTGGTAATAAATCTATCTCTGATAAACTAGACTTCGTACCTGGTTCAAAAAGACTCAGATATGAAATGCATTCAGCTACAATGTGATTTGCATATTCTGGGTTTGCGGGAAGCCACACATTCTCCGTTTCATGTTTCATGTATTGGAAGATGTGCACTGACATGGAGTGATATACAAAAATGTTGCAAACTGCTTCCTGACTGGAATAACCAAAATGCAAATCTTAAAATTTAGTGGGCCTGACGTTTCGATCCCAGCAAGACCTTTCTCAAAGGCAGAGACATGGAGTGTTTTATCGTACAGCGCGGGCTCAGCGCTCTTTGGTTTGTAAATTAGAGAGCGTACGATTTCATAGATATGATATCAATTTGCGTCCTGGAAAATGTACTTCAACAAGGGTTTGTCCTTGCTCGATGCTCAGCGCTTTGGCCGTATTGCCTGCTGAAACAAAAGTCAGGGAAGCTCAGGCGGGATTCGAGCCCTCGACTCCTGCTTTCTAGTGCAGGAGGCTTAACCAAGGGACCACAGGCTGCATGGACTGTGTCGATATCGCGCTATAGACCCACCTTACTGACGTCACGTTGCTACTAGAAACAGCGTGATTCACCATCTTGGATTACACACATGCAGCGATTATCTGCTGCCCTCTATATGGCAATGTGCCAACTCCTACACGTTCGTGTCCAATTGGGCCTTTTCAAAAACCTGGCTTAGACCTTAGTCTCTGTTATCTAAAAGCTGAAAACAAAGTTTCGAGTTCTTTGTTGAAATTGAAGCTTTGGATTTTTTTTCGGAACGCAGTGTAACATTAAAAAAACAAAGCCAAAAGCCTTGTACCGGTACTTTACAATGGACGAAAGAAAGACAGACAAAGCCGGAGCCTGAGCCTATTAGCTGGGCTTTTGAAAAGGGGCTTGCAATCTGATAACGGCCGGCCCGGAGTCATGGCTACGACTTTCCATAGTTGGCATCGGAGGCGTCTGCCTGCTACTGAGGCAAAGGCTGTAAATAATGTACATGGTGAACCGAACCTCAGCCATAGACGTAGCCATAGGTGACGAATGGTGCAAGGGCTGCCCAGAGTACACGTCTGAATGTAAAGGACTCACAGCCGACCTTCATCCCCTCAGCCTCGTTCGAGAGGAAACAAATATTCTACTGGCAGTCTCCAGTGTGACCAAGTACTCTATACAAAATTGTTTATCAAAAAAGCAGTACAGCTATAGGATTTGGCCTATAAAATATCCAAAATATGTACAGACAAAAAGTACAAAATAATTCTGTACAATATTGCTCTACAAATATTAGCTCGAAGAAGCCTCAAATAAAAAAGAGTGGAATTTATAAAAGAAATTTATAAAAACTAATAATATTTAGTACAATTTTCTTTGAGTTGCAAAACGGACTTAAAGTAGTCACCTACAGGAAATGAGATAAGATTTGCATTTAACATAGATTTTGTTCGGATACATTGAGCCATTTGGAGAGATTCAGGGATTCTTTCGCTTATTCAAATGGCAAAGGACATTTGACTGGAGAAACTGGACTGGAATTTGAACCCGAGACCTCTGGTTTTGCGTACCAGTACTCTCACTGTCTGAGCTATCCAGCCCTTAGATGGTGGCCTTCCCCAATATTCAACTAGTCTTTGCCGGGGTGGGGCACCAGTCAGAAGCAATTCAACCATTAACTGCCGAACATCTCATGTCCCTGTCCTTGATACTCGGATGCAAACAGACAATCGTTTGTAAACCTGGCTACAGCAGTTCAGGGATCACACACAAAGTTGATGGATACTTGTCCCTTTTCGTTTATGTTTGGTCTAAAGCGTGGCAGATCAGATACTAAGACTGAAGTGAAATATTATGGAAATAGCAAAGGGAAATTTTACTGGCTCTAGGTCTTTGGCTTCATGTACCCAGCTTCTTGAATGTGGCCCTCTCAAAATATATCTTTGCTTGGGGTGCGGGCACCAGTCAGAAGCATTCAACCATTAATTGCCCTCTATCTGCCATGCCCATAATCAGGGTTTTATCAGTTTTCTTTGCCATTTATTCAATTTGTCAAAAAAAGGTTCCCAGTCATTTTTTTCTTTGTTTGGTTGACTTTTATTTCATGTCTTAGCTTAAACAAAAATAATTATCAAGTTGCCAATCAGCAAACATTAAAAAATGATCACTAACGAAGCAAGATTAACCATTACAAAAGTAGCAAAATATCCATCAAAATCAGAAAATTGATATTGACAGATTTTTTTCAACCCCCACAACTATAAGCAGTCCTGAGCATGGAAAAATGGCGAGAAGCCATTCATTTTTTGAGGTGGATAGAAGAAAACGACTTAAGACTTAAAAAAAGCAAAACATGACATAAGATCAAAGAAAAACTTGACTGGGAACATCAGAACAAATTTGAAAAAAAAAAAAGTGAAAAAAAACCCATTAAAATGGGGAAAAAAAGTGGGGAAAAAAATGGGGAAAAAAAATGGCAAAAGAAAATGGCATAGAAAACTGTGTGAAAAGGCCTATCAAACTTGCTGGGTGACTCTGCCATGAGTGGTTCCTATGGAGATTGGAGCTTCCAGTTAGCCAAAATGGTGACAGGCTTTGAGTTTGTGGGTGGATCACAGGTAACTCACGATGGCCTCTTCACCCGTGTCCGTATAAGGGGCCAAGTAGTCTGCCGGCACATGGCCCTTCATTCCGTTGAGCTGGGCATACCACCAGATGGAGTCCTCACGGTCTAAAATGGTCACAACGTCACCAGCCATTATACTGATCTCCTCCTTGCCCTATTGTGGGGAGAGAGAGAGAGAGAGGGAGAGGGTAGACAATAATGTGATTGGCTCTGCAATACAGGCCCTTAAATGGATAACACAACATTGGTCGAAGTCAAAGAATAGCATCCATACGTTGTCTGATCCAACATACATGTATGCATGAAATAGCACACCTCAATCCGCCAACCGAGTCTTGAGAAAATTGTGAAATCTGCTTCATTTGTTTCGGGAAAATGCAGCATTCAACGCCGTAAACAGACTTTTGAAGCCTTAAAAGTAACTAACTCATTAAAGCCCCTACACAACATTTGTCGAGGTCAAAGAATAGTATCCATACGTTGTCTGATCCAACATATGTATGAAAAATCATATTACATGTATATCTCTGATGCAAAGTGGTACTCACAACTATACAAGATTCACATCCACCACATGACCTCAACCCACTTACTGGGGGGTCCAGTGGTTAAGACGTCTGCACTGAAAAGCAGGAGTCACGGGTTTGAGTCCTGCCCGAGCTGCCTGTATGTCGTTTGTTTTTCAGCAAGCAATCGGGCAAAGCACTCAGCATAGTGTGGAATTACACGTCAAGTAGGGCAGACCCTTCTGTGAGCAGAACCAGGTCACATGGTGAGAGCACCCGTACGCAACACCAGAGGCCTCAGGGTTTCAAGCCCCGGTCCAGTCAAAGTTGTCTTTGTCAAATTTAAAAATAACATTTGTTCCCAGTTCAGAGTCAGATTGTCCTTTGTTTCACTCAAGCAGAACCAGCCGGCTTGAAGAACTTAAAAAAAAGAAGCCCTTCCAATACATAGAATGCAGTTCGAACCGCCTAAAAAGATTCTTGCCCATTCCAGATGATATATCAAGTCCAATATGCAGCTGGAATGTAGTTGGATCACAGTGGAGTCTTTAGAATGCTATAAGAATGTGCTTCTCTGACGTTATCTGCTACTATGAGAGAAAGTTGGGGCTGTTACAACGTTCAGGTTACAAAAATAACCAAAAGAACCTGCAACTAGTGACGTTTCCCAGTACATACGTGTGGAGCAGGTTTGCGGTGACACCATGTATCTCTTCTCTTTCCAGAAGTGTGGCTATGAAAAGAGCCGGTAACTTCTTAGTGAGAGATACCTGGTGTCACCGTAAACCTTCCACTTGGTATTTCCGCCGTGCAATCCTTCAAGTCTTACATACCTGTGCCTCATAGTCATACTTAGCAATGAATTTGTTGCTGTCTGAGCCACTGCCTGCAATGGACTCACTGATGACCCCCGTGGAATACTCGGACATGTCAGAATAGATTCCCTCTGGGCCACAAAAAGAAAAAAAGGAGAAATCAGACAGGCCACAGATCTAGAGTTGGGTTGCGAAACTGAGGCAGGCGCTACAGAACCTAGCTGGCTAAGATCTAAGGTTTCAATGGTGGAAGTACTGGTGTACAATGTGAAAGGCTTGTGGTGACACCATTATGTGACCCGCTCCAGGAAAAGGTGATATAAGTTGCAAAAAATAACAATCAAGTTGTATCCAAGACTGGAAATCCCACATTGTAAGCTTTCGTTTGGCATATAGCAGAGCTCTATACCCCCTTCCTTTATGTAGTTATGACGTATTTGCATACCGGTATTAATTACTGGTAGGTCTGTGGAGTTAAAACTACAAAAGGCGAGAAAACATGCTTTGAAAAATCTGACTCTGCTGTGAGGAACAGAAGTGTGCTTGTTGAAAGAGTTTTTTTACACATTTTATTGATTAAAAGTATAAGCATTGAAGAAGGATTGATTTCAGAAGGAAAACAAAAATCAAATTTTATGGAAAATTCAAACCTATCAACATTGATCGGGCCATTACATGCAAATGCATAGCGCGACTTATATCACCTTATCCTGGAGCGGGTCACATATAATTAGCCATCTCTATTGAGATCGAGTGGCTCTTGACCACTTCGCGCCAGGACCTCGGAAATTGGAGCGCCGTTGGTTTTACTTTACTATCTGACTCTGGTGCAAGCAGGCAGATTGGAGCTTGACTTACCGTTTCTAGACGGTGATACGGGCGGTGGGGGCAGTGCTCTGCTCTGATCAGGCTTCCCGGTGCTGGGTATCGGGGGCAGGGTCTGCCGAGTCCGACCGTTGGAGATGCCACAACTGGCCTTGGCCACCAAGCCATCTTTGTAGTAGCATTCGTAGACAACTGGCGCTGGAGGGGGGGGGGAGTCAAAGAGACGCATGTTCACCACCTTGCACCAGGCCACTTTTCTTTTTAATAATGGCCCATTTTAAGAACTCACTAAACAATCAGGAACATAGACAGCAGTCAAAAAAACCCAGAGAGCAGTATAAGCACTCTGAGGCCTGAACTTGCACCCCAAGGCCCTGAACCCGCACCCCCAGTCCCTGAACTTGCACCCCAAGGCCCTGAACCCCCAGGCCCTGAACCCCCAGGCCCTGAACCCGCACCCCCAGGCCCTGAACCCGCACCCCCAGTCCCTGAACTTGCACCCCAAGGCCCTGAACCCGCACCCCCAGGCCCTGAACCCCAAGGCCCTGAACCCGCACCCCCAGGCCCTGAACCCGCACCCCCAGTCCATGAACTTGCACCCCAAGGCCCTGAACCCGCACCCCCAGGCCCTGAACCCGCACCCCCAGGCCCTGAACCCGCACCCCCAGGCCCTGAACCCGCACCCCCAGTCCCTGAACTTGCACCCCAAGGCCCTGAACCCGCACCCCCAGGCCCTGAACTTGCACCCCAAGGCCCTGAACCCGCACCCCCAGGCCCTGAACTTGCACCCCAAGGCCCTGAACCCGCACCCCTAGTCCCTGAACTTGCACCCCAAGGCCCTGAACCCGCACCCCCAGTCCCTGAACCCCAAGGCCCTGAACTCGCACCCCCAGTCCCTGAACTTGCACCCCAAGGCCCTGAACCCGCACCCCCAGGCCCTGAACTTGCACCCCAAGGCCCTGAACCCGCACCCCTAGTCCCTGAACTTGCACCCCAAGACCCTGAACCCGCACCCCCAGTCCCTGAACCCCAAGGCCCTGAACCCGCACCCCCAGTCCCTGAACTTGCACCCCAAGGCCCTGAACCCGCACCCAGCGGCGTAGCCAGGATTTTTTTCATGGGGGGGCGATGGGGGGGCTGCCAAATTTCGTGGGGGGCGGACTGTAGTTTGGGCGGTTTTTCGGTTTTTCATGGTTTTTCGATTTTTCAAGGTTTTTCAGTTTTGCCTTGGAGACGGTTTTCGGTTTTGATTTTTGCAAAACCATGAATGGTTAATCACCTTTGTTTTTCTTTTTTCACATGAGTTAAAAATGCAAATAATTAAGGCAATATTGTCGACCAAATCGTCATAAAAAAACGTCTTGTGGGATTGTACTCGTCCTCGTGATTTGTGCACGCTGCGAGACCACCGTCCAGTGTGTGTGCACTCAGTACGTCCGGAATGATTAGTAGACTTCCACCAGTCTTTACACACTTGTTTTCTAACAAATAATGTAATGTTTATTGCATGTGCAGGCATAGTTTATATAGCTCCGTATGATAACAAGTTACCAACGATGTTTCGCGTTTCGCGGTCAACCGAAGTACAAGCTCCGACCAGTCCAACAAATCAATGCCGAACGTGTATACAAAAATATATTTGTCTACCGGATATAAACTTAAGATCACTCGACTATGCTTGTAAAGGTTTTCAAAAACCCGGGCTTGTGAAAACATATTAAAGTAATGTAGAATTCTTGTCTCTTAGAGCGGTTTG
Organism: Luidia sarsii; assembly: GCA_949987565.1. NCBI lineage: Eukaryota > Metazoa > Echinodermata > Asteroidea > Paxillosida > Luidiidae > Luidia > Luidia sarsii. The sequence goes on from OX465106.1 coordinate 25,646,223, forward strand.
AGAGGCGTTATAGCGGGACGAAAATCGTTCAACTTGACCCCAAAGCCGCGCGTTATGAAACCTTGGACAAAATTGACGCGCAGTGCACCCGACGACTGAGACAATTTTCAATAATTTATTTTATGTAAGAAAGAAATGTTTCTAGAATTCAAGAAAAATTTAGGATTTGCCTGATATTTTTGGAGATTTCGGAAGTTGAAAATTGCATACTGATCCGTCCTACGCTGCCATTTTTTGCTTCAGTGAGAATCACAGATTTCAATAATGGTCACTTGTATTACTCACGTTTGGGGAAAAAGGAGAAATTTCCCCTCATTTGATTGAGAACATTCTCTCCTGTGCGACAAGCCAAAATTAGGCGGCCATCTTGGATTTCAAATTGAAACGGTTATACTGTACAAGTATACACGCAAATCAGTGATGTTTTGACAGGTCCGCGAGCACCTTGACATCATCGGTTTACATAAAACGTGCACAGTAATACTGTGCTCGTCGCACGGGAGAGAATGTTCTCGATCAAAAGAGGGGACATTTCTCCTTTTCCCCCAAACGTGAGCAATACAAATGACCATTATTGAAATCTGTGATTCTCACTGAATCCAAAAATGACCACGTAGGACGGTGATATGGGTATTTTCGACGGTAAATCTGGGGGTTTCGGTCGGGTAGTTTTTCGGTTGAAATGTGTTAGCGGTTTGTACTCACCAGCTAGTCCAAGTAACTTGGACCCTTACAATCGCCGGTTTTGAGGGGTCGGGCGATAGTAGGCTCCAAGGAATCCTGCTGGAAAACTCGGTAAGTAACTATGTGTTCGACTCCATGACTACCGGTACCCCCGACCAAAACCCCCAGATTTTACCCCGAAAACACCCGTGAAACCGTCCCACGCACCCATCTTTGGATTACGTGAGAATCACCTATTTCAATACTGGTTATTTGTTTTACTCACGTTTGGGGAAAAAGGAGAAATGTTCGTGTGATTCTCACTTAATCCAAAGATGGGTACGTGGGACGTACGGTTTCACGGGTGTTTTTGGGGTAAAATCTCGGGGTTTGGGTCGGGGGTAGTCATGGAGTCCAACACATAGTTACTTACCGTGTTTCTCAGCAGGATTCCTTGGACCATCCTATCGCCCGACCCCTCAAATTTTTTTAAAAGGGCGATTGTAAGGGTCTAGTTACGGTATACTCGGACTACGTACGCACCAGTAGGGTTTGGACTCGGTTCGACTTGGACCCTACAGTCACCCGAACCTCAAAATTTTAAAATTTGATTTTAAAAAAAAGGGTGAATTGTCAGGTCCAAGTTACTCGGACAACAAATTACCCTCAAATTGAAGCCTGTATATTCCTCTTTCTTTCCATACCACCGTTTCAAAATTAATGACTAAGGAATAATATCAAATTACGCGAAAACAACATTCCGAAATATGGAACTATAACTTAGAAACGCTGAAAGTGCATTCAAACCGGTACCGATCGAAAGCTAATTGCATCGTGCACCCAGATAATGGCCGAGGTTGAAAAGTGTAGCACATATTTTTATTATGACCGACGTTAGAGACCTTGTCAAGTCTAGGTCTAGTTTCCATCTAGTGAAGCCATAGTGACACTAAAGGATCAGTGGGGGCCGAAACCAGACTACGCGCAGCATTGCAACAAGACATAACACGTCCTTGCACACTGTGTACATGTACATGTACACATGTACAATGTACATTGTGTACACTGAACATGTACGTGTACAGCGACCGCATGGCTGCACACACGTACATGTACATATGTACGTATACGCTGCACTACTCAAGCCTCTGCAAGATCATCAGCACTCAGCAGCTACAAGTTATTTTACTACCGAAAAAAAATGAATTGGGGTAATAATGGGGTTCTTAATTTATCTTTAGAATTGTGTGGTTTTGATTTTCTTTTGTTTTTCATTGAAAAAACTCAAATCCCAGTGGGGGGGCGAGTGGGGGGGCGACGATCTTTCATGGGGGGGCGTACGCCCCCCCACGCCCCCCCGTAGCTACGCCGCTGCCCGCACCCCTAGGCCCTGAACCTGCACCCCCAGGCCCTGAACTTGCACCCCAAGGCCCTGAACCCGCACCCCCAGGCCCTGAACCCCAAGGCCCTGAACCCGCACCCCCAGGCCCTGAACCCGCACCCCCAGGCCCTGAACCCGCACCCCCAGGCCCTGAACTTGCACCCCAAGGCCCTGAACCTGCACCCCCAGGCCCTGAACTTGCACCCCAAGGCCCTGAACCCGCACCCCCAGTCCCTGAACTTGCACCCCAAGGCCCTGAACCCGCACCCCCAGTCCCTGAACCCCCAGGCCCTGAACCCGCACCCCCAGTCCCTGAACCCCCAGGACCTGAACCCGCACCCCCAGGCCCTGAACCCGCACCCCCAGGCCCTGAACCCGCACCCCCAGGCCCTGAACCCGCACCCCCAGGCCCTGAACCCGCACCCCCAGGCCCTGAACCCGCACCCCCAGGCCCTGAACTTGCACCCCAGGCCCTGAACCTGCACCCCAGGCCCTGAACTTGCACCCCCAGGCCCTGAACCCGCACCCCCAGTCCCTGAACTTGCACCCCAAGGCCCTGAACCTGCACCCCCAGGCCCTGAACTTGCACCCCAAGGCCCTGAACCCGCACCCCCAGTCCCTGAACTTGCACCCCAAGGCCCTGAACCTGCACCCCCAGGCCCTGAACTTGCACCCCAAGGCCCTGAACCCGCACCCCCAGGCCCTGAACTTGCACCCCAAGGCCCTGAACCTGCACCCCCAGGCCCTGAACTTGCACCCCAAGGCCCTGAACCCGCACCCCCAGTCCCTGAACTTGCACCCCAAGGCCCTGAACCTGCACCCCCAGGCCCTGAACTTGCACCCCAAGGCCCTGAACCCGCACCCCCAGTCCCTGAACTTACACCCCAAGGCCCTGAACCCGCACCCGCAGGCCCTGAGTGTACACCCCTAGGCCATGATTCATTGACCAACCCTGAACAGGAATCCTGAGTCTTACAATGTGATTAGTGTAACAGAAATAACATGATGTTTGAGGAGAATGTGATTCATTGAGGTTTTCCCTGCTCGACGTGATAAACACTGAATGCTCAGTGCTTTGCCCGATGCCTGATGACAATTTTTAGGCAGCTCGGGCGGGATTCGAACCCAGGACTCCTACTTTCTAGCGAAGACATCTCAAGTGATTAGTGTTCTTGTTCATGGGGCAATGTTTCAATTCCCTGCTGCCTTGGCAGTTCATGCAAGGCCGGGGAAGGGGGAGGGGAGGGAAGGGAGCCAGCCAGGCTGCCATGGTTACCTGGTCCCACACTGCCTGTGCTCTTCTGGGAGATGAACAGCTGAATGTCCTTCTCATCACTGCAATCCGATAACGACTTCCTGATGTCTTCATAATTCTGCAGGGCAACCGTACAATCAGAAGGGACAATCTTGAGTGTTGACAAACCCTCTGAGTTAGCATAGTCTATACTGACGTGAGAAAAGGCCAAAGTTCAAGTGATTGGGGTACAATGACCCTGCCCAAAGATTTCCACTCATGGGCCCACTGGAAATGACCCGGAAAACCTTCCTTTCGGTAAACTTTAACTGAGTCCAGTGGTTTAATTTACCGAATGAACTTAGCCCAGGAAAAGTGAAGAGGTATAACGTTTACCTACCGCATCATCGTTGCAACACTGGAGGGAAATGATGTTGGAAAAGACCCACATTGCATTCCGTAAAAAGCAGATTCTCTCACTCTCAAATTGTTGGAATATCTGCAGAAAAAAAAAGATGGGCGGAAGGAAAATGCACCAATCATTACTTAAATTTACACCATTGCTACTAAACCCCAGTCTGTTATTACCACTTACACCAAGATACAGATCTGCCAATCCACTGACACATCTATCAATCCACTGACACAGATCCACCAATCCACTGACACAGATCCACCAATCCACTGACACAGATCCACCAATCCACTGACACAGATCCACCAATCCACTGACACAGATCCACCAATCCACTGCCACAAATCCACCAATCCACTGACACAGATCCACCAATCCACTGACACAGATCCACCAATCCACTGACACAGATCCACCATTCCACTGACACAGATCCACCATTCCACTGACACAGATCCGCCAAACCACTGATACAGATCCGCCAATCCACTGACACAGATCCACCAATCCCCTGACACAGTTCCATCAATCCACTGACACAGATCCACCATTCCACTGACACAGATCCACCATTCCACCGACACAGATCCACCAATCCACTGACACAGATCCACCAATCCACTGACACAGATCCACCAATCCACTGACACAGATCCACCAATCCACTGACACAGATCCACCAATCCACTGACACAGATCCACCATTCCACTGACACAGATCCACCATTCCACTGACACAGATCCGCCAAACCACTGACACAGATCCGCCAATCCACTGACACAGATCCACCAATCCCCTGACACAGTTCCATCAATCCACTGACACAGATCCACCAATCCACTGACACAGATCCACCAATCCACTGACACAGATCCACCAATCCACTGACACAGATCCATCAATCCACTGACACAGATCCACCAATCCACTGACGCAAATATTCACTATCAGTTGAATCTTTGTGACCGAGTCCGGCACCTATCCACAAATCCTCCACACATACATGTACGTACCACACACAGCTGAGTCATCTTCTCTTCCCACTGGATTCTAATCTGCTCCAATGTATTTACTTCCTTCTGGTACTGTTGGTCTGTATGGTGAAATGAAAAAACGAAAAAAGAAAGATTAATATTCATACAATTTCAAATGGACCTCTGGGTTTAATGTAGCAGTGATCTTACAACACGATCTATCCAGTTCTTATATGGTAGCATTCTCAAAATGTCACCCAGTATGTGTGCAAGGGTAAGGGTGCCAGTCAGAACCAAGTGCATGTATTGGTTTACTAAACAGACAGGCAGAGAAACAGACAGACAGACAGAAATTGACCAACTGACTTCTGCCAGCACAAGTAAGGGTTCAAGTTTAAACTTTAGGCCCAATTAATACTGACAAGTCATTTCTGGTAAATGAGCACTATGCATTTTTCATTTGAAGACGTACACAAACAAGTTGTAATGGAAGGGAAGATAGAAGGCACATGACTGGATGGGGCAAGGATATGATTAAAGAATAGTTGCAAAAGAAGCAGAGCAGAGGCCGGTGACTTTAGCTCAAACCGAGTTTGCGTTTTTTTGTTATAGCAGTTGCGACCACATAAATTGTACACAAAAATCAGGAGCCAAAGGGCATGTTCGTTATATCTGTATGAATATTGGTGTTCGTTATAGCGATGTTCCAATGGATGCCGCAGCGATGATGAATTCTGACATCCTCTCTACTGTACGCATCTCCATTCATTCTTGACTCTTTCTCAGCAGCACGCACCTGCCAGTGTACACGCTTGCTTGGCCTTGTCTCGTCTCAGCTGGCTCTGGTTCAAGAGAAGAAAAACGAAAGCGAGAAAGAACGATTGGGTTTGAAGTCAGAAGATAAAACACTCCATTTTGGAAGCTTGAGTCGTTTGGTAAGATTTGCATACCTTCGGTTAAAAAAAAAGGCCAGTGTGCGAAAACGATAGCCTCTGCGACTAAGGTATCGGTTTCAATACCACTAAGCAGGTTTAATATCTACATGTACATGCATCATGGTCTTGATGTAGTCTATTTTTGTGTGTGTAAACTATTGATACCAACCGGAATGCATTGCGCAGGTAAAGGTCACTGAGAGTATAATGCTTCCTCTTTGGACACCGAGGCAAAATTCAATTCGGAGAAGCCGTGGACTGCTCAGACGATCAGACGGATTGCCCAGGGAAAAAACATGTCTGGTTGGACAATCCCTAACACAGGATCATCATCAGAGGCGGTGCGTTTCTGTGGCAGTCATGTGCTCTACGCCTTGACAGGATGGCATGAACGAAACGAACGACGATCCAAAGAACAGGACCTTCTTTCCCACATGTCCTTAGGGCACCCAGAAACAGTCAGAGTGCCTCGCACTTCAGTCTTAAAGAAAAAAAAGGACCCCTCCTTCTCAACGTCTGAAAGTAAGGGAGAGCTGTGTCCATTCAAGGCAGCTTTTCTCTGCATCTTAAACTGTCTTAAATTGTCTCCAAAACTTGCCATCTCGGGGGTCAAAATATGCTTAAAAACAATGTACCGTACACTGCAGGCTTCGGTCATATTTCTCTTACCCTTTATAATGCCACCGACATCTAGAAACTGGCACCAGTTTATTGGTGAATACTTTGTGCTTATCGAGCCAACAAACCTTTCATATTCAGCAACAAACCACAACCTGTATTTTCAGGTTTTGTCAGACGGAGACGAAGCCTGAGCCCTAGCCTGATCCATGGATTCATAAAGGGCTATAGTGTGACCACAGACTTTCCACATCGTGTTCCAACCGTGCAAACTCTGAAGTCTTGCCAAAACCTTACCAAAACCCTTATTGGATTATGTTCTCGCTGACCACAAAATTGGTCATATATCGCCGGTTGTCTGTTATCTAACTGACCTTGTCCTGTTCCTTGGCGGGTAAGACCAGGCGTCCCTTCATGAAGGCATCCTCGGCAGAGTTGTACTCTTTGCACTTGGTCTCGTAGGAACGCTTACTCTGAGCACGACCCAAGAAAAACAGAGACACAGAATGACAGCGGAGATTAAGATGCAGCAGTGACAGACAATACAACTTACAACGATGCTCTGGGTTGGCGGAGGTCGTTTGAGCACTGCCTAGGTGGTCTTGTGGCAGCGTTTTGAAATTCTTATAATTAATCTGGTCAATGGAGGTACGTTGTAATTGAGGTACATAAAAAACCAACCTGGCACATTACTCTTATCCTTGACCAAATGGTTCTCTGTTATGAATCTTAAGACGCTTTCAGGGGTAGTAAAGTAGTAAAGGTGCATACAAAAAACCACAGATCACCCACATCCTTGACAAAGCGGTTCCCTGAACATGACTGTCTTACACCATGTACACAGTACATATAAGATGGTTTTAGGGGTAGCAAAGGTTCATGAAAACTGCAAATCACCCACATCCTTGACCAAGTGGTTCCCTGATTATTACATGTACATGTATGTATCTGTTACAGTTTTACAAAGTACAATGTATGATGCTTTCAGGGATAGAAAAGGTTCATGAAAACCTCAAATCACCCACATCCTTGACCAAGTGGTTCCCTGAACATGACCCCTTATAAATGAGTCTTACAAAATAAGATGCTTTGAGGGGTAGCAAAGCTACATGAAAACTGCAAATCAGCCACATCCGCAAGCTTTAACTTTTACATGTGTAATAGGATAGGTTTTGATCCTAGCAGAATCTTTCTCAATGGCAATGTGAAACTTGAAGTGAAAGTCTAGTACAAACAGTTAAGGGCTGGATTTCACAAAGCCTCACGATGCATCATAACAACTTACGATTGATAACCCATCGTAAGCTTTCATGGCCCATAGGGTTTCTGTGCATCACTCTTCGCCGTGCAATTGATTGATTGATCGTAAGTTACTGGTTACAATTAGTATGATGAAATCAACCACAGGTCTAGTAAGATTCCTGGATGACAAGACCTCCTTTTCCACAGATCAATTTGTTCTGTTTTTCATGAAGAGGGCAGACATCCCAGACAAGAATTGATTCAGAATAACCATCTGCTCAAATACACAGGTCTGGACTTGTTTTACATTATTTTGTGTAAAATTATGATTATATTTTTTTTAATTGCCCTAGACAATTGTCAAACTCCTCATGCACATTCTCTCATGTCTGGTCGATGGACTAGTGGGCCAGGTCTATCTGTCAGATACCGGTAGACCTGGATTACAAATGAATATTCATCAATATCCATTTCCACACTTAATCATTTTGATTAACACAGGATCATCTCTTAGCCCCCTAAAAAAATGGAGAAATGTCTAAGTTGGACGCCACTTACAGCAGGAGGTTTGTGGTGACACCTGACACCATGTACATATTGAACAGTATGGCTCTGGAAAGAGCCGGTAACTCTGCTGTCTCCTCACGAATCAGAAGACTACACACTCCCAAAATGTTATTGGCTTTTATCAGAGCCATACTTCCTCTTTTAAGAGATGATGTTACATGGTGTCAATGCAAACCTCTTACTTGGTGTTTCCACAATGTAAACCTCTTGTTTTAAAATCACACGTTTTGATGACGTCATGAATGCGTAACAACATTTTGGCTCCGGAAGGTGTTTCTAAACCATGTCCACAATAGATTTCAAAGAAAAAATGAAAAAAATCTCGCTCCGTTGGCCAAATATGCTCATTTCAGTGTGAAAATCTGAAAAGTTCATGACCTCATAAATATTCATGAGATGACGTCACGGTCAATTGATGGCAATTTTTGGATACACCTTTTCCCAACTTAGATACTGCAAAATTGAAACCCAACAAACTTGTACTTTTGCTTTTATTGGAGTTTGAAATTTGCCCCTTTAAAGCACTGTCACGTGACACGTGGTGACGTCATGACGTTTTCAAGACTACGACGCAAAATTTCAACGAGGGCTCTATGCATTTGTCAAGTTTGAAAAAAATCAAAGTTTGTTCAATGGCAAAAGTGCCCTCCGAAAACAACAATAGCTTTTTCGCTTCGCGGCGAAAAAGCTAAAAAAAATCAATTCACAGACAACGGAAATGGTGATGCTCATTTAATGTGCATATTTTTGTTATGAGAGGAATTTGACGACCGACAAACTTTAACAAGTTCCTTAACGTCAATGCCGACCCTATTTGGTTTAGAAAGCCCGCCCAACCACTCAAATAGACGCGACTGCCCTGACATATGTGATGTAACTAATATTTACTGTAAATGACTTCCTTATTAACAGCTTGATCTTCTCTTCTCACAAAAAAGGGAAACAATAAATTCATGTTCGGTTTCCTTTTGGTCTTTGATTGACCAATAAAATGTGACAAATCCTTCATTACCCCACGGCTTTCCTTTCCTCGCGTTTGTTTGTTTGAGATAAAGACGCGGCCATTTTCAATGATCCCCCTCCAAACGCTGTTGCTGGGGTTGACAACTAATTGTTGCTTGCATCTACTAAAGATGGGTGTGATCCCCGGAGATATGCGACCGTTAATGGGCAGTTGCTATTGACTTGGACCCCACCACAGCATAGATACATCATACATGTACATGTATGGGCTAACTGGTAACACCCCTTCCTGGGGTAGATATTATACAGTTAATAGTTAACTGATTCTGCCTGGTGCCCCCACCCCTGCAGAGACAGTAAAGACTATAAAAGTGTCTCTTCAATATAATTTTTTTTTGCAATGTTGCTAACAATAAAACTGTTTTTCACACTCGTTCTGGGGGTGTACAGTTTGCAAGTTTTTATGCTGATGAGAATTTCAATATTCTTGAGCAAATTTGTGATGTCATCACAGGATCATGCAACAGAAACTCAATTGGTTGTGTACAAAGGTTTCTGAAAATGTCTGGTTTTTCCTGCAGACCTATCCCCAAACCTGTTGATTTACTGCCAAAAACGAATGATTCATAGTCATTTAGTGAAGGAGTTTTTCATCAAACCTAATCCAGAGGGATTCATTTGCAGTTTGTAAGTCAATGTTTTTCTTATGTTTTTTTTTAACTTTGGGTTCCTGACATCATTACAATAGCGCCCTCATTTTTATAAGGATATTTTTAAAGGTTAATAAGATGACCAATTTCTTACTCCACTAAGAAAAAGAATCTTGCCAATATGCTTGTACACTTCAGATCCCTAGATGACAGCAGAAAATGAGCTTGAATGTGATATCTATTGCAGAGACCCTCTCAGGAAAGCCCCTACATTAAGGTCACCGCACACGAGAGCTATCTGCTGAGCCAAAATTCTCTCGAGGTCGTTAGCTCAGCACGAATCTCTCGTGTGCGCTGAACTTTTGCTGAGATTTCTGCCTCAAGAGGCTGTGAGACCAATATCTATCCTGTTTGATTTTGTTTGCCTCTCGTGGATGAAAACTCATCGTGTGCGGCGACTTGAGCTACGTGCTGAGCAAAAAAATATAGCAACTGGCCAATGAAAGCGCACGCCCTATTCACGTGGTCGCCAAAATCAAACAGGATAGATATTGGTCTCACAGCCTCTTGAGGCAGAAATCTCACCAAAAGTTCAGCGCACAAAAGTTCAGCTACGGCCACGGGAGACTTTTTGCTCAGCAGATAGCTCTCGTGTGCGGCGGCCTTTAAAGACTGGACAGCTCAGGAGGAAGAGCCCAGTGTCTAACCAGAGAACTGAGATTCAAATCCTCTAATTCGCCAATCAAACATTCCTAAATTGTCACCACTTTCCAGTTTACAAAGAAATCTGTATGTCGTTTCCTTTCCTGCTCAAAGCTTTAAGCCTTAAGTCTTTTTTATTTTTTTCCTGCTCTTGAAAGAGAAAGAGAAATTAGTTCCCCATCGGAGTGATGGGGATGTTTTTCTTTTCCCTGTAATTTCCTCCACAGCAACAAATAATGCAAAGCCCCTCTGCCAGGGCCTACTAATCTTGGGATCTGTCTGGCGGTTGCCTGGCAACAACGAGTTGATCCCTGGACTGTAGCTGTACTTAACACAACAATGTGCGTGCATTTTCATAGTTCGTACTTACCTCCCTGCAGCCAGTTTCATGACATGTGACTTATCTGCTAATGGTGCAGTACTTACGGCATGGGGAAGCTACGCTATAACTTCAAATCAATTTCACAAAACTCATCTTAGCTTTGCAGCATTGGATTTTCATTTTACTTTTGGTAAAAATGCTGTGGACGAGGTTGACCAGGAGTCATATCTACGAAGTACAGACGATTCGAAGCACATATGCCACATGTACATGCTACAGTAAAAAGATGAATTTGATAAAATAGTTGTTGCTATAGAATTATTTTCCAAACTGGTCAGTGGCAAACTTAAGTTGTAGCGGTAATTTCCATCAAATAGACTAACGCCATGTTTCCACTGGACTTATTTGGATTATAAACTCACCGAGAAAATGGTTACCTATCACATTTTAAGACATCAAATGGAAACGGCCCAGTACACTTCCCTCTCAGTAACCTTGACTGAGGCCATTTTTTTATTACTGGCCAACCTGTGTGCAGTTAAAGTGACTTGTACCGAGTAGATTAGTCCAGTGAAGATGCACCACTCAGTAAAACACGACTCGGTGAAAAACCACATCCCGTCAAATGTCAGCAAGTTAAGTGCTACATGACAACACACATGTGCTGTGCATGGTTTCTGCAAACATGACACGCACTACGATCAAAGTCCTTTGTGATGTCAACAAGCAGTGGTTTCATTTGGAAAGGCACTACATGTACATATATGTAAACTCAAAAGGTCACGCATGATATTGCCAGCTTGGTTACTTTAACTACCGTCTCGGTTAAATTTTCCAAATCCCCCAAAAGAAAAAGGGAACTGCGGTACTTCAGATTTCAACATTTGGAACTTAACAAAAAGCCAAATTGTCCAAACATCACACAAAGACTACTGCCACAAAATATTTAGCATGACAAACACCTCTTTTGACGCAAGTTGCCAGTTCAGTGGCAACACTAGCACTTTTGTGAGACTTTGACTGTGGATGATAGAGGGATAGCGCACTGCCTCGGGAGACAGCGTGGACATCCCCCAGCCCGACATTTATTTTGACTAGTGCAGGAGGGTGATGGGAAGACTCACCTGAGTGACTTTGTTGTACTGTTCCTTCTTGCTGGTGATCAGCTTCTTAATGGAGTCCTCCTCTTTCCTACGACGCTCCTTCTGCGCCTCTCGGAATTCCTCCACCTTCTTGGCCTCCTCCATCAGTCGGACGGAGATCTCCGAGTGTAATGAGCCGCTCAACTCCGTCTTGGACACCACCTCGCTCCAAGCCGTCTTCAAGGTCCTGAAAAAAATTGATGTTACAAACCAGAATGGTCATTAGGGCCGTTCCCACTAACAAAAATAATCGCGATTTGAATCGCGATTGAAAAAACGTTCGCATCGCAAAAAATCGCGAGCTGATTGTGGTTAGCAGTTGTGGTCAAATGGTGGGAATGTCCTTGAGGGTGGCCCATGCAGGGAGACATACATGTATGTATTTATAAACAAGAGCGGCACTTCCTGTCAATCAGAGTGAGCGGTGCATTGTGGGATTTTAAACAACGGTGCAATTCAGTGGAGCGTTCAAATCTTGCACTCCGCATAGCAAATGAACGCGATAACTTGAAGAAGTCTCACTCTTAGTGGAGTCCGTATCGAGATTCAAATCCAACTGATAATCGCGCAAAAAATGTGGAGTTTGAATTGTGATCCAAATCGCAATCCAAATAATCGTGTTTATTTGGTGCAGTGGAAAGGGCTCATTTGAAAGTTTGGTACAAACCAGAATGGTCATTGGGGGTTTCTCCGTATTGTGCAAGAAATGCGTCTTACATTGTGGGGCAGTCTTGGGCTGGCATACGCACTACCTTTTTAAGCGCCAAATTCTTGCTTACGCAATCCATGAAATGAATTCTGCGCTCACAGCATCATGTAAGCGCAGAGTCCAGCATTATGCAGAGCCATGTATTTGAGTGCCTGCTGTGGATTCAAAGCACTGGACGTTTGATAGAGGGACTTCTGTTCCGGCAAATAAAAAGTGAAAACTGAGCTCTCAGTACCCGGTATGTCCGGACCACTGGCTGACAAGTTTGACCTACAGGTAGTCTTTGCTTCCTTGGATGACGTTTTATGGCCAACAGTAACAACTGTGCACTTCCTGGTGCAGATATCATTACACCTTGTCTACTACAGGGATGCCTGCCACTCCGGAAAAACAAAAATGGTCAGGGTACAGCGGTTCTGCATGAAAAGATGGGGATCCATGGTGTTTTCCCCTGTGAACTGTTAAGCAGAGGAATAAGGTCTCTCGTGGAAAATTCTGCCATTGTCAGAAAGTGCCAAACAAGGAAGTACACATGCACATGGGTATATGTCCATAAATCAGGGGTTCAACATTTTGGTGTCTTGACTTACATGTAAAATTGTAACAACTAAACTAAACATTCTGAGTATCAAACAACATTATTATACTGTTCATGTATAACATAGTGTTTAACTTACAAAGTGATTCATTATGTACATGTACATGTAGGAAGGCTGAATGGTTTCAGATGTACAGGTAAGTGGGGTCAACAAAATGTCATAAGTTGAAGCCCTAATTTATGGAACTACCCCTGCACACGTGTAACCCTTGACCCTCCATTCTGGCTTTGGAGATTGAACCTGGAGTCATAGTCAAGCCATTCCCACTGCGACAAAACTTGGATTATTCGGATTGCGATTCAACAATTCAATTGCGATTCAAATTCATAAGACTTGAAGGTTTGCATGGTGGAAATATTTTAGTGGAAGGTTTGCGGAGACACCATGTAGCACTTCTCTTTCGAGAAGGAGTGTGACTCATTGAAACTCATGATCAAAATTTTCAATTTTTTTTTCAAATCAAGATCCACTTGTGGTGTGAACAACTTAGGATAAACCAAACTCATTCATTCTTCAAATTTGGTAATTGCCACCTTTGGACCTCGATCTAAATTCCTCTGATCTGCCAAAGGCAGCCAAAATGCAAGTGACCCCCGTCAAACATGAAAAACTAAATATGACTGCATACCCTATTTCCTCCTTGCCACCTGAGTTCTTGCCGATTCGGATCAAGGTCTTGCCGTAGGACTCTTCAGCTTTGGCTCTGGGAAAGGAACAGAACAGAATGGAACATTCAATACTGACAAAAAGACATGTTACCAAACCTCTATGAATCTATTGTGATATTTCTATGCCCGCATTGCCGTCTAGTGGGGTTTCTGAAAAGTACCGATGTTAGGAAAATAGTTACATGTATGTTCAAAGAAAGAAGAAATACAAAAAAAAACTGACCATGGAAATAACGGCAGTTAATGGTCCCTCGAAAAAGTTGTGATCCCTGGAAAATGCTTCTGACTGGCGCCCCCATCCCGGCAAAGACTAGTTGACAATTTGGATAGCCAAAGACTATTTGGATAGCTCAGATGGTAAGAGCAACGGTATGCAAAACCTGAGGTCTCGGGTTCAAATTCCGGTTCCAGTCAAAGTTTTCTTGGCCAATTTTTGCAATATGTTCCAAAGTTCCCAGTCAGTGAGTCAGTTTTTTCCTTTTTTGAGGGAAATCTTTGCACAATTTTGTGAGAGAGCAAACAGGCCCCAAGAGACAATAATGGACCAACACTAGAAAAAGAAGCTGATCTTCCTGAGGAGAGATCCAGAGAGTGAGTTGTGTGACGACTCAACAGAGTGATATGACTCAGTTTGACTGAGTGTAGTACTAGTGCTTTGGCTGCGATCTGCCAGCCCTTTAGCAAAGCTGACCGAGACATTTGCAGAGTCTCAACTAATGATTTGTGCCGTACAGGTACTACTGTACGCAGGTTGCGCCGTTTGGCTGTAGCATTAGAGTTTAGACGGCCAGTCAAAATTTAGGTCTGGCTGCAGACCACTAGCATGACTAGACAAGATTGATAGAGCTGAACAAACATACATGTACTGTGTACATGTGTACATGTACATGTTTATTGTACATGTACATATACATGTGTACCTCATATGTGCATGTACATGTACCTATGTATGCAACCACAACACGGCCATTATCTGGATAAGATTGGTCAGTGTTTGGTGGCTGGCCCATGGAACACTCAGGCACAATGATTGACTTTGTACTGGGATTTGGTTCCTTATCAAAGTACACACCAGTACTTTACCTTTACTTTGCCTGGGCTGTTTGCACAAGACACTTAATCCTCAAAGTGGCCAAAGAAAGACAGGGGCAGGGCACCGGGATTTGGAACGACAGCAAAGCCCACGTTTCCATCAATTTCAAAATGGGCACATCCAAGATGTACGCACATTTCAAACACTTTGAAGACTTGGTGTCTTATTGTTTTAGGTAGCAGTGATTAATTTTTATGTGGATGGTATATCAAGTTATCAACCTACAGTCAGACAGTATTAGTACAACTGTCCCAATATATCACTTACATCTGAAATTGTTTGCTAGAGGAGAAATTTGAAAAAAATACCCTGTTGTCGACCTGTCGGACGTACGCAGAGAAAGTGACTTTTTCACACCCGATTACTATATGTTTAAATCTCTGTGATGTGTGTAGACTTTAAATTCAATTAATAATATGATTATGCGTAGGAATAGGAAGGATGTCTAGATAAGTTGTTGCCATTATTAGAAAATTCAGTCTGGAAGTAAATGAAAGTGGAGAATATTGTCGGTGTCCAACACCCACATCCTGCCTGCCGCTACTGTGGCCATGTTAACAACAAGTGGTTGTTTGCATCTGAATGAAAGCAGGGGTATGATCACTGGAGATATACGGCAGTTAATGATTGAATTGCTTCTGACTGGCTCCCCCACCCCGGCAAAGACTTAGTTGACTATTTGGGAAGGCCACCATCATAGGGCTGGGTAGCTCAGATGGTAAGAGCACCGGTGGTTCACAAAACCTGAGGTCTCCCGGGTTCAAGTTCACCTAAAGGCGATCAGTGGTGTCTTTTTTTTAGAAAGCAAACCAGAGCAAGAGAAGGGTTGATGCTATTCTAGCACTGAAAATCTGACCTGAAGCTAGTTTTTGTTTCTGTCCATTTGAAAAAATAAATATTCAAGAATATAAAATAGGCTCTCAAATAAAACAAACCAGGAAGTGTATGCCCATGTTTGCATGCAACTGCTTAAGATTGTATTCACCTTTGGAATGTCTTTGATTGACTTAAGCTCACGGTTTTACACATACCGGGGGTACAAAGATGGGATACATACATGTACATGTGTGTACCTTGCATGGATTGGTTTTCATTTTCAATTTAAAATACTTGAGCTTCGGGTATTTAATGAAACTGCATGTGTGAAAATATTGGCTCGGCAACTTTGAACTTACACCAATAAAGGTAAAAACTGACTGGGAACTTTTGAACAATTTTAAAAAGTGGCACAGAATTTGGAAGAGACCAAGAGCCCGAGACCTCTGGCTTTGCGTACCAGAGCTCTTACCATCGGAGCTATCTCGCCCTTAGATGGCAGCTGCAATCTATTTAAGCTGGGTTTTAAAAATGAGAAAAAATGACTTAAAAAAATGAGAAACTTAACCAAGAGTCTAAGACAGTAGTCAAGCGTGGTGATCAAAATGCTGAGACGATACAGTGGGCTACCGTGGATGCAACAGGGCAGTGTTTACGTCTGATAGACGATCCGGGGCTGGTGAAAAGTTCACGACCTCATCAAGGCCGACCACATATTCTAAAATGTGACGTGGTAGTAGGTACGTTTTTCTCCAAAGTGGGGTGCACAATTTTCAAGCCCGAATACCAGGTTTCTTTGCTAAATCAAGAATATTTGGCCCCCAAAAAGGATAGACACGTTGGGTTTTTATAACAATCCAAAATTATTCAACCCCATGTTAACTTGATTTTTTTTATACCTTTAAAAGGGTAAACTCAGTGAGTTATGGCTCAAAAAAAGTCCAGAGGAAATGCATCTTTTCTGTACTGCAATTTACCATATAAGACCTTTTCATACTACAGTACCGGTATCTCCACTTCGAACCGTGTTGAATCAACCCGGATCCACCCCGGTTCATCATGGGTTGTATTCCACACGGATCACAGAAATGCAATGTTCACACTGTTCATGACGCAAACCAAACGCTGAGTGAACCGGGTAACTTTCAATCCGGATAGCGCCCTGCGTTTTCACACTATGAATTCTCAACACGAATCGAATGTGGCGCCATGCAGCTGATTGTTCATTGACCTTTGTACCTGTGTCAGATTTCCACAGAATTTTGCGCCACACAACTCAACATGGATTGGCACTAGTGAACTCAACTCGGGGTGGTTCACACTATCGTTTTCGACCCGAAAAATACAATAACAATCCAGATCGAGATGTTTAACCCTGGTCCCTGCTAGGGTTGATTTCGATCAGGCTAGAGCATGCTACCCGGGTCGGAACTGAAATTGAAATTGGGAAGAGGGTTTTAAAAAATTTTGGGGTCGGAACCGGTTCAGACACCGAGGTTACGGACAGTGTTAAAAGGCCTAGTTTCTCTCACCTCTGCTTCAGGAATTCCTCATAGTCCTTGCACATCTCACGGCCTTCTTTCATGCGCTTCACCAGGACATCATACCCGCTGGTGCTATTGAACTCCGTGTCCTACAGGAAAGAGTCACGGCCAAAAACGCCAGTCAAAATTCTGAGCACATCCCGGCAGAAGCCTTCCTTATCTCATCCAAACAGGATGGTCTGGAATGACTTCCCGCGCCTACCATTCTCTGATGATTCCAGTTTGAAGAAGAAATGACTTACCTCGATATTTGCTACTTAATACTTATATCAAGATTGTGGTGTGCATTGGTCCCCTCTGGGTTGACCTCTGTTTGAGTGATTTTTGCTGTTTAGCACCCACACTACTAATCAATTTGATTAAAAAAGAACAGCAGTGCTGTCATGACTTGCTGCAGCCTCATTAGGCCTTTTTTACAGCAAGTAAAAGCTTTTGGGGATTGGGTTATGGCTAGGGCTAGGGTTTAGGGTCAGGGGTTAGGGTTGGGGGTTAGGGTTAGGGGTTAGGGGTCAGGGTTAGGGCTTAGGGCTTAGGGTTGGGGTTGGGGTTGGCGGTTAGGGTTAAGGTTTAAGGTTTAGGGGTTAGGGGTTAGGGGTTAGGGGTTAGGGATTATGGATTAGGGATTAGGGGTTAGGTTGGGGTTAGGGTTTAGGTTTAGGGCTTGAGGGTTAGGGTTAGAGTTAGGGTTTAGGGTTAGGGTTAGGGTTAGGGTTAGGGTTAGGGTTAGGGTTGAATGTTGCCTTTGACTGTGAGATAGAAACATCAGACTAGGATAGAAACATCAGACAGCAGCATGTTGGTCATGTTAGTTAGTAAGCAGTTTGAAACACGCCTGCATCTTACTTTAACTTTTTTTATCGTATTTTTTTTTTTTTTTACAAAGGCAGGAAATTCAATTTTTGTTTCCTTACATTGTTTAGATACAAGGGAAAAAAATAAAATTTTGAAATACCAACCGACCAAAGGCCTGCAGGATAGAGTCTGACAAGTGGAAGTGAGTTGAGTACATGAGATGCAGCTATTTACATGACGCACCGGGGTGTGATCATTTTTCCTGAATTTCAACGGCCACATCCTATTATCATTGTGGAGCATTGGAGCGGTGAGCCACAACAGGAAGAAAAGTGTTCTTCATAATTGCCAGGATGTCAGGTTTCCTGAACAGCATTTTTCTCGGCTCTCTTTTCGGTGATTTGCCCTCCATAAGTGTACGGTAGATGTGGCCCTATAAGGAAAATTATAGTTCAGGGCGAGATGACACCCATTACTACATGTAACTACTGTAGCCTAGCAAACTAATTGAATCCCCTCCACACACACAAATTCCAAAGCAATCTCAACAACATTGTTTGTCTGTTTTAAAGTATGGCCAAACAACTGAACGTATTCTGAAAAATTGATGGCAGTTGGTTAAACACAGAATAACCAAATAGAATTAGGCCTACATTGAAAAAAATCAACATCATATTAGGAGTGATTAACAACAGCACTTGTCAGTTACAACGAAATGAAAAGTTTCAGAACAACACTATTAAAAACAATTAATGTTAATTACTTTTGACTTTCCGCTAAATTCTTTACTTAGCATGAAACAAAAGTGAAGTTTGGGTTGGCAAGCAGGCTGGATGGTGCTTGACCAAAGTTTGATGGTCAAGTCATTTTCTGAAATTTGTTAACAAATTACTGAGTTTTTTCTGAGAGATGTACAGGAAGTTCTGCATAATGTACAGAACATGTACATGTACATTGTACATTAATGTAAGTATGTACATGTACCGGTACATGTACATGTACTGTAACTGTATGCGCATGTAACATACATGTGTACATATGCATGTTTACCGTTACATACACATACACGTACATGTACATTACATGTATCCACATGTACATGTACCCACATGCTTGTCGGTAGGGAATTCCCCCACATTTCCCAAGCTTCTTCACAGCAGAGCACCCTCAGTGAGTTACATAATGACCTTGGAACCTCACTAAGCTGCCATAGATATGCAAGGATATACAAAGGGGCTTAGTACAGTAAGTGCTGGCCCAATACAAATAACCACAGTCTCCTCAATACCTGCATCTACTGTGCAGATAAGATTAGTAACAATATCCAAGGATTAATGTTTCGCAGTGGCTGTTGTTACGGCAGTCGTCGGTATGGTTCCCTGACTTCACAGTATTTGTCAGGATGTTTAGCTCTTGGAACCAGACTATCAGCTAATAGACTGGTTCAACCAGCCTGCAATGCTGACGAAATACAATCAAGTCAGGGAACCACACGAACGACTGCCGTAACAACAGCCACTGCGTTAATGTTTTCTAAATTCTAAGGAGCGCCTAGAGAGTGTAACATTACTATGCAGTACAGTTTCCTCAATAGAAACAACACTCAACAGGATTGAAAAAAAAACAATCAAATTTGCAGTTATTATTTAGACCGGTGTAAAACAATTTTCAAGAAACTTTCTATTCTAAATACTAAATTTCAAATTTCGAAAAAAAAATATATATATAATATATATTTTTTCCAGATGTTACCGAGTATCCTTGGGTTAATTTCCGGTAATTTGGAAAGGAATTAACGAGCAAAGACTAGTTAGTAAATTACACAACAGACACCGTCGTCTCCTTCACCTTACCCAAAAGCTGTCTGCGAATTTGGCCATCCTTGCTTCCGCTTCTGCCGTCCCCAAGCCAAGGAGGAAATCTGTCCGCAATCGATCCACAGATTGGCGTCTGATGTCCAACGAGTTCCAGGACCCAACGCCAGGCAACCGACCCGTGTTTACACCGCTCTCTGATTTCGCGATGACGGAGATCAGTAAAGAAAAACTGGCTTTTTTCGCTTTAGAAGTAAGTTTCAGGGTGAAATCGGTACTGGAGTATGGTTTGTATTAGCCGTATCTGTCATAATGCCACATCACAATATCAGTTTTCTCCTCTGCTTTTTTTTTTCATTCAAGAGGTTCGCGGACAAAGTGGCCACTGTGCTGCCACAGGCATTGTATTCGTTCTACCGCGAACGAGCTCCGCTTTGCGTACGGTTCGAACCCGGAAGTAAAAAGAGGAAATAAACAGATTGGTACCCTGCTCCATGTTGCCTCGGGATTACGCGTGTTATGTGGTGGGGAACAATACACACGGCTCACCTCCATCCCGACTCGACACTGTTTCATGTCCGATTCCACTCGACCCGTTAACTGTTTCATGTTTCTACGCGCGGTGTACTTGATATAAAACTTTTAAAAGTGATGAAAGAGTAATCGACTCAGGCACACATTTCTCCTGTCGGCACGACCAATTAAATTCATCTCGATATTTATTTATTTCCCATCTCGAACACTTCAACATCGTAACAAACTCATCAGGAAAACATTGATATCAACACTATATTACTCAACTTGTGGCAGATATAAAAATCCTTCGAAAATCGATGCCGATTATATACACGTATTCTATGGAGAGCCGTTTTAACATTTATTACCTTTGAGAAAGGTCCTGCTAGGATCGAAACGTCAGGCCCACTAAATTTTAAGATTTATTACATTAAGTTGTTTACAGATAATTATCTTTAATAATTTAGAGATACTGTAAGTGTAAATTAGTTGGGTTTTTTTCAGAGATATCTTTTAATAATGTTGAAAAACATTTTTCCAAAAGTTCGTCGCGTCGGTAACCAAATTTATTTGAAATCGGCTGTCCAGAGATTAAGATTCAATTGTTTATCATTTTGTGCAAATAGCAATTCATTTTATTAAAACTATCCATGAACAAGGGTATCTATAGTATAAGTATTGGTCTTGCCACATCTCGGTAAAAATACACACTTATACAGATGTCATTTAATTTCATTAGGCCATAATTATTTTATCACCTCGCATCAGGGCAAGCAAACAATGGGCATGAAACTGATAATTATTATAATGGTTTAGACAAAATAAATTACTGATTAATCGACACAAAAAGAAGACGAAAAAGAAATACAAGGAAGTAGAAGGAAGTACAAGGTAGATATCGAGACTAACTCCAAATTAAGATAATTATTATTTCCCCCTGAATTTTAGAACCTACCACGTAAATGCACGCATTAGCACGAGTATATTATTGCCAACCTGAGTAAGTGGGGCTATGCTGATGTGGCCGATCCAACCTGTGAATGCGGTGTTTCAGAGCAGACAATGCAACATCTACTGAGATGCCCCACTCCTGGAGGACGAGTGCTGCCTAGAAGATCTGGCGTGAATAGGAAGGCCCTCGATCAGCTGCGCAAGAGCCCGGCCCAACATTTAAACCAAATCAGAGATGACGGACACGAAAGAAGAAGACTGTACAATGTACCTCCACGTGTGGCACTTTTTGACACAGTAACCATGCAGGCAGGTCTGAACAGATCGAAGCGGTGACTAGATCGAGTCGAGCACTCATTAACTCACGGTCTTCAACCATGGAGCTATCGCTCCAAGCTCCACCCTGCGACTCCGAATATTTCTTTTTATTTCTTTGTACATGAGTATGTTCACAACCAAACTCAATAATATTTCTGTCAATCTATAAATGCTCGCATTGCATTTGTTCTTGTTTCTTCTTCAAACAAACAAACAAAAATTTCATTGAAAAATCAGCAAAGAAAACTTTGACTGGAACGGGACTTGAACCTACCAGTGCTTTTCCATCCGAGCTATCCAGACCTTAGATGGTGGCCTCCCAAAATAGTCAACTAGTCTTTGCCGGGGTGGGTGGGAGGGGGCAAAATTACAGGGAAACTGACGGAGCAATAATTGTCAGTAGGTCTAATTTGTGAAAACTAGCCAAGACAATTGAACAGGCGTGGGCAAGACCAGTCTCTATCAGGACTCTAAAGACCTTGGCTAGTATAAACTCTTTCCCCCTTACACCTTTAAGTGAACATTGCAAAGCATCTTTGACTGGTGTAGGATTCGAACTTGGGCTTCCGGTTTAACGTATACCAGCGCTCTGCCAGCGCCACCAGAGAGGTACCGAACTCTTGGGCTGAGGCCTGGCCGAGGGTTTGCTTGTGTGGGGGCGCTAGTCAGAAACATGTTCGTACCATGGAGATAATTCATACTGACTGCCCTGAGTATTAATTTGTAACATTGTTGTAACAATTGTAACATTGTAACAATCTCCCGTGGTGGAGCAACTCGAGACGGCGTGAGCATCATTAAGTTTCTGATCACAGTTTTTTGAGCAGCAGCCAACAATCTGCCACCATGTTAATTGTTATAATATTGTGGTTGAGATCTACTGGCAGGATTCGGCCAAACCACATTAAGGCCGTGTCCGACTGTGACGGGCGTCTAGAGCTAGGGCCTGGTCTTCCCCTATTGGAAATAGGCCTAAGAGATGCGAAGACAGCCCTGGCCGTAGCTCTGGAAGCCCGTTTCGGACACGTCCTAAGACTCCAGTTCACAACTGGTGACCACGAGTTACCAGACGATTGGAACGCCTCTTCACGACTAGTGAACTCGTGAATACGGAACTCGCGACGCGATTAGGACGCGGCATATCCACAGACATAACGATTGCGCCCTCTGTTGTTCATACTTATACAGCTAGCTGGATTCCCTTATTCACCACACACACGTGACGTCAAAATAAGGGGTGAGAAAAAAATGAAACCTGAATTACTTAATTAAGTAAAGGGCCTATTGATAATCATCAAAATGTTACTAATCAAGGTTGTTTCTATCATTGTCGTTAATGTATAAAATAGGCCGAGAAAGATATAATATTATTTGGGCACTGTACATGCAAGGTGTGTTATAGGAGGGCTCTAGCACGAGGGATCACACACGTGCAGCGTGAATGCGTCAGGCAGGCGTCTCCGAGGCCGGCGACCCCGGCCCAGCGTCTCCATCGGCGACCGGAAGGACGCGCACCCGCGCCCTCTTCTGCGCGAACCGGCGCGCGATGTCGCGCACCTCGGTGGTTAGCGGCACGACGACGATGAAGAGTGCGGCGATGAAGGCCCAGGCATCTGCCAGGTTGATCCAGTGGCGGAACTGGGTCCGGTCCAACGTGAAGAGGGCAGCCATGGCAAAGGGCCACACGGGCACCATCAGCAGCGTCAGTCCCACGCCCAGGGCCAGCGTGGTGTGACGAGCGCGCCGGAACTCCTGCAGCATCTGGTGCAGCGACGGCCGGTTGTAGACCAGCTTCACGTCGGTGATGTTGAACTCTCTGCGAGACAAGACGAAGCAGTCGAACCGGCATCAACCCCCTTTTAACCCAGTAAGGGAACCGTAACTACAGTACTCTTGTGCCTCTATCTAGTATGAATGCAAGATTGCGAGTTCATGTCTCGAACTATCCAAATATACGAGTACCGAGTACCGAGTACCGAGTACCGAGTACCGAGTATCGAGTACCGAGTACCGAGTACCGAGTACCGAGTACCGAGTACCGAGTACCGAGTATCGAGTACCGAGTACCGAGTACCGAGTACCGAGTACCGAGTATCGAGTACCGAGTACCGAGTACCGAGTACCGAGTACCGAGTAACGAGTAACGAGTACCGAGTACAGAGTACCGAGTACCGAGTACCGAGTACCGAGTAACGAGTACCGAGTACCGAGTAACGAGTACCGAGTACCGAGTACCGAGTAAAAACAATCCGACTGTTGGGCTTTTATTGACCATTCATTAATAAATACTTTTGACCAGTGTAAGTCAAAATCAATAGTCAGTAAAATATCAACCAACATAATTTATTTTGTTAAGATTCTGCGTTTGAGAAAGGTCCTGCTAGGATCGGAACGGCTGACCCCCATATTTTTGAGATTTTGCATTTTGGTGCAAACAGAATGGCAAAATTTGCAGAAACTATCTGAAGATATCGGCCTTCTGCAAACAGAACATGAAAACCATGCGCAAAAGGAAACAATGGGCCGAACAAGTGACTGCAGCTTTTTATAGACTTCGCCTGAGGGCGATTGACGGTGATGTATGTTCGATTGGGCGATTTGGGCGATTTGGCTCTGGGAGCGGCACTCACCTGACATACAGCTCCGTCCATGGGGAGAGAGGGTTGTCGATGTCCCTAGTCTTCTCCCAAGTCTCTAGGCTCTCTTGCTCCGACAGGGGGCGACTGGTCAGGAAGGTCACCACCACCGCTATCAGTCCCCCGGATAGCAGGGACGTGCAGTTACCAATCAGCGTGCTAAGCTCAAAAGAGATATCTGGAAGAGTGCAGGCAGGAGGGGGCGGGAAGGAGGGGATTATGGGCGGCCGAACGGGCAAAAATTATTGAACCGAATTGAAAGCAAATCGATCAGAATCGATGAGGGGGTTTATGGGCCCAAGCTAGGGCTTAGGGTCTGGGTCTGGGTCAGGCACCGAGTTTCTAATACTCCATCGCTGGGTTAGGGGGGGGGGCACTCATGTGAAATACATTCTCTGTTCCGCGCTGAATAAGACAACATTATATAGAACGAATATCTGCAGGTTATGTCTTGGCCCTTTACAAATCAATGGATCACACTCGGGCCGACTCAGGCTTCGTCTCCGTCTGACAAAACCTGAAAATCCAGGTTGTGGTTTTTCGCCGGAGGAGACGGTTACTTTGTTGTACAGAGTACAGAGTATTCACCAACGGAAACTGGGACCTAACTCTTGTTTCTCAATGGCTTTGACATTATGACGGGTAAGAGAAATAATTATGACCGAAGCCTGAGCCCGAGCCTAAGCCTTCATTTCGTAAACGGCCCAAATGTCTATGTAAGGCCGTGTCGGAAACGGGCGTCTAGAGCTAGGTCTAGGTCTTTCCCTTATTGGAAATACACGGAGATGCGAAGACCATAGCCCTAGCCGTAGCTCCGGAAGCCCGTTTCGGACACGGCCATATCCACCGATCGAGGATCGCTGGTTCCCTCACCGTCCGAGTTAGTCAGGAAGGCGGACACGTCAAATTTCTGGTACAGGACGGTGGCGGATACCAGCCAGGAGGTGATGCCGCACACCATGCCGGCAATGGCGCCGCTGATCATCGCCTTGCTGGTCAGCCGTGTCCAAAAGGTGCCCAGGATTAGCGGGAACACGGACGAGCCTATGAACACGCCCATAGCCGAGTACACACCGCTCAGTGTCACCTGAGGAATGGTTGAAAAAAGGGCGTATAATCTATGACAGACTGAGGGTGTTAGCGGACACGGGAAAGGTCTCGGGAACATACCAGTTCGTGTACATGTATTGATACGAAATAATGGCTCTCTTTAAATAGTATCAAAAACTTTAATTCGAAGCAGTCGAACCTTTTTTATAGTCTTTATAAAAATTATTACCATCATCATTCTTTATACCACTGTCAAGGCCCAGTAACAAGAGGGTATTATGGGGTCTGTTTACGGAACTACTTGGTGCCCACTGTTTAGGGTAGCGAGGATCTGGGACCTGTTTACGGAACTACTGGTACCCACTATTCAGAGGGTACCGAGGATCTGGGACCCTTTTTTTCTACGGAACTACTTGGTGCCCAGTTTTCAAAGGGTACCAGGATATATGGCGGCTTCTCACGGCTCTATCGATGATTATACCTACCTGCAGGATATCGAAGAGTAGAGTCAGGGGAACGATGGAGAGAGAGACCCACAGAATGGCCCAGTCCCTCTTCAGCTTGAGAAGTTCCAGGTAGGAGCGATAGGGGCCGTGCGTCTTGCACTTGTAGTTGGGCTTTAGCGCACGTCTGCACTCCTTACGGGCCCTGCCGGTGGGTGGGACGGGGAAAGAAAATAACCAAAGACAGTTAGAACAACAACTTCAACTACACAGGCCACGACGACGACCAAACAGGACAGAAGCACTGTCTTTGTTAGATAATTATAATAATTATGATTTTTCCTAAGCGAAAATGCAATATTATTATGGGCGATTCGCAATAGTGCGCCCTCAAGAGTTTGCAACGCGTGGGCCAATCACAATTTGCGGAATCTGTCAACCCAATGCACGTCTGGAAAGGGTCGACCATTGATCTCCATAATAAAGAGATCAATGGAGTCGACAGATTCCGCGCATTGTGATTGGCCAACGCGTTGCAAACTCTTGAGGGCGCACTCTTATGAGTCGCCCGTATTCAGTGAGAGGTTGTCCCTATTACCTACGCGTGGTTTATTTTGTTCTGAGAGCTTTTCCGATTGCCCCCAAAACCCTGAAAATGCATTCGCTCACAAGCAGGACTAAAACTTGTACTCCAAATCCAGGCATTGTTACGAACGACGACCTCTGCAATCATGATCAGCGGGGAGTAAAACCATATACGATTCTACTCACCAGTTTGGGGGAAAATGAAAGGTTAAGTACAAAACAGATTACTGACCGAAAAGACCAAAATACAGACCTGAAAAGGGCCTGGTATTCCGATCCCAGCAGGACCTTTCTCAAAGATATTCTGGGGTTTTTTTCAGCCAAAAACCAGGCTGAATAGCCACTCAAGTTTAAGGGCTGATAGGAGATAGAGAGGGACTCAGGAAGGCCGGAGATAGGAATTAACATTCCTTTTAAAAGGCCATCGGCCATCATTACGACTTTATTTTTTCTTCTTTCATTTATGGCAATATGGAAATAAATGTTGTTGAATTGAATTGAATCGATAAGATCGTAGGCAGGGGGAAAGCAAGAACCAGGAAGGGAATTCCAGATGGAGGCAGAGTGAGAGAAGAAGCTGTACCGATTCCTCTCCGTTCTACACCTTGGGATAGATAGAGTTAGACTAGAATTAAAACGTACGGAAGCGTGTTACCGCCACGATAGAAAAAAAAATCGCCCCTACCGTGCACGTATAGGGGGTAACACATTTTTGTTTTTATTATCATGGCGGTAATTCGTTAGTTCCGGCATTGCTTTATTCTAGCAGTGTGTGTAATGTAATCTTCCAGAAAGGTTCCAAGCAGTCACCCGTTGTCAGCCATGCAAGCCTTGCAGTTGCTCATACTGCAGCAAGAGCACATATCCCTCTTGTTGGCCATGCGACCGCGAGATTTCCCGCACAGCAGACAGCTATTGATGTCGGCTGCACTGCGGTAGGGCTTGAGGTGGATCTGGTACACGTCGTACACGATGATGGAGGTGATGGCGATGACCTCGGCTGACCCCGTGGACGTCACGGCCATCAGGATTAGCAGCACCATCAGCACGCCGCCCGTGGAGCCCATCAGCGCCTGGGCAACGGCAGGGGGCACCAACCCTAGGACAAAGCGGGCAGGGGTGAATTTGAGCTGAACTTTCCAGTCCGTTCGTGGAGAGGGTAATGAATCAAGAATCGTTCACCATACACCATACATATATCTCTGTACAGAGACATACTTTAGATGACCCACAGAGCGACAGCAACAGGCGTCAGATCGCGGAACACGCCAAGTACAGGGTACCAGTACTTAACGGCATCATGTAAATTACGTCACACGTTTACAAAATAATGTATGCCAGTCGGGTTTTCCTACAAAAGGCTCGACCCTTCATATACGAGTTGCATTATGTGACCGCATCTTGACGTCAAAACTCGAACTCGAGCCGGAGCTCAAAGACGAACCCGGGCCCCAGCCCAAGTTCAAGCTCTGCGTCTCGAAAAATACACACTGAGATGAAGAATGCGTGCGATTCAGAATAGTGCGCCCCCAAGAGTTTGCATTGCTTTGGCCAATCACAATGCGCGAAACTGACGGCCATTTTACAGGGTCGAATACTGATCTATTTATAGATCAGTGAGGTCGACCATTGACCTCCGTCTTTATTATGGAGATCATTGGGATCGACAGATTCCGCGCATTGTGATTGGCCAATGAGCTGCAAACTCTTGAGGGCGCACTACTGTAAATCGCCAGTATTAGCCGATAGTATGGCCGTTTTCGAAATAAAGGCTTAGGCTCGGGCTTAGGCTTCGGTCATATTTATCTTACTCGTTATAATGTCACAGGCATCTCAAAACAAGCGTTTGGCCCCGGTTTCTTGGTTAATACCCTGTACCTCTCAAGCCAACAAACCTTCAGATTTGGAAACAAACCACAACCTGTATTCCGGTTTTGTCAGACGGAGACGAAGCCTGAGCCCAAGCCTAAGCCTTCATTTCGAAAACGGCCTATGACCGAAACCTAAGCACCTCGCTTTGACACTGCGGAGCCGTACCTTGGTTGACCATGTCGTCACTGAGCAGGGGTTGGCCCTGATAGGTGCCTAGCGCCGTGTATGCTAGGCCCATGGTGGTGGCGAAGGCGAAGGGTATGGCGAACCACACCATGCCACCCAGTAGGAAACCCCACATGCCCTGACGGGGCTTGGCCGCCACGCTGCTCTGCCAGTACGACTGGTCCACGAACACCGTGCCAAAGTTGCCTGGAGAGGGAGGGAGGTTTGTGTGTGATAGGGGGAGGGGAGATGATTGAGGGCGCCCTCTTCTTGTAGATACCAATGGGGTGCAGAACACTAAATCCATCCAAGATGGCTCCGCCGAACTGATTATCATCAAGTGTGTACCCACAACTTTTTTTTAATAGGGGGTCTTTGGAGGCTAATTAACTGATACATTGTAGAACAAGTGAAGCTTAAGACAACCTGGGGGTTCAATCTTCAATTTGGTATGTAATTTTGACCATATCTGGCTTTAAATGTGGCCCTATTTGGCTGTGGAAGTGGAGGAGTCCATCCCAAAATCCTTGCAGAAATTCGGCTTGGACGACTACACATTTTGAGGTTTTTTTTCTGGGGGTAATTAGCAAAAAATCTAATTGGCTAAGAGCACTAAAATTGAAAAGAATCTGAGAGATGAAGGTCCAAACTACAATTTTATTAAGTATAGCTACAAGAACTGAGAGACTTTTGGGCATGGGATAATTGGCTTTGAAAGTGAGTGTTTTTGTACAGTGTTCAATGGGAACTCTATTTAGTGTTCTGCATCCCTCGCGTCAAGGTACAAGACATTATAGCGCTACTAAGAGTTCGTAAACACTCACCCGTGTGTTGGAGGGGGCGGGGTGCGATTTTTTTTCCCAGTGCACTAGGTCTATGGAGAGAAAATCGACCAATCATAGACCTCGTGTACTGGGAAAAAAATCGCGGGCGGCGTCGAAAACGTGTAGCATTATTTTGGCAACCGTACAAAGAACGGTATAATTGATTGGCAAAATGTACGCTCCGTTAACAAAGCAGTTTGCGTAGCCTAGTGGTTAAAACTGGAGAGTCGTCGGTCCGTGTTCGAACCCGCTCCGGGTATTTTGTCCTTTTTTTGTCTGATAATGAATGGGGAAACTACAAAGCTTCTAGAAACACCTCTCCGAGCACCACCGTTACTTAGCCCGATCAGTTGGGCCGGGTGCGCTGGGACTGCTACGCTAGTAAAATCCTCGGGTTTGTGCCTAAGTAAAGGTCCGTTGTCTCGATTGGCCGGCTCGGCGGCTAATGGCTTAGGGGCCGACACGTGTACCTCCCTTGCACGGCACAAGGGTCTGCGGACCTACCTTGGAGAGCAGGGAACATGAAGGCGGGTGCAATATACCGAACCGCCGGAACTTCTGCACTTTTTTGCTGTTTTTTTTTTTTTTTTTTTCTCGTCAACTTTTTGTTTGGTTCATTTCCGTTATAATACTGTTCCCTATCACGTTTTCTTCCGTTTTCGACTGTATTTGACTTTTCCCCCTCTTTTTTCAATTAATAAATACAATTATTAGGCTTTATTTTGTTCGTCTTTTGGATTTGATGAATTTACTTCAATTCATGTGTTGGTCACCTGAGGGCGCACTTTAGTGTACACCATAGAGTTAGTTTTTATATATAACTCTATACACACGTGTACACGTACATGTACCACAGACAATAACCTATAGACGGACAATAGCGGGCGCTAGACTGCCATACCAGGACGTGTGAAAAACCATGGGCAAACGTCACATGGACGGCCCGGACGTACGTACACAAACTCAGTGCAAGATTACATAACTGGCCCGCCATCCACGAGAAAAATGACCGCCAAATTTGATTCATTATTTTTTTTTAAATAAAACACGCCAATACACATCTGTAATGGAGTATGTAGTCATCTCTGAAAAGTGCTTTTAATTTAAATAAGCATGGTTTCATCCAAAAAATCCAGTTTGGGGGTAATTAGCAAAAAATCTAATTGCTAAGAGCTCGATTTAGTGTTCTGCACCCATAGGTGGAGGGGAGGTGATTAAGGGCGCCCTCTTCTTGTCAGATACCAATGGGGTCCAGAACACTAAATCGAGCTCCCATTGAACACTGTACAAAAACACTCACTTTCAAAGCCAATTATCCCATGCCCAAACCCAAGTCCAAGTCTCTCAGTTCTTGTAGCTATACTTAAAATTGTAGCTTGGACCTTCATCTCTTAGATTCTTTTCAATCTTAGTGCTCTTAGCCAATTAGATTTTTTTGCTAATTACCCCCAGAAAAAAACACCCCCAAAGTGTGTAGCCGTCCAAGCCGAATTTCTGCAAGGATTTCGGGATGGACCCCTCCACTTCCACAGCCAAATAGGGCCACATTTCCAGCCATATATGGTCCAAATTACATACCAAATTGAAGAGTGAACCCCAGGTTGTCTTAAGCTTCACTTGTTCTACAATGTATCAGTTAATTAGCCTCCAAAGACCCCTTATTCAAAAAATTGTTGAGGGTCCACACTTTATGATAATCAGCTCGGCGGAGCCATCTTGGGTGGATTTTGTGTGCTGCATCCCAAGGGGCACAATTTGCAATGGTGGAAGTATACCATGTGGGAGGTTAATGGTGACACAATGTACATCATCTTGTGTGAGATGTTGTGTGGCTCTGAAGATAGTCGCTGTAAATCTTTTATCAAACTAAAACAGCGTTGGATGAGATTGCTGTCCGGGGACTCGGTCTAAACTGGTTCTACCAGTAACAGGAGACTGTGATGGATTCACGCAATCAAACAGATGGGATTGTGTTGAGCGCTCACAACTACGGGCCAGCAGATAGTTTGACCAACGTTAGTCGAACCGATGGCTGATGAATGCTCAACATGTTCTCTTGCAGTTGGCGCCCATGTTCGGATTCTATTGCTAGAAATAACCATTCACAGACACACCCATACTTGAACTGTAGGAAATGGGGGAAACAGGACAGGCAGTGGATAGCTGCAACATGACAAATGTCATTGTCACTGATTAGTTTTTGTTTTATCCTGTCTGGATCGTTGGATGGAATCTATACGATATTACACATTTGAATGCAGTCATCATGCAAAAATGGAAATATGTCCCGAGAAAATAATGACATCTGGCAACAATCAGACTTGATTCACGAGAACACGGTCATTTACCATGGGTTGCAAAACAATAATTGCATTTACAATGTTTAAGAAAGAAAGGGGAATAAGAGAGAGAGAGAGAAAAAGACTTGGTAAACGGTGAAGGATGATTACTTTTTTTACCTCTTCCAAGGACAGACAAGACTCGGACAGACAACAAGGAAAGAAATGTGATACTATGAGACAAGGTTACAAACAGACCAGATATGTAAAAAAAAACCAAATAATCAGTTGCAATGATAATGCATAGAGTTGAAACAGCAGCAATAGCAACAGCAACAACAACAGCAACAGCAACAGCAACAGCAACAGCAACAGCAACAGCAGCAACAACAACAACAGCAACAACAACAACAACAACAACAGCAACAGCAACAGCAACAGCAACAGCAGCAGCAACAGCAACAGCAGCAGCAACAGCAACAGCAACAGCAACAGCAGCAGCAACAGCAACAGCAACAGCAACAGCAACAGCAACAGCAACAGCAACAGCAACAGCAACAGCAACAGCAACAGCAGCAGCAACAGCAACAGCAACAGCAACAGCAACAGCAACAGCTACAGCAACAGCAACAGCAACAGCAACAGCAACAGCAACAGCAACAGCAACAGCAACAACAATAGCAACAGCAACAGCAACAGCAACAGCAACGACAACAGCAGCAGCAACAGCGACAGCAACAGCAACAGCAACAGCAACAGCAACAGCAACAGCAACAGCAACAACAACAGCAACAGCAACAGCAACAGCAGCAGCAACAGCAACAGCAACAGCAACAGCAACAGCAACAGCAACAGCAACAGCAACAACAATAGCAACAGCAGCAGCAACAGCAACGACAACAGCAGCAGCAACAGCTACAGCAACAGCAACAGCAACAGCAACAGCAACAGCAACAACAACAGCAACAGCAACAGCAACAACAACAGCAGCAGCAACAGCAACAGCAACAGCAACAGCAACAGCAACAGCAACAGCAACAGCAACAGCAACAACTACAGCAACAGCAACAGCAACAGCAACAGCAACAGCAACAGCAACAGCAACAGCGACAGCAACAGCAACAGCAACAGCAACAGCAACAGCAACAGCAACAGAAACAGCAACAGCAACAGCAACAGCAACAGCAACAGCAACAATAGTCTTAAACGAATCACTATAATATTCATCAAGAAGACACAGGGCCAAACATACATCTTATAAAGATTGTAATCTCCCAAACTCTAAGACACTGTCGCATCATCCTCTCAGGGTGATTAGTATTGAGGCAAATTAATTATAGGATATGTGCATTCCCACATACGTTTCCAATCATAATTGGTGCGATGATAAAAGCACGGCTAGAATTGGAACGACGAATCACCTCCAACAAAGGTAATGATTCTGGCTTCATTGTAAGCATTATGAAATTCATATTGTTTAGTATATTGTGCAAGTTGGGATATTATGCACTATATGGTATTTTAAAACATCTCGTTGTAATTCCTGGGAAAACATGTTTTTTTGGCGTACATGGTTTCGTTTGGGAGAACACAGCATAGCAGTTTGATATCGTAGACTGAAACGAGTGAAAACAAAATCGAAGGACGATTATGAAACTCAATCAAATTAATTATTCTTTCCAGAGCGTCTGGCATGCGTTATTGAGGACTTTGTATTTTTACAGACGAACATAGACACGATAAGTTCTTTTTCTAAAGTGAGGGAAGAGATGGGTAGATAAAGAGCGATGCAGAGGCGCAGGTATAGAGGTAGAGGTAGAGGGATAAACAGGCAGAGGTAAGGGCAGAACTATAGATGCATGGGCAGACTAGAAGCAGAGGCAGAGGTAGGGGCAGAGGCAGAGGCAGAGGCAGAGGCAGAGGTAGGGGCAGAAGCAGAGGCAGGGGCAGAGGCAGAGGCAGAGGCAGAGGCAGAGACAGAGGCACAGCCAGACATAGAGACAGGGGCAGACTAGAAGCAGGGGCAGAGACAGAGGCACAGCCAGACATAGAGACAGGGGCAGACTAGAAGCAGGGGCAGAGACAGAGGCACAGTCAGACATAGAGACAGGGGCAGACTAGAAGCAGAGGCAGAGACAGAGGCACAGCCAGACATAGAGACAGGGGCAGACTAGAAGCAGGGGCAGAGACAGAGGCACAACCAGAAATAGAGACAGGGGCAGACTAGAAGCAGGGGGCAGAGACAGAGGCAGAGGCAGAGGCAGAGACAGAGACAGAGGCAGAGGCAGAGGCAGAGGCAGAGGCAGAGGCAGAGGCAGAGGCAGAGGCAGAGGCAGAGGCAGAGGCAGAGGCAGAGGCAGAGGCAGAGGCAGAGGCAGAGGCAGAGGCAGAGTCAGAGGCAGAGGCAGAGGCAGAAGCAGGAGCATAGGCATAGGCAGAGGCAGAGGCAGAGGAAAAGAGGAACATTGGCTGTGTCCTCGATTGAGAGCGAAATTATGACATGATTCGCGCAAGGCTGGTGAAATTCTGGGGGAATCTCAAGGCTGCGCTGTAAAGTAAATGAAACTATCGCACGATCGTGCTGTTAACAAACAGCGTCTGCAGCCCAAAACAAGATGTAAATTTCGTCCGAATATTTTAACGGAAGCTTAAAGTGACCACAAGTGCTTCCGCGTTTCCGAGATAAAATAAAATGGGAAGGGGAAATACCGTAATATTCCCAGACAGCAGGATTGGGAACGACGTCTTTCATTATTACTATCTGTGAAACACGTCCAAATTATCAGGGTATTGTCTTCTATATAATGACAAGCTATCTCAAGTAATATGCAATGTTTTTGCAAATTGCAAACTGACTAAAAATTGACCCAAATTTGAAAAAAATAGTAACTGACGTCTCAATTCTAGCAGGACCCGAAACACGACCAAGGGGAAACGGGTACCCGTTACCCGAACGAGGGGAAAACGGGTACCCGAAAACCGACAGAGGTAAGCGGGTATCCGGTTCAATTTTGTTGGTTCCTTTACCCGAGCAAAAATACTTTGTACTTTTTGAAGTAAAACAATGGAACATTTCTATCAGAAACACCGATGTTGGACCCTTTGGACAACCACTTTGAATAGGTAACTCGGTTTTCGTTTACCACAAACATTCGTGTCGGTAGATTTCAGCTCAGACTCGGAGGAACTAGTCACCCATTTCTGGTCCACGTGTTCTTGCCCAAACAACGTTCATAGAAAACCGCTGGTCTTTTCGATATATCAGTCTTTGTCAACCTTCTGAAATCCATATTTTTTGTATTAAATTGCGGGTATCCGGGTACCCGATCTTTTCAGAATTCGGGTACCCGATTCACGGAGTTACCCGATATGGCCTCAGGCCGAGTCCGCATGAGAGAGACTCACCGACGATGTTGACGATGCCGAACATTATCCCCGAAGGTGAGATGAAGGTCAGGTAGCTCTGCTGCCAGTTGTCGGACGGGCCTTCGGAGCAGGAGAGCAGGTCAAACACTCGCTCAGCCGATCCTTCCAAGGAGAAAAGCAGAATAGATTGCTTAGCTTTGGGATTTATTTTGGAAGACAATTAAATCTGGAAGACGATTGTGACTTTGATTTTTTTTCGAGTCACTGGCTACGTCCATCGTCCCAATCGTTGATCGTTGCAGTCTATACCTCCCTGTACAGCTCCTTAAAGGCCCAATACAACATTGGGAAGATTCGGGAAGCATCGATGTCCACAGATTTCCTTCTAATTTACACAGTTTGTAGATGGTCATGATATAATCCTCATGTTGAAATCAGGGCAGGGCAGGGCAGGGCAGGGCAGGGCAGGGCAGGGCAGGGCAGGGCAGGGCAGGGCAGGGCAGGGCAGGGCAGGGCAGGGCAGGGCAGGGCAGGGCAGGGCAGGGCAGGGCAGGGCAGGGCAGGGCAGGGCAGGGCAGGGCAGGGCAGGGCAGGGCAGGGCAGGGCAGGGCAGGGCAGGGCAGGGCAGGGCAGGGCAGGGCAGGGCAGGGCAGGGCAGGGCAGGGCAGGGCAGGGCAGGGCAGGGCAGGGCAGGGCAGGGCAGGGCAGGGCAGGGCAGGGCAGGGCAGGGCAGGGCAGGGCAGGGCAGGGCAGGGCAGGGCAGGGCAGGGCAGGGCAGGGCAGGGCAGGGCAGGGCAGGGCAGGGCAGGGCAGGGCAGGGCAGGGCAGGGCAGGGCAGGGCAGGGCAGGGCAGGGCAGGGCAGGGCAGGGCAGGGCAGGGCAGGGCAGGGCAGGGCAGGGCAGGGCAGGGCAGGGCAGGGCAGGGCAGGGCAGGGCAGGGCAGGGCAGGGCAGGGCAGGGCAGGGCAGGGCAGGGCAGGGCAGGGCAGGGCAGGGCAGGGCAGGGCAGGGCAGGGCAGGGCAGGGCAGGGCAGGGCAGGGCAGGGCAGGGCAGGGCAGGGCAGGGCAGGGCAGGGCAGGGCAGGGCAGGGCAGGGCAGGGCAGGGCAGGGCAGGGCAGGGCAGGGCAGGGCAGGGCAGGGCAGGGCAGGGCAGGGCAGGGCAGGGCAGGGCAGGGCAGGGCAGGGCAGGGCAGGGCAGGGCAGGGCAGGGCAGGGCAGGGCAGGGCAGGGCAGGGCAGGGCAGGGCAGGGCAGGGCAGGGCAGGGCAGGGCAGGGCAGGGCAGGGCAGGGCAGGGCAGGGCAGGGCAGGGCAGGGCAGGGCAGGGCAGGGCAGGGCAGGGCAGGGCAGGGCAGGGCAGGGCAGGGCAGGGCAGGGCAGGGCAGGGCAGGGCAGGGCAGGGCAGGGCAGGGCAGGGCAGGGCAGGGCAGGGCAGGGCAGGGCAGGGCAGGGCAGGGCAGGGCAGGGCAGGGCAGGGCAGGGCAGGGCAGGGCAGGGCAGGGCAGGGCAGGGCAGGGCAGGGCAGGGCAGGGCAGGGCAGGGCAGGGCAGGGCAGGGCAGGGCAGGGCAGGGCAGGGCAGGGCAGGGCAGGGCAGGGCAGGGCAGGGCAGGGCAGGGCAGGGCAGGGCAGGGCAGGGCAGGGCAGGGCAGGGCAGGGCAGGGCAGGGCAGGGCAGGGCAGGGCAGGGCAGGGCAGGGCAGGGCAGGGCAGGGCAGGGCAGGGCAGGGCAGGGCAGGGCAGGGCAGGGCAGGGCAGGGCAGGGCAGGGCAGGGCAGGGCAGGGCAGGGCAGGGCAGGGCAGGGCAGGGCAGGGCAGGGCAGGGCAGGGCAGGGCAGGGCAGGGCAGGGCAGGGCAGGGCAGGGCAGGGCAGGGCAGGGCAGGGCAGGGCAGGGCAGGGCAGGGCAGGGCAGGGCAGGGCAGGGCAGGGCAGGGCAGGGCAGGGCAGGGCAGGGCAGGGCAGGGCAGGGCAGGGCAGGGCAGGGCAGGGCAGGGCAGGGCAGGGCAGGGCAGGGCAGGGCAGGGCAGGGCAGGGCAGGGCAGGGCAGGGCAGGGCAGGGCAGGGCAGGGCAGGGCAGGGCAGGGCAGGGCAGGGCAGGGCAGGGCAGGGCAGGGCAGGGCAGGGCAGGGCAGGGCAGGGCAGGGCAGGGCAGGGCAGGGCAGGGCAGGGCAGGGCAGGGCAGGGCAGGGCAGGGCAGGGCAGGGCAGGGCAGGGCAGGGCAGGGCAGGGCAGGGCAGGGCAGGGCAGGGCAGGGCAGGGCAGGGCAGGGCAGGGCAGGGCAGGGCAGGGCAGGGCAGGGCAGGGCAGGGCAGGGCAGGGCAGGGCAGGGCAGGGCAGGGCAGGGCAGGGCAGGGCAGGGCAGAGCCAGACAGGGCAGAGAGAGAGAGAGAGTGAGAGAGAGAGAGAGAGAGAGAGAGAGAGAGAGAGAGAGCGAGAGAGAGAGAGGTAGGGAGAGAGAGGGAGAGATAGAGATATATCCCGGCCCAAATTGACGCAAATCAGTTGTCCCGCAAATGAGCCACACGGGTCCAGAGATAGGTCGACCCGGCGGACCTCCGTTCTCGAGATTAATGAGAGCAAGGCAGGAAGTGAAGCTATACTCCGCGGGAATTAATCCCAGGGCAGCCCTTACTTTCACAAAACGACGGCTCTTGACGGACAGCCAACCCCCCTGTGCAATTACGTTTCTATTCCTTTCAAATCATCCTCCTAAATTTCAATACCGACTTCATATCACAAAGTAGACTCTAGAGAATAATTACATTACTTCTGATACAGTGGGACATGTCGTGGATTGTTCTCGCTTTTCGATCTTTACCTGGCAATCTGGCTACTTACACAGGCGGAAGCTAATTCCCCACGAGGTATAATTATCAAGTACGTCCCCAATTAAAGCTGACGTCAGTCATCTCCCTGAGGACAGACTGGGTGGGTGGGGCCTCAATCTAGTGGGAGGAGACACGGGTCGCTTCAGGATGAAGATGTTTTCTTGCCACACTAGGTCCGCTTACGGTATCTCCCTCCTTCGAACCCACAGCTTACGCGTGGGGGACGTGTTTGCTCGTGGAGCAGAAGTGCCCAATTTCCGGACATTCCAGATGTGAGATGATCATCCATCACGAAGTTTATAATGGTATAGCCGACATTCCGTGAGATTTTAGCGCTCGAAAATCTGCTGCTTTCGAGAAAAGAGGAAATGTGTTGAACTTCCAACGATGGCTCCGTGACAAAGAGTTCCTCTTACAAAATATGCCGACCCTCGATGTCTGAAAAACAGTTAGTATTCAATTTCGTCTCCACGGTTTTTCTCATGACATGGATGACGTAGGTGTGTTATGTTATGCATACGTTGAGTTGGACAAAGTATGGAGGCGATTCTCTTTCCTTGGCAAATGATGTACCTAAACCTTACCATAATTGGTGAGCCCGAAACACGACTATTCGTGTTCAAAATGGAGACCTCTATAATTATATGGAATTCGTCGCGGTTGTTTTTTCGATACTTGTTGGCTGGTGACAAAAAGCTGCAGGATGCCAGCGTTTGAGCAGCTTACAGGGATGGATATTAATTAATATTGGATTGGATCATTATTATTTCAGGCAGCAGCGAAGTGCCTTACCATCGCATTGGTTGTGAAACTCCCTCCGGAAAGCGACTCGTGACTTGGGGTTAGACTCGAGACTCGACCTTTGTGACTCGTGACTTGGCCTGGACATTTCTGTGCCTCAGATACAAATTAGAAAGGGAAGGATGCAACACACATGTAGGCCTATGGGATCTTCAGGGAAATGGCGCGCATTTCAAATATTAAAGAACTATTTGAAAGTGCCGTTCAATGATTAAGGATACAGAATTCTCGGTATCTTCCATAATATCAACTTTTCAGTTGATAGATGTGAAGGTGTGTATGTTTTGGCAAGATTGGTATCTGGCAGGCAAGGCAAACTGACTCCGTTTTGACGTTGGGGGCGGTTCAGACGCATGTATGGGCGGATACCGTCCCTTTAAGTGACCGAATCATTACTCTAATGGCCTCTCTGGGCACAGCGTGGGGGTAGGAGACGAAGAGTTGGTGGAATTGTCCACTTCCCCCTCTTTTATTCTGGGAAATAGTGGTGCACGTGATCTGGGGAAAGGGCATTATTTTCGTATAGGCTCGTTTTTGCGAGCGTATACGTAATTTGCACCGAGTGCGCGCATACGTGTAGGAAACTCATTGTGGAGATTCCAAGAGTCTATTTTAGATTGACGTGCACTGCAAACACGGTTACCCAAAGGGAGAATTAAAGAAACCATGCAGCTTAAAATTTTCACATCGTATTTTATCTTAAATAATCCATTTATTGGTGTGTATTAAATGTAATTTGAAAGAATGACTGGTGTACGTTTAGTGTGGTAATTTGTCGTCCAAAATTGATCCTCCCTCTTGAACTCCATATGAGGGCGCTGTTCATGACGTAAAGAAAGGCAGCGAAATAGAGAAAAACCTCGATAGTCGGGTCCCTCACATGACGTCTAGGTACGCGTCAAAGCACGACGGCTCGAAGTGGTCGCTACAGAAGGCAGTAAACTCACTGGGCCCAGACCACTTTGCTCTGGTAACCTCGAATTTGTTACAAAAATTCATGGGTCTTCATTTAAGTCGCAAATTTCCAATAAAATGACAAATCTGACGCATTAGTGGCAGGCCTACTGCACAAAAGCCTCCCGTAATATGGAGGATTCGCCCTTTGCAAAGTGCCCAATTTCCGGACATTCCAAATTTTCAGCGAATTTTCAGCGCTCGAAAATCTGCTGTTTTTCTAGAAATTAGGAAATCTGTTGAACTTCCAACGACCGCGCCACTGACCGATTGCTAGCTAGAACGAAGAGTTCCTTTTACAAATACCACCGTCTACGTGTGAAAAAAGTTAGCATTTAATTTCGTTTCTACGGTTTGTCTCACGACATGGTTAACGGACTGAGCCGAAACATATGTAGGTGTTTTATTTTACGTATACGATGAGTTTGACAAAGTATGGACGCGATTCTTTGACCTTTGCAAATGGTGCACCTTCTACCTTTAATTACGTCAGACACCTTGTCATTTCATTCCAACCGATCTAGGTTGAATTAATGTGCTTCATGAACGCACCTCCTCCCAAACATATTATATATACGATGCTATGTCCAAGGTTATCGGCGGGAATGAGACGCTGTGTTTATTTTGGCTCGCTCTTAAATTACCGACCTCTTCATCTTTCTATACCTGACCGGCAGTGGTGGCGTGCAATGCCATGTCGACGTGCGCGTTGAGTAGCCCTATTATTTATTTATTTTCGGAATATTATTTTTTCAGAAATTTCGACCCCCCCCCCCCACACACACAAACACAAACACGAGCCGATCCGTTCGAGCGGCGTGGAGTTGTCGCCTCGGCCTTTGATGAAAAAAACATCTTCCCTGTTGTTGTCATTGGCTGAACAGACGCTGATTGGCCAGCTCATTTTGTTAGGCCCCGCCCACTGAGACACTAGTCCATCAGAAGACGCGGCAGCGCAATCACGGTTAGACGAAACGATGTCTCACGAAACAGCTCAATGCAAGGGGCTTTTCCCCCTCAATCCCCGACTCCATCATCAAGTATCAGAAATGAAAACAAGCAACCTAGCTCTTCCTCAGTTTTGTAGGAGATACTCCTAAATAAAAGGGTAAATTCATACAGTTTCAAGGTTAACACATAATTCGAACCAGTGGTCTTTCAGGTTTTGGATGATATAACACAAAACAAAAGCTGGCGCCTGGGCCGGACTTAGGGGAAAACAAATAATGCTCCGAATGCTAAAAGGAAGAGCCGCCATGTTTATTTAACGAGGCAGTTATTTCAAGTTCCCCTCGTTGCGTAGTACCCTACCCTCTTCGCTATTGGACAGGGAGTCTGAGGGTGGGGTGGCGTGACAGGGTCCGGCGTTCTGGTGAGAACCGAGCCTTTCTCAGAGACAGGTCATGTTAGCTTCCAAACGCCAGTTTACTTATTCATTCTTCTGAAAATCGTTTAAAAGTTCCCACTCGGTTTTTCAATTATTTTCTATTATTTTTGTTTTGCTGTCAATTGAAAAGGCTGGATCCACTTTGTGTGATCCCCGAGCTGCTGTAGCCAGGTTTACGACAATGTCTGCATCTGAACGGAAGTGAGGGTGTGATCCCTGGAGATATACGGCTGTTAATGGTTGAATGCTTTTGACTTGCGGCCCACGCAAGCAAAGACTAAAGTTGACAATCATTTTGGGAAAGCCACCCTCTGATACTCAAACAACGAGGTCTCTGGTTCAAACATACGGTTCAGAAAAAGTTTTCTGTGCCGTTTTTCAAAATTGTTTAAAAGTTCCTTTAGTCAATTCTTCCTGAATCTATTTTTCAAAAGGGTTTAAAATTTGTCCCATATTCTTTTCCCCCCTCTATTTTGTTTGACTTTATTTGATATCGTTAATCAGCATTTTTCAGAGGTGCATTGCTATGCTGATGATACACAGCTGTATCTCTCTTTTAAACCCGTCGACAGTTCATATCAAGCCACTGTAACTGCAATGACTTCTGGGATATCAGACAGCGGATGTTGCATGACAAACTTATGATCAATGATACAATAAGTGAGTTCTTGATCATCGGAACTAGACAGCAGTTGAAGAAAATAAAAATTAACAACATCTCCGTTGGTGAGTCTCATATTTCTCCTAGCGCATCGAAATCTGGGGTCATGGTTTGAATAATGAATTGATAATGAATTCCCACACATTTTCTGAGGCTTTCTTCCATGTTCACAATATAAAACGCGTTAGTAAATTCCTGCCACGCTAGTCACGTCTAACATTAATTCATGCATTCGTGACTAGCCGTCGGGACTATTGTGATACTGTACAGTCTACCAATGACACAGCTGCATAAATCACCAAGGGTCCAGAATACTGCCGTCTGCCTAATCAGCAAAACACGCAGGTTCGAGAGCAGAACACCTATACCACGTCCTCTGCACTGACTCATACAACACTTTGCCCAGGATTCGTTTCAAGATGTAATCTTATCAACGCACAAAGCTCTTCAAGGTCTTTCACAAAGACATTTACAGGACCTTGTTACTGTTCGGGAAGAATCCAGGTATGAGCTAAGGCAGGGAATAATGGGCCTTTCTTGGACTGAATGTCCCAGCGGTAAATCGTTGTCCACACTTGGTAATGGGACTTTTGCCACACGGCAGCCCGGCCAAGTTATGGAATGCGCTACCATGAAATGATATATTATATGTATAGTGACCAGATACTTGCCACTTTAAGATGTCAGCTAAAAATCGTCCTTTTTAAACGAGCTTTTTAAAGTTATTTGCTTGCTGATTTTATCTGCTTCTATACTTCCAGGATTGCCGCGTCAGTAAGCTATAGGCGATTAATGACGAATAGGTAAAGTTAGAGGCGTCTGTCCCTAGAAAAGGTTGAGACATTACCGATGACAGCAGGGTTAGGCTAAGTCATTAATGATTAACCCCTTGCTGGCAGACAGACGTATCCCCATTACTGAGGTTTGGGCACTGATCAGGCAACCTGTCTTTATCTTCTATCTTAAACTGTTTCTCACATCTGTTATATTTGGTCTTTGTTTTAGCCATTTCAATGATAATTATGCGCTAAGTAAGTAAAGAGTGCAGTTATTTGTTCAAATTATGATTAAATCATTTTTGATTTGCCAACCCAAACTTCACCTTGTTTCACGATACGTAAAGTATAAAACTTAGGAGGACTTGAAGACTGAGGTTTTGATCCTAGGAGGACTTAGCAAGGCCTTTCTCAAAGTCATAATGAAATAAAAGGTATATAGTAAAGTAAAGTGGTGTGCATTTATACATGCACGTAAAGAATAGTGGAAAATAGGCCCTATATAGTTGAAAACAAGGCCAATGCAATTGACAACAGATTGCAATGCGGTAACCGTTGTAATCCTGTTTACACGAGGGAGACTTTCCATGCGTTAGCCAGATATTGTCTGTGCATACGTGTATGGTGAATGGACTTTTGGCTCTGTTAGATGAACCACTGTATGGGTCCATAAAACAAACGTGAGGGGAGGGATGACATTTCTGGCTCCATCGGGCGAGTCAAAGTGTCTAAGGATGTGTCCGAATTCATTGGCTACGGCTTAAAAGCACACACGAGTCTATGGAAGTCGTCAACGACCGGCTGCAGCCCGTTGTCATAGGGTTGTGTGTTCCTTCTAGCCGCAGCCGATATGTTACTGTACACCGGGTGATCCCGGAGACGGCCTTACCGAGCGGGTTGCTGGGGTCGTCTGTCGGGTCGTGGTAGACCTTGACCACGAAGATGAGCAGGACGATGAAGATGACGGACGTGTTGAAGTAGGACACGTAGAAGGTGGCGCCAAGGCCGCCGATGAAGGTGTAGGCTCCGATCACAGCCGCCAGTGACATCGCAGCCAGCTCCAGGCTCAGCCCGTCCACCAAGCTCTCTAGCACGGCGCAGCCGCCTGTGGAGAAAGGACGGAGGGGTCGGGGAGAAGGAAATGAGCGACTCGTAACGAGCCTAGCAATCGGGTTAGACGCGTGTCCCCCCCCCCCTCGAGTGACCCTGCTTTACCGTTGAGCCTGGTAGGGGACAATGACGTCAGAGAGCTTCTAAGCTCGTGCTCAAGTCCCGCTTAAGCCAAATTTTCTATGCATTTTGTAAGATGTAAGGCCGTGTCCGAAACGGACTACAGCTAGAGCTACGGCTAGGGCTGTTGTCTTCGCATCTCCATGTATTTCCAATATGGGGAAGACCTAGACGCCCGTTTCGGACACGTCCTCAGCTTCAAACTGCACACCATAGGGTTCTGGAATGTATTAAGAATTTCTTACCAAAAGGGTGTACGCCTATTTCCGAAAAACTGGTGACTTTTCAAAACCTTTCACACAGTAAAAAGCTATAACCTGTAACCTCTGTATCATATTTTCCATGGACTGTCGGTAAATTGGGTGCAGTAAGAAATTATGCTCATTTCAACTTGGAAATAAGAAAGTTACACTCGACCAGGACTTGAACCCGA
Organism: Luidia sarsii; assembly: GCA_949987565.1. Classification (NCBI taxonomy): domain Eukaryota; kingdom Metazoa; phylum Echinodermata; class Asteroidea; order Paxillosida; family Luidiidae; genus Luidia; species Luidia sarsii. The sequence goes on from OX465106.1 coordinate 25,690,138, forward strand.
GACCTCTGGTTTTGTGTACCAGCGCTCTTACCATTTGAGCCATCCCACCCTTGGTGGCCTTCTCAAATAGTCAACTAGTCTTTGCCGGGGCGAGGACCCCAGTCATTTAACCATTAACTGCTGTATATTTCCAAGGATCACCCATCTCGTTTTCATGTGTCGGGCTCAAGTCCCAGTCCAGTCAAATTTCCGTTGCCAATTTTTAAAAGTCTATTCCTCCCTTACTTTGGGGATAACAAAAAGAATGTAAGGACGTATAGAGTCTGGAGCAGATTATGGTTGAGTGGAGACGGGCTTACGGCCTATAGTGTTGACTCGAGCCCATTCTATGCACGAGTTAACTGGCTTCGATGAGCTGTATCTTCGGTAGGAGCACGAGGACGGGACTAAGACGCTTCACGGGATATCAACGCCACTCAACGGTGAAACGAACCACACGACCAGCAACACCTTTTCAAGGCATGTTTTTTGCCGAGCGAATTCTTCACCGGTAAGTGTGCCATTACAGGGAATAAATTGAAGCCGAGTAAGTGACCTTGAAAACGGGGAAAGTGTGTTAAGACTCTCGGCAGCCATATTGACCGTTTAGGAATTAAAGGCTTAGGCAAAGGCTTAATCATGCTTCGGCCATATTTCTTTTACCATTTTTGTTAATGTCACAGGCAACTCGAAACAAGCGTTCGGGCCGTGGTGAATGCTCTGTACGTAACACGGCAACCAACCTACAAATGCGGCGATAAATCACAGCCTGCATTTTCAAGATTTTGTCAGACGGAGACGAAGCCTGAGCCCGAGCCTGATCCATGGATTCATAACTGGCCACTGGTCAGCTTGTGAGCATCGTCCGGCATGTCAGCACGAGGGCCGAGTACCAGTCACGGTGAAGCGGAATGCATATCCCGTAAACTACAGATGTGGTAACCGGTTTTACCACGATGGCGATGCAATAACGTAGGGGAGACCGCATTGTATTTTATGTGACAACGTGCGCAGCAACTTTTTTCCACACGAGTGTCGGTTAGCCGAAACCATAAGTTCGTTTCAGAACTTATAACTCCTCCGAAGTTTTCGTTTCACTGGAAAGGTACATGTTTTACCCAATGTTTTACCCAATGTTATACCCAATGTTATACCCAATGTTATACCCAATGTTATACCCAATGTTATACCCAATGTTATACCCAATGTTATACCCAATGTTATACCCAATGTTATACCCAATGTTATACCCAATGTTATACCCAATGTTATACCCAATGTTATACCCAATGTTATACCCAATGTTATACCCAATGTTATACCCAATGTTATACCCAATGTTATACCCAATGTTATACCCAATGTTATACCAAAAATTAATGTTATACCCAATGTTATACCCAATGTTATACCAAAAATTAATGTTATACCCAATGTTATACCCAATGTTATACCCAATGTTATACCCAATGTTATACCCAATGTTTTACCCAATGTTATACCAAAAATTAATGTTATACCCAATGTTATACCCAATGTTATACCAAAAATTAATGTTATACCCAATGTTATACCCAATGTTATACCCAATGTTATACCCAATGTTATACCCAATGTTATACCCAATGTTATACCCAATGTTATACCCAATGTTTTACCCAATGTTATACCAAAAATTAATGTTATACCCAATGTTATACCCAATGTTATACCCAATGTTATGCCAATAGCATTTTTCTTTGCGCCGCGTTCAAGCTATATAAAAGCTTTTCGTGAACCTCATTTTTAAACCAAGGTCTAGGTCTAGGTCTTCCCCCTATTGGAAATACACGGAGATGAGAAGACAACAGCCCAAGCCGTAGCTCTAGACGCCCGTCTCGGACACGGCCTGAGCACAAAAATATACTTTTGGAAGCCATCACGTGAACAGAGCGTGCGCTTTCATTGGCCAGTTGTGAGTTTTGTGCTCAGCACGTCGCTCAAGTCGCCGCACACGATGAGTTTTCATCCACGAGAGGCGACACAAATCAAACAGGATAGATATTGGTCTCACGGCCTCTTGAGGCAGAAATCTCAGCAAAAGTTCAGCGCACACGGTGAGCTACGTGCTGAGCTAACGGCCACGAGAGACTTTTTACTCAGCAGATAGCTCTCGTGTGCGGCGGCCTTAAGGCTCGGGTACTGGCTCACGCTTCGTTTCTACTTTTACGCGTTAAGAACTACTGCATACAAATGGATATCAAGGGACTTTTTTAAATGAGTGATGTACATAGCTGAATCAGCTGTACACTATGAGCCTACATTTGGCGTAGGTTTGAAGCTAATATGTAACTAATTCAGATATGTAAATCACTCATTTACAAAGAAAATACCGGCTTAATACCCATTTTGGGGAAGCCAGTAAGATATGCATACGATACAATACCTAGCATCAGCATGGCCGTGACTATGACGTTGGTCATGAGGGCGAAGAAGCAGAAGACGAGGTGGGTGCGTGGCCCGAAGCGAGCCATGATGACCTGCAAGAAGGTCTTGGCTCCCGGTGCCCGGGTCTTCATCTGGGCCGACAGGGTGGCGAAGAGCAGGAGTGGTATGGTGGCCCCAGACGCGTACCAGAACGGCCCGCTGATCCCCGTCTGTCAACGGGGCAAGAAAACAACCTGAATTCGATGGCTGAAGGTTGCCACTACATCTTCAACCCGGGTAAGATAGTCAACCCGGGTCATGATAGTCACCCGGGTCAAAATAGTCAACCCGGGTCAAGATAGTCAACCTGGGTCATGATAGTCAACCTGGGTCAAGATAGTCAACACGGGTCAAGATAGTCAACCCGGGCCAAGATAGTCAACACGGGTCATGATAGTCAACCAAGTCATGATAGTCAACCCGGGTGAAGATAGTCAACCCGGGTCAAAATAGTCAACACGGGTCATGATAGTCAACCCGGGTCAAGATAGTCAACCCGGGTCAAGATAGTCAACCCAGGTCATGATAGTCAACCCAGGTCATGATAGTCAACCCGGGTCAAGATAGTCAACCCAGGCCAAGATAGTCAACACGGGTCATGATAGTCAACCAAGTCATGATAGTCAACCCGGGTGAAGATAGTCAACCCGGGTCAAGATAGTCAACCCGGGCCAAGATAGTCAACCCGGGTCAAGATAGTCACCCGGGTCAAGATAGTCAACCCGGGTGAAGATAGTCAACCTGGGTCAAGATAGTCAACCCGGGTGAAGATAGTCAACCCAGGTCATGATAGTCAACCCGGGTCAAGATAGTCAACCCAGGCCAAGATAGTCAACACGGGTCATGATAGTCAACCAAGTCATGATAGTCAACCCGGGTGAAGATAGTCAACCCGGGTCAAGATAGTCAACCCGGGCCAAGATAGTCAACCCGGGTCAAGATAGTCACCCGGGTCAAGATAGTCAACCCGGGTGAAGAAAGTCAACCTGGGTCATGATAGTCAACACGGGTGAAGATAGTCAACCCGGGTCAAGATAGTCAACACAGGTCATGATAGTCAACCCGGGTCAAGATAGTCAACCTGGGTCATGATAGTCAACCCGGGTGAAGATAGTCAACCCAGGTCATGATAGTCAACCCGGGTGAAGATAGTCAACCCGGGTCATGATAGTCAACCCGGGTCATGATAGTCAACACGGGTGAAGATAGTCAACCCGGGTCAAGATAGTCAACACAGGTCAAGATAGTCAACCCAGGTCAAGATAGTCATCCCGGGTCATGATAGTCAACCCGGGTGAAGATAGTCAACCCGGGTCAAGATAGTCAACCCGAGGTCAGAACCATATTTCTTCTTTAAGATACATTATGTTATACATGGTGTCACCGCAAACACTCCTATACTATTGTATCCAGCAAGTCGTTTTATTGTTTGGATGAATTGTTGGTGCTTAATGGAAATAATGGTTGTTGGTGCTTTGGTACTTTTTGAAATATTGGTCCCCTGGGAGAAGCGAAGGACAATGATTAGTTACGGGGGTGGGGTGGGCTCGTACATCCACGTCTCCATGGCTACCCTCATCCTTCACCTACCCTACCCAACCCCCTTATTACACCGGGGCAATGTACTTGGAGACAAGGCCGGACGATTGGAGCTTGTCGGTGGGGACTTACCGAGGTCGCCACGGCGGACGACTGAAGCAGCGTGGCGGCCCAGGTCCACTGCGACACAACGGTGGTGGCGGTCAGTCCCACGGACACCTGTCCACCCGCATCGAAGTCCGTGTCCAGGTTGGCCTGTGCACGAGTGAAGCGGAGATGAAGCGGCATTCTTAGCATTGGTCATGGAGATTGTTTGAAAGATCAACAAAAGTGCGCCCTCAAGAGTTTGCAACGCGCTGGCCAATCACAATGTGCCGAATCTGCCGACCTTTTCCTGACGTGCATTTGGTCGACAGATTCCGCGCATTGTGATTGGCCAACGCGTTGCAAACTCTTGAGGGCGCACTATTTTGAATCGCCCCAATTGGGACAACCAGAACAGCAATACTCTCACAATATAGCAATAACAAAAATGAACACAAGACTTCACAGATAGGCCTACTTACAATACTACAATACTACTTACAATACTGCTTACATTAATTGCGCATGCAAATATATATCACTAGTAGGGACAAAAAAATGTTGATGGTTTTTAAAGCGCTTTTTCAAAGATGGATGGGTTCTCCGATTCTTAGAAATGCCGACGATAGTTATGAACCACGCATCTTGAGATACTTCAATTCCCTTTTTTAGTTAAGTGCACTCATTGAAATTACAAATTCATGAGTATTATTTGTTTTGGTAAACGATAAATTTACTCTTTTCTAAAAGACAAAAAACAACATTTTAGACGTACATTTTCAGTGCGAGGTTTCTACCATAACCATCTTCAAACTGTATATAAGTTTAATGTAAATCTGTGAACATTTCTGTTTTTCCATCTCACCGAAGTGTATATAATTATACACATATAGGGACTTTAAGCCATCCAATCTCAAGCTCTGCTTTCTGGGATGTACCTCCATATCACTGCTTGTAATATGCCTCATACCCACTCATGGGTGCCTCGTGTGATAGTTATCCAAATACTAACTGGTACTTATTCTTGTATTTTCGTTATTTATGATACGGAAATACATGTTTCATTGAACTTAATTGAATTAAATTTGATACTGAGGCTAGATAAAGCCTGAAAGGAAGAGAGCCTATCAAAGGATAACAGAAAGCCCTCGACATTGAAAATCTTGCCGGATATTAAATATGCACACAAAACGCAGTTCACTATAGAGAGAAATCTATACAGGGAATATCGAAATATGAGTGGTTTTTATGTTGCAGCTTAAAGCACAAAAGCAATGGCATTATTATCATTGCCAAGCCACGCACACTGGATAACGGCGCCATAATTGCCAGCACTCCAGGCTGCCAAGGTAGTCCTATGCAGTGGGCAGCTAATGCTGGGCTATCCCTACCCCCAATGTCAGTCACTTCGGCACAACTCACGACCGCTAATTGCCGTCATTTCTGCTTGGTTTGTCGTCATCGTAATCAACGGGCGATGAGCGATTTCCAGAGTGAAAATTGCCTCCGATGGATCGAGGACGTTTGGCTCAGCCTGGTATCATCCTCTCCCTCGACAAAAAAACCCACTAAACAAAACAAATGGACGATCAAACGACCAAATGGATACAATGCACACATAGGCAATGGCCTTTCACTGTCTCGTACTTTTGTCATAAATCTTCAAACGGTCATGCTCGTATGCACATTACAATTACGGCAATCTTCAATTGCTATGACACGTAAGCCAATGTACATGGTGAGTTCTTTTAAATACCTCGTCAGGGTAATCGTAGGCTTTTGTTTTAAAAAAAACCCGCTCCCACTCATGCAGGTCCGAGGGACTAAGCTATACAACCAAGGCAGGGGAAGGTCGTCGGTAGACGCGCTTCGTACGCTAAAACGTTCATACGCCACGGTTCACAAAACGCGCGATTTCAAGCTCAATCAATCCAGGAGAGGCCATCCAGCCTGGTGGATTTGAGAGATAATGAAAATGTTGACGAACGGTGTTTAAGTTTCCTCTTAATTTTCCTTGAGGCTACACCAAAACTTGTTAACTGTCACAACCGCGCAGGTTGTGATGAGTATCACATAGGGTGAACAGGCATGGGGTAGGGCTGGGTGAGGCCATGAGAGTGGCAGAGAACAAGGAGGGATGGAGAGAGGTGGTTGCACGGTCATCCGTGGCACCCCAACAGGGTGGACAGGCATGGGGGCTGGGTGAGACCATGAGAGTGATAGAGAACAAGGAGGGATGGAGAGAGCTGGTTGCATGGTCATCCATGGCACCCCAACAGGGTGGACAGGCATGGGGGCTGGGTGAGGCCATGAGAGTGGCAGAGAACAAGGAGGGATGGAGAGAGCTGGTTGCACAGTCATCCATGGCACCCCAACAGGGTGGACAGGCATGGGGGCTGGGTGAGGCCATGAGAGTGACAGAGAACGAGGATAGCTGCCCACACGCTCGGACACAATGTATGAACACAGACTGCAGTGTGTGGGATGGCAGCGGTGCGGTCTGCGTGCCGTGTACAGCTTTCATCCGGCATGGTATAGTGCCGTTGTACCGTGGTTTTAGTGCGTCTGGCCTGCATCTATGCCCGGTGCCGTACCGTAGAGACCGCACCTTGGACAGGCCAGTGCATTGGCCGAAACTAGATCTGCACTGCAAGTTTCGAAGCTCAGAGGAAATGAGAACGTGCATGGGTGTAGCGCGAATCGTCGGTTTCAATCTCAGGAAATTTCAGGGATAGGCCAAAGCGATTCCCGCGATGAGGAAATTCCTGGTGTTCAAAATAACCCTAATGCCCTTTCTAATGTTGACTACGAATTTTGTTCCCAACACTCTCAGGTTTGGTAGGGGAAGGGAAGGGGGTGGGTAGTAGACAATTTGCAATTCTCTGTGACAAACATCCCTTCAGTTCACGGGGATTCGATCTCATAGCAAGGCCACGGGAACCATTTTTCTTGAAGAGGTGCGATAAAAGAGCTCAGTGGTGCAGAAGATTATGTCTAGGCATGTGGGCATTGATGGCGATGGCGAGGGGTCGTCGATGGTCTATGCTCCACTGGGAGCGATGGGCTTTAGTAGTAGTATGTGGGCATTGATAGCTGCTTTTTAAGTAGTGATGTAGGTCACGATATTGAGAATTCAGCCGGCGCGGGGGGGGGGGGGGTTCAAAAGAGAGAGGAGGGGATGGGGGAAATATCACAGTTGAATTGCATTTTGCTCCGGGTTTAGAAAGGGAGACCATTCTCGAGACCATTGACGCTCACCAGAAGAGGTGGATATTATCACTTGTCTGGAAAACCAGTACAAAATAGTATGATATGGTAAGGAAATCTGTGCCACAATGTAACGAAACTGAATCACGTAAACTCAATGAATCACGACCATATCATGAAAATATCGCAGATCTTCCTTCAGATTATTCCCAGCAACAGGAATGTGAGCCTATTTTCCAATAATTGGCAGTTCTGCATAAAATAGCCATATTTCTAAACACATATTTCTAAATATTTTAACAAATGTAGGCGTTATCAAAACTGCTAAGTCTCCTGGCAACGGGCAGAATACATACACTGCTCGAAACGTTGAGTTACCAGCACTTTTCAGAGCCACACTCTCCTTCACAAAAGAGATGTCCTAAGGTTTACAACAGGTTGACTGTTTGCATCTGAATGAATGGCAGTTAATGGTTGACTGCTTCTGACTGGCGCCCCTCACCCCGGCAAAAACTAGCTGACTATTTAAGAAGCCCCGTCATTTAAGGGCTGGACGGATGGTAGCTCAGACGGTAAGAGTGACGCTAGTGCGTAAAACCAGAGGTCTCGGGTTCAGATCACGGTGGTCCAGTTAACGTTTTTTTCGCCGATTTACTTACAAAACAAAAACGTTGCACACTTGCATACAGACTTTTCAAAATGCGAAATCTCGAAAGTGTAGAAAGTCTGGCGTTTCAAATCCCAGCAGAATATTTCTCAGCCTTCGAGAAAGGCCATGCTAGGATCGAAGCATCGGGTCGTCTACATCTTTCAGATTGGAATGGTGACATCTTACCCAGTACGCAGTCTAACATCTTTGAATCATAATTTAAGTCGAAACCAGAAATGGCAAAATCGATGTCTTAAGTATAGGTATGACACATGTAGAAGAGGGTTTCGTGGGTTTACAAACTCATTATCATAGATAGTATATATCAAGATATATATTACCCTGGATGTTACCATAGGGAGACATTCCCATAGGGTTGTGTTCAAACTTTGCGTCCCTATTTCTAAACATCCTCCAAACCAATGAACATGAAAATCACACTGTGTTCTTTTGAGAGCATTCCAGAAAATATGGACAATAACAATATGTTTTTTTAGGTATAGTTGGGGCATAGGGAGACACTGAAATGTAGGGTCTCCCTAAGGTACCATTAATGACGACAATGTGTCTCCCTAAGGTCATAGTAATATATATAAGGTCAAGGTAATATATTTATCTTATATTGCGATATAACATATATTTTTCGATCTAGGATAGCAGTCCGATAAGCGCGTCGATATGTACAAGGCCATTTCTATAATTATAGTGTTTTACATCCATGGCGGTTGACTTATAAAAAAAATGACACATAAACACAACACGTGCCCGTTCCCGTTTAAATCAAATTCAAAATACAGAATCTGCCTTAATTTGATGGCGGCATTTTTCCCGTCTGACGACCGCATCGCCGGTGTAACACAATAAAATAATGCAACCGTCTTCCAACAACAGTTTGCAAAGCTAGCGGTTTTTTTTGAAAGGCACGGTTCTCTTTCTCCTCCTTTTTGTGACTGTACGGCACTGTTCGGCTGAGACTCAGGATTTGTCGTTCTTTTTTTCACCTATTTTCTTTGAAAGTAAAAGGCATGAAAACGGGAGGTCTTCAGCTTCGGGTTTAAAGGTTACGCTACGTTTAAAAAACAACAGAATCCAAAGCTTCAACTTCTACAAAAGCACCCAAGCTTTTGGATAACATAATCGAAGCTTGAGCAGAAGGTTGTATTCACCGGGTTTTTGGAAAAGGGAGTAGGCCTATGCTTTGCTTCTTGGCTTTCTCTTCTTACGAATTATCCAGTCATGATTTAGAGGGAGTGTGCTTGCAGAGTTGACGGCACTCTCAAATAAGGCGACCGCACTCAACTCCCAATGGAATGGAATCCGATATCTCGTTAAGAAGACCGGCCTTTAGACAGGCTTTTTGAATAAAGACATGCCTTTTGTATCGTTAAGATTATTCCCAGAGATTCTTTCCTTCAACGGTAACCCATTTTGTATCTTTGCAGTTTGTACAAATTATGTCTGGCGCGAAAGGGGAGTTGAACTATATAAAGCCCATTTCCAAAGCCCGGCTTAAACTTCGGCTCCGGCGTCGTCTCGGTTATACAAAAGCTGAAAAAACAGGTTTATAGAGTTCTTTGTTGAAAGGGAAGGTTTGGATCTTCTTCTTTTTTCAAAACACAGTGTAACATTAAAAAACAGACAAAGTCATACCGGGTTTTGGAGAAGGGCCTTTAGGAGTGTGTCGTTTGAGCATTTGATGATTTGGTCCAAAATGGCCGCACTCTGTCCGCATACATTTCGTGAAAGCGAAGTCGGGGACATCAGTTCACCTCAGCTGTTACCTTCCCAGCTTCTATGCTCAGAACCATGCACGCAAACTCAAAACAAACACCGATTTCTTGTAGACGGTGGTGCATTGTGGGTCGATAAGATTCCGCGCGCTGTGATTGGCCAACGCGTTACAAACTCTTGAGGGCGCACCATTGTGAATCGCACGCATTGTGCATGCTGTTAGTGCGACTCCCCTGTGAAAAAAAACTAATACGGAATCGAGTTCCCATCTCAGAGGCAAAATGGCAAGGACAAAAACACCTATAGGGGAGCTGAAATACGATACGGAAAAAGCCGATGTACAGGCAGGGGTGCCAAGCAGTACAGGAAGGAATCAAAGAAGGGAAGATATTCTCTAGACATGGAAAGAAATCTGGCTTACATTTCCGGTGGCTCTACAACAATTGATTCAAGGACTGGCATAGGCCACTTAAATAATTGATGGCCAAAGCAAGGCTATCTGCAATCTGTGCAGGTAATTTACGCCCCAGGAAGTCTGTGCGTCGTCATGCGTCTCAGACGTTGGAAGGAGGGGTCGGTGTTTAACACAGTACGGTTCATACAAATAAGAGGACCTAGGAGACCGAATCTCAGCCATCGTTTGCACAAATATCAACTGAACTGGTTAACAGGGTAAAATGAAGCACTGGTTGACATAGTCTTATACCAAGTGTACGAGAGGTTAGTGCCAAAACTAAGTCATTCTAACCCAAGCAATCATCAAAATGTTTACCTCTCGTTTATACACTTGATATTTCAACCAACGTTTGGCAAGGCTTGATAACTGTGCTGACATGGTCATGCTCATCAAAACGCCCCGAGAGGTCGCTCCCAATACCGCAAACCAGATTATGCGCATTATCCGTGGACGTAACCTTTCTGTGCTTCACAATGCCCCCTTCCACCGTGATAATGGAACTCTGAGGCCGGAGTAGTATATGATGCGCATCTTGACCTCGCTTTTGGCAGGAGGATCACGATCCTTATTGATGACCACAGCGGTGACCGCCAACCAGGATTTAAAAAATAGATGGCGACCTGGCCTTCCCAATTAACGATTAACTAGTCTTTGCCGAGATAGAAGGAACAAAAGTCGAGGGTCGGTCGGGCCCGACTGTACAGCAAGCACTCAGACTCGTTTTCCGAAACACACCTCTTCCATAAAACATAATTATCTTCTCCACGATGTCATTCCGGGCACATTTTCGAGCTTGATTGAACCCGGCTCCTTAATCCGTTCATGGTACTCAGGCACTTCATTAATTTACTCATGCATTAATTGAGGCTCCAGAAATAAATGGAATAAATCTGGCCAGTCGGCCGGGAAGTGCACGCATTTACCGGCCATTCACAGAATGTGCAGTCTGATCTGTCGCCGTCTCATCAATTAGGCCAAGGATTTGCGGCATGGAGTTTTGAATGCTGAGTACCGGGTAGTCCCATTTCGGAGTAAAACACCAACGACGCACAGTGGAAAGGACGCACAGCATGGTATTTGTTTTTATCAAGAAAAGTAACACAGAAATACTGCATATACTGCACACTGTATACTTTCTCTTCTTGGCATCCAGTCTACAACTGACACACTCCAATGAACACCCATCTCCTCCCGAGTTGCCGGCTCGTGCCATGTTCCTTCTCTTATGGGCCTACATATACATTTACATATCCATTTATATTTATTTCCATGCTGCTTAATGGACTGTACATAGTGATATTCAATTTGCAGTACACATATCTAAACTGTATACTACACACACAAATCCTAAGTTACAAGATGGCAGATGGTGTCACAGAAAGCCTGCTATACTTTCATACTGACTGATGTAAAAATAATGATCTAAAGGCATAATAAGAAATGGATGACTAGTTTACTGCACCGGTTCGTTTACCATCTGAGCTATGTAGCCCCTAGCTGGGGGCCTTTGCAAATTGTCGTTGTTGGGTTGGAGCCGTGGGGGTTCAGACCAGAATACAGCGGCCAGTGGTGTGGGGCTCAAACCCTCTACTCGCCACACGCAATAATTCCTTCTTAACCTTGGTTCGGCCTCATATCTCTGTCCAGTCAAATTTCCTTGGCTGTTAGATTTTGTTGACACTACACTTTTATCAGTTTGAATGTTTGATTGTTTGCATGGTGAAAGTATACCGAGTGAAGGGTTTTCGATGGTGCCGTTCAAAATATCTCTTTTGAGACCTCGTGGTGGCTCAGCCTCTGAAAAAAGCCGGTAACTCCACGACTCCTGAAGACGAGCAGAGTACACACTGCTTGAAACGTTGAGTTAAGGGCTCTCTTCACAGCCACACTCCGTCTCAAAACAGATGTTACACATGGGTGTCACCGCAAACCTTTCACTTGACATTATATACTGCGTTAATCTTACTGCTTATACTTGGCCATAGTGTTTACTACATCTAAGAGCTTACTTTATCATACTATATACCCTACTATGTTGGCAATGCCTTGCTAATTATGCTATACCACGGCCCTTCATAAAAAAGACCACTTAATAATAGGCGCCGTTCTTGAAGCGCTAATTTTGCACATCGTTTATTGCACGGACATGATATTGGTATACAGAACGTACCATACCAACGGCAGCTCATACTAAATTCAGCAATTGCATGGGTATAAGCGTATAGTGATAACAGTACATTCAACAACCATTGATAACAGCATGCGCATCGATTTTTCATTGTAATGTCTTCCCTAGGGAGGTACAGCAAATTATCTTTTATTTTTAGTTTATTTTTGTTTAAGTGCACGGACAATATCTTTTTAATGGCGAAGCACTTTCGAGTCATAGGTGCATTGTGTGCTTTGAGTCGTTTTATTGGTTCTTTTATGAGTTCACATTGTTCAACACAAAGGTTGGTACAACAGACGAGAAAGTAAACAGCGCAATACCCCCCTCCCCCCTCAAAAAGCAAAGTAACACTGTATAAATAAAAGCATGTAAATATATGCTGCATTAAATAATTATTTTAAAATGCAAATGAGAACAGAAGAATTGCAAGATAAAGTATACCATCTAAAAAAAAGATTTCTGACTATCAATCCAAATCTCCAATCCGTTTCTCAATACCTCAGTCTATATGGAATTGAAGCCTTGGGATATTTCCATACAACCGCTTGAGGATGAAAATGAGCATGGCATGACAAGACAATCTTCTGGCCTTAAATAATGTGCGATTTCCATTGAATGGTTGTAGTACCCTTTGCAAGAACAATACAAACAGGGTTACGAGAGACAGTCCTATAATTATTATAACTACGCTAGTGCTTTGTGTTTCAACGAGGCTCCGACATCCAAGCAGATCTATGACACGGGCTGCAAGAGCCAAGGGCTGGATGTCACAAAGCCTTACAAAGTATCGCAACTCAACATTCAGCTGATAACGCATCGAAAGTTGTGATAGGTCGTGTGGTCTCTGTGTGCCGCTTATGGCCGTATACAAGTCGCTTCCAATTAAAAAAAGGCAACGAAACAAAGGCAAAGTGTGCGTTGTCTAATGCCCTGTCCCTGGTACCCGGCGTTCCAATTTCCCCCCATTCCCAGCTCGTTCCAATTGACGGGTGGTCATCTATACGTTACAAGGCGTAGAAGGACTTTTCGCACCGTGTGATTGGAATAGCAAATATTGGGCCACACACTGACCGTGTATAGAGAGTGTGATTGGATCGGGCCGCGAGGAAAACTACAGAACACTGTGCGTGTTAATTCAACGAAAGATCCCCCTCCCCTTTGATATTGCAATGGATCCGTGCTGTCATCCGATACGCAGAGGATCCCTATGGATTCTCTTAAACAAGACTGAAGTGAATTTCATCAATGCCACTCGCTGTTAAATAGACGGTTGGGGCTGAGATAGAACCAACGTTGACAAGCAGCACTTATTTCCCATCGGTATACCGTATTAGATCGTTTTCAATTCACTTATAGGTACGTGAATAGCAGCTGCCCGGTCGGCATGGAATTGAATGATCTTGCTGCTAAAATAAACCCTTTTCTCTATGTTTAATGGGGTTGTTATTGCAAAATTCCCCGACCTGTGCTGTGGGTCCATTACACAAATTATCGAATATCGTAAAGGTTTCCACCTTTTGGATGCAATGAGTAGATTGAAAAAACCGAGGAGACCTCGACTGAAAGGGAGGAACATGCTGTCATTGCGAAAGCTCCTGCCAAGATCGATACGTCAGGTCCTGTAATTTTGAAGTTTGCAACATTTGTGTGTAGGCTACACGTGGCTATGTAACTGTACTATGTAACTGTGCTATGTAACACACATTTGGGTATGTTCTTAGGAGCTAGCGAGAACGCAGTCGAGCGACGGGATCTGGATCTCGAACAAGAGTTTGGCACTGCTATCTAGCCTTTACTGCCTTCCAACATGCATGGACGTACGGGTATATGCCGCATGGTATTTCGGTCAATATTAATCGGGTCTAATGGATGGTCCTATAGTGAGTAAGAATGCATGCGCATGCTAAGTGCCTTACTTCACCGGCCTTTATCGAGAGATGGCGGGGGTCATATACATGCAACGAAGTCCAAGGGCGCACCGGGTGCATAATTGAGACGAGCCAGCTTAATATTTGACATGAGACAACGCTAAATGTTGTCCTTTAAATTTTTATTTCAAAGGGGATGTGCCGTGCCTGGAAAACATCTATGTACATGTATGGGGGAATGGGTCGTAGAGGTAGGACACGCACAGAAAGCCGCAGATCACCTCCATCCTTGACCAAGTGGTTCTCTGAACACTGACTGGTAAGAGTCTTACAATAATACTTTCAGGGGTAGTAGAGGTACGTACAAGAAAACGCAGTTCACCCCATGGTTCTCTGAACACTGACTGGTAAGAGTCTTACAATGATACTTTCAGGGGTAGTAGAGGTACGTACAAGAAAACACAGTTCACCCCATGGTTCTCTGAACACTGACTGGTAAGAGTCTTACAATGATACTTTCAGGGGTAGTAGAGGTACGTACAAGAAAACACAGTTCACCCCATCCTTGACCAAGTGGTTCTCTGAACACTGACTGGTAAGAGTCTTACAATGATACTTTCAGGGGTAGTAGAGGTACGTACAAGAAAACACAGTTCACCCCATCCTTGACCAAGTGGTTCTCTGAACACTGACTGGTAAGAGTCTTACAATGATACTTTCAGGGGTAGTAGAGGTACGTACAAGAAAACACAGTTCACCCCATCCTTGACCAAGTGGTTCTCTGAACACTGACTGGTAAGAGTCTTACAATGATACTTTCAGGGGTAGTAGAGGTACGTACAAGAAAACACAGTTCACCCCATCCTTGACCAAGTGGTTCTCTGAATACGGACAGTTAAGAGTCTTACAATGTATGATACTTTCAGGGGTAGAAGAGATACTGTCGTCCGCACGTTTGATAGCGGACAGCAAGTAGCGCATGATGTCATCATTTACAACGTGTCCATTGCACTAACCGTATTCGTTCGATTGTGCTCTTGTGTTGCGGTTATTGTCCCATATCGCTGCACG
This sequence comes from Luidia sarsii, assembly GCA_949987565.1. Taxonomy (NCBI): domain Eukaryota; kingdom Metazoa; phylum Echinodermata; class Asteroidea; order Paxillosida; family Luidiidae; genus Luidia; species Luidia sarsii. The sequence continues at coordinate 25,705,359 of OX465106.1, forward strand.
TCATCGTGCAACTGAGTAACGATAACATGCCACGGTTTTTATCGACATATTAGAGCAGCGATATAACGGCGTATAAGAGACACGTGCGTATTACTAACAAAATGGCATAATGGTGCCTCGAATTGTAATGAGCGAATCAATCTCGATTTTTGGTCCGGAATTTGAGACAAGCTTTTTTTAATGCAAATTCCCCCCCCCAAAAAAAAAAAAAACAACCCAAGGCTATAAAGCCACTCAAGGTTAAGGGCTAAGGAAAGAAAGAGATGGGGAGGGACTCAGGAAGGCTGAAGACAGAAATTGACACTCCTCTTAAAAGGGGCAAGACCGTACGTAGGTACAAGGTGGGAAACATGAACAAGGAAGGGAATTCCAGAGAGAGGCAGACCGTGGGAAGAAGCTGTTCCGATACCTCTTTGCTGTACACCTTGGGACAGACATGTTGTATGGTGAGAGGAGGCGAACAGCCTTTTGCAGCCAAACAGTTCTTTGAGCGAAGCACGCGTATAATTTGCCGCGAGTGTTGTCCGGGACGGGTCCCGTAAGGATCACGGGCATGCGAGCGGCCGGCAATAGAGTGCAGTCAAGAGCAGCTGAACGTAGAACAGACACACAGAGTTTAGTAGTTTAGTATCTTCAGCTCGGCATCCTTTTCCGTCTTATTGTATGCGCGGCCTGCCTATATTCGTGTGTCGCCTCTGGCAAGCGCACGAAGATCGCGTCTCAGCCGTGCTGAGGGATCGTGCCGACACGAACGCGAGAACAGACACGGATTTCTGACAAGGAGGAGGAGGGGAAGGTGTCAGATGGATGGGTATAAAGGATGACCCGATCTCCGGGGGGACGCGGGCGATGAGAGACGACCAGGTGCTTGTACCGATGCCCCTGGGGGGGGGGCGGAAGAGGCGAGGCAGATGAAAAGAGGGCAGGGTGTGGAATGACGGCCGGAGAGTCAAGATTGAGCAGGGTCGCTTTCTCGCGGGGAACTATAGGGGCCTACGGCCGCTCAGTTAAATTATCGGAAGCTGAAGTCTCGGCAAGTTCGGCCGAACCTGTACAATTCGTTAACAGGCTAACGGCCTAGTAGCTTTCTGCTGAGCCCTGCTACTCAGTTTACCGTTGCCTAAATCCTTCCTGAATTAAGCAACGACTTGATGGAGACCGCGGCTGTCTCACTCCAAACTGACTTCAGATTTGATGCACCAACCATTTTGTTGTTACTGTCTATTCGTCCCATCTTTAATCCTATTTGCACTAGGATTCTCGGAGGCCGCACCCCTCCATATTTTGTCTGACTGTATCGCGACCGCTAATTTTCTAAGTTGACTTGCGCACATTTTGAAAATTGTCAGACAGTGGCTTGCATTTCTTAAGGAATCTTACTCAGGAATTTATGCTGCACTGATTTCATGCTTCTGTATAATTCTGAGAGAAACTAATTAAAGTATGTAAGCAATAAAAAACATAAGAAATAGAAATTGTACGCATAAAATTAAATCAGGACTAAAACATTGCTCTTCTGGGAAACCTTATCCTATAATTGTTTATACTTTTTACGTTGAAATTATGAAAATAAACGTGTATTGCAAAAATGCATACAATGTTCATTATGATTAGTACATTAGTTAATAGTTCAAAAAATGCATATTTGAAATTGTATTATTCAACTGCATCTAGTATTATACAGAATTTAGAAACTATAATAAAGGTAACAGTATAAGTATTTAGTGAAGAAGTGGCAAAGAGCTTATGGATTTCCCAGTAACATATGGCATGACATGACAAGACAGCTCCATTTGCTTCTGAGCCCAGAACCATAGAAATGATTAAAATTGGAGATGCATCTTTAGTTCCTCCTTGAATACGGTCAATTACTGGCCGAATTATCGCCGGTTGAACGAACGTGCCTGACAAAGGATTTACGCGCCGATATCTCGGCCGTCCACTGCTCGGAAAATTGGAAAGTGGTCCTTTATTCACAAATCCTTATTAGATTTGAGTATGGAGAGCAATTTACATGAAAGGCATGCCTAGTTACACTCTGGAACCAAAACGAAAATAGAAATCGAGAACAAAGCACAAATGTAATGGTCAACTCGCCACCAACAACATTACCACCACCACCACCACCACCAATACCACCACCACCACCACCACCACCACCACCACCACCACCACCACCACCACCACCACCACCACCACCACCACCACCACCACCACCACCACCACCACCATCACCACCACCACCACCACCACCACCACCGCCGCCATCACCACCACCACCACCACCACCACTACCACAATTGTCTATAGACGGAGTAAAATATGCAGTCACCTGTTTATAAGAAATGATTTGCGCGATATTTAATTGCAGGAGATCATTATCTTGTTGACAATAGGTTCTCAGCCTCAGACTTTGCCAGAAAATCCCCAGACACATCATCAGTGCACGTATACCTTAAAGAACCAATCCCAGAAGCACCTACGAGTTTCATAACCACCAGAGCTAAACTACCTTTCTAATGAGATCTTTTGGTGATTCAGTGGATTGTGTGCACGTCAACCTATTTTAAGACACATGTACTATGCCCGGAATGGTTATTTGCATCTGAATGGAAATGGGAGCGAGATCCCTGAAGACTGGCGCCCCGGACCCTCAAAGAATAATTGGTTAACTATAGCAGCCTGAATCAAGCAAATAAACAGAGAGAGAAACTTTTGAACAACTTTGATCAAGGGCAAAGACTATTTGACTGGACCGGGACTTAAACCCGAGAACACTGGTTTTGCGTACCGCTCTACCATCTGAGCTAACTAGCCCTATAATAAATTTAACCAGCTCGCATAGAAGTAGTCTTTGCGACATAAGAAATATACCTCTCCTTAGTAGCATCGAAGAAGTCAAGTCACAAAACTGATGATTCGGGAAATGCTGAGAGCTCACATGAATGGAGAGAAAGAAATCGTTTCAGGATCCAGACACTGAAAGTAATTTAGTCTTTTTGCAATAAAATGTAATCAGCCAGTCGTTGACCCCAGCTCAATACCTTCTCCAGATCGTAACCAAGTCAGGTGGCAACAACACTATACGAGAGGTATTAGTAGGTTTAGAGAAGAGAAGAGAAAGGTTAGGTGAGATGGAAGAAAGGGTCGATTCGTTTGCAGACATCGCCAGGTGAGACGGTATAAGGAGACGCCATGCTAAACATCTCTTTTGAGATGGAGCGTGGCTCATCGGCACTTCTCAGAACCATTCTCCTATCTCAAAAGAGATGATTTGCACGGCGTCACCGCAAACATCTTCCACTGGATCCTTGAAGGAGATTGAGGAGCGAGAGAAGTAGAACGCTTCCATCGCACCGCGGCCTTGAGTTACCGACTCTCTTCAGAGCCAATCTCCTAACCGAGATTACAATGCTCATAATTCTCACCTCAAACCTCTCACGTCAATTTTGGCACCCACCGCTATTAACTTCAACCCAGTCTGGCAATAGTCTTATAGGAATGCACCCCACAACGTACATACTCTCCACTCTGTAGAGTCTGTCAAACAACTAGTGTGTTTACTTTTAAAATGATCACAGCAGCCAAGGATATCATTGGTCAATTAACCGTACGGTGGATCCTCACATTGAATTAACAGTTTAATTACTTTCAAGCAAATACAAAAGGCGGGAAGCGCGATTAACGTTAAAAGCCAACTCTACCATTCTGACAGCATTTGAAAGTTCCCTGTAGAAATAACAGCACTAAATAATATGACGAGATGATTCGACGACCACATACAGTAGAGTACCTAGATAGATACACTGCAGTACAGATGTGTTCTAATGGCTCGGGTGTATGTTTTGTAGCATCGGCCGGCGCTGGGGACCAGGGAACAATTACCCGCGCATCATACGGTCACTGCATTGCCCCTGACTACAGCGGAATAGAATCAATCAAAAAACGAGTCTTAAAAATCCACATCCCATCGATGGACACACTGCGGTTGACTGCAATTAATTGGTGATAGGTGACTCGTAATTACTCCAGTATTTGGAGTTTGCTGAAGCGTAACAAATCGTAACAACCGACAGACCACCTCGGTTCAGCGTAACGATGGGGACATTTTCAGAGGGACCAGAAACAGTTACGTATAAAACCGCTTCACTTCCGGAGCACCAAAAGCTTAGGACAGAGACTAAAATGGCCGCCAAGCGACTTCACCTATTGTGCAGATTAATCTATTTTGTACGCTTCGCGCGCTATAGGATCTTTGGTTGAAGGTTTGCAGGGACACCATGTAACACATGTCCTTTTGAGACTGTAAAAATGTTGGCATTTATCCAAGCCAAGAATCTCTCAAAATGAACAATGATTGACAACTCAAGTCTGCGTCAAAAAGGTTATAGGTTTGGTTTTTTTTAATTCTACGCAATAACATGCCACCAGGTATCACACGCATTTGGCTATTAATCCGATTTTGTTTTCGTATCCCTTGACGTTATGAGTGGAGTGAAGTCTTTGTTCAACGACGTCAGAACGTACTCCGCTTATCCAGTACTATCACTCTTTGTTGCAGATCGACATTTATGATATACGCTTAGCCCTTCCAGGAGAGAGCTTCGAGTTGTTGTTTTTACGAATGGACGGCATTGGAGCGGCATTGGAGACGGAACTGACCTTTCCTCAAAGAGTCACCATGGGATTGATATAAAAGGGGGGCTTCTTATTGTCCAGAAATTGGTCACTCTAAACCAGCCACTCTCCTCACCAATTCAAGACACCCGTGAATGGGCGGGACTAGCGACCGTAAGCCAGCTTGTGCTTTTAGCTTTACACAATACTCCAGACCTGAAATACGAAGGGTTGCTCATCTAACCTTTCTATTTACGCAGTGGTTGTTGTTACGGCAGTCGTCCGTGTGGTTCCCTGACTTCACAGTATTTGTCAGGATGTTTAGCTCTTGGAACCAGACTATCAGCAAATAGACTGGTTCAACCAGCCTTCAATGCTGACGAAATACAATCAAGTCAGGGAACCACACGGACGACTGCCGTAACAACAGCCACTGCGTTCTATTTAATTTCACTTGACATGAACAGTAGAGGGCTAATTTTGTTTTAAAACTGAAAGAGAGGAAGACAAGAAAATAATTATTAATGTCGGGAAGATGATATCACAGAATGGACAGGAACGAAGATGAGCGAGACCGTGAGAGAATTGGACAAGGAGGGCTGGGGAGAGCTGGTTGCACGGTCAGCCATGGCACCCCAACAGGGTGGACAGGATATCCTCGGATATCCAGAAATATGCAAAGAACTTTCATTCCGAAGGCATTCGAGTGTGACTAGGGTTTTCGAGAAAGCTGCCCGTTCAAAGGCACTCTCCCCGCATTCTGCAATTACGGCGCACCAGAGTGTGGCGGCGAGACGATGTATCATCAGCAACAGGGAGTTTCGGCAGAGGGTTTGGCTGATGACGTCATCAATTCACGCGCACCAGCTTCGCGTTGTCACGGCCACGTTCCCGTTACAAAGTGAAAGAGGAGCTGGTCCACGTAATACCTATTGAGTTTGTCACTTGTGACGTCACATTTCCTCCCACATTTTTGTCAGAAATATCAACTAACAGTCATTTGGCTGACAGTGTTATGTTTTATGGAGAGGAATATGGAGTAAAAGTGGACAAAATCATGAAGGAATGTAACTTTCTTTTTCATAACCTTATGCAAATGAGAAAATGAGAAACCTCAATACAAAATATGACCCTGTTACTCAGGGTACATTGTAGGCCTAAGTTTTCCCTTCTAATGCAGAGACGACAAGTTTTAGATGTAATTTCCATATTGATACGAACCTTAAACAAGAAATCGGGGTGACGAAGCTCGCAGTGTTGCGAACCTCACACGTTAACATGACTGCACATGTCACGGTATACGGGGAATTAGAGCGCGCGTGATTTCTGCCGAAACTCCTTGATAGGGGACCAGCGATTAGGCGCTGTAAATTGCCGGCTATTATAGAAATTGGCTCCATGACACGATTCGTGACCCCGACACGCCGGGGGCTTAGAGACACGGCCCTCAATTTCACAGGGCCGCTTAAAGCCCATACACAACACTTATAGGCCTACAGTTTTAAGATGGTTATAGTAGAAACCTCGCACTGAAATATTTCTGCCTAAAATAACACGCAACTAAAGGCCGCCGCACACGAGAGCTATCTGCTGAGCAAACATTCTCTCGAGGTCGTTAGCTCAGCACGTAGCTCACCGTGTGCGCTGAACTTTTAGTGAGATTTCTTCCTCATTAGGCCGTGAGACCAATATCTATCCTGTTTGATTTTTTTCGCCTCGCGTGGATGAAAACTCATCGTGTGCGGCGACTTGAGCTACGTGCTGAGCCAAAAATATGTTTGGAATCCATCACGTGAACAGAGCGTGCGCTTTCATTGGCCAGTCGTTATTTTTAGATAGATATTGGTCTCACGGCCTCTTGAGGCAGAAATCTCACCAAAAGTTCAGCGCACACGGTGAGCTACGTATACGTGCTGAGCTAACGACCTCGAGAGAATTTTTGCTCAGCAGATAGCTCTCGTGTGCGGCGGCCCTAAGGGAACTGGATGTAGCCTCTCGTTGACGACATCCATAGACTCGTGTGTGTACTATAGCCATAGCCAATGTATTCGGGCGCAGCCTGGCAACCCGGTTTTACCGCCAAAAAGTGGACCCCCTGGCGCCATGGCGAGGCATCCAATCGTGCGCCCAACTGCTTACCAATAAATCCAGCGGCTTTGAAATCTGATCAGAAAGAATGTCCGAGGTGATCTTAACCATCACACGCACACACGCATAAACCCGTGCAGGTTTAGAAACAGCGATCCACTCGTCGTCTGTATAATTACCCCATTCTCTCATCTCCTCGTTCTGCCAATTAATCACGCGGAGATAATCAACTCTACGAAACCTGTCTCTTGAAAACCCAAGAACTGTGAGTAATAGGTTCGCGCTTTACTTCATGGCATTGATGTGATTATCGTGTAGGCCTGTACCAAAGGCTAGCGCGGTATCGGGTGTGTACATGGTATAGAGGCGAACGAGCTGGTCGCGCAGCACACAGTATTCCCGCTTGAGACCCCCATCGATACTCTATCCACAGACGTCGTGAGTTCGGAATCCTAGATTTCACCGGGACACCATGAGTGTGAGTGTATACACGCAATGACGAAACATATCTCGAGTTGATGCACTTCATTGAAAAGGGTTATAGATGTAACATGTTTGCGTCAAGGATAATCTAATTCAATGAGGTTCGGCCCTGCTTGATAATTGAAGTAATGAGCACCGAATGCCCACTGCTTTGCCCGATGCCAGATGAAAGCATTTCAGGGAGCTCGGACGGGATAAACCCTCAGTGAATTACATTCTCCTCGACGCAAACAACATGTTATGTAGTATAAATATAATTATATGATGCAACGCGGTACCGCCAGCTATACATTAGTCGAATCTGCCACAAGACCTCGACCAGCTCGGAGGTCAAGTGGTTATTAAGACGTCTGCACTAGAAAGGTATCCTTAAAGTTCAGAATTCTGATAGCTTTACTTTTTTCAGAATACTGGTATCTTTAATTCGCTTTGTGAAATTTAAGCATTTTGGTGGCTTCAATCGATGGATCAACTTGTCGTTACACTATATAGTTCACTTTGGTCATTTACCACTTAATGGGGAAATACTTTCGACTGGATCCCAACGCCAGCCCGGCAAAGATGCTTGACTATCAGTTGATAGAGCACTGCTACATTAAGCCACGCGGTACGGTTATACATTCGACTTTACTTTGACATCATTTCCACGCCCTTTTGTAAACTTTCGCAGATAGATTGGTTTTCTTTTCGCTTGATTATATATAGGCTTTGTGTAATCCACCCCTTGAGTTAGGCAAATGATTTTGCCCAACGAGGTTTTTTTTTATTTTACTTGCCTTGACTTGACTTTATTTCAATATCAATAAATGCAGCTTCTCATAATAGTTCAAAGTAAGTAAGTAAATAATGATAACAGAGGCAAGGGTATATTGATGTTGGGGAATGAGTCTGTAAAGATTTCTTTTTATTCTTGGTATCATGGGGGAGGGGGACCTCCAGAATGAACGTGGGCGAACACGCACACGACTGAGTGTACCTCCTTGAAGGCAAACATTACATCAAATCATTCAATCGAACGACTAGCGAGAATGCAACGCGCCTAGCAATTTGATTACACGTGACGGTAAACCTGATTTTAATTGAGAAGAATTGCGGTGAAATTCGAGCGGTTTAACTCGATGGCAACTGATCTCCTTATAAGTCGTGCACGTTATTGGCTCTGTATGCGAGAGACGTACAGTACTGTGTCGTAACGGGAACATTTCCTACGTGTAGAGGAAAACCTTGTCGTATATCTACGAGTTTGTTTTTGCCAAATCGACGAATCCAATTATGCAGGGCTTACTCTCAATGCATTCCGCTTGTGCACACATACCGTACTCAATACTGTATCCTTGTGGAGACATGGCTTTGTTCTCGTGCACTACACAACCGCGCGAGAAACGACGTTTTATAAATGCTCCCATTTCAACCACATTCACTTTCCTGGGTAGAAATTTGGACCGTATGTCCCTTTTATAGGCCTATAACAATTTTTCCGATTTTAAGTTATTTCTAAATACCAGATTCGTGAAAGCCTTGTGGAGACCTATACACCTTTACAATTTTCCTCACATGAGGAGACCTATTCAACCTACTGGACTAGGTCTCCACAAAGCACTAGATTCGCGCCCACCACAACTCAGCTCGAAAGGCGAAGTAAAAACAAAAATGCTTCTCGTCCCTACCCGATTCCCGTGAATTCCCGGTTTTTAATATGGCGGCCATCTTGAAAAACCAATACAAAAAATAAAGATAAAAAACCCGCTTCCTCCTTTTCAAAAGCCTGTATTCGGCCTTTCGGGCAGAGATCCGGGCCATACGCACTTGATCCATCGCAGCGCAACGGCACTACCACGCCATATGCCACGCACACAGTATCCGTATACATTGTACGTACATGTGCGTATCCATGTGCATTGTACGTACATGTGCGTATCCATGTGCATTGTACGTACATGTGCGTATCCATGTGCATTGTACGTACATGTGCGTATCCATGTGCATTGTACGTACATGTGCGTATTGTGTACAACAGGCCAGGGCAATGTTGCACAGCGTGCGCCAGCTACGAGCGCGTATTGGTGCCGCATGTCGGATATCACTCTCAACGGTGTTGCGCAAAGCACCGTACAGCACCGTACATGTATGTCTGCGTGCAACGTATACAGGAGGCCCACTTGGTTTAAAATAGATTACGAAATTGTCGCCCAACGACTTGATCTTATCAGAGCCACACTCCGTCTCCAAAGTAGCATTGTGACACCGCAAATCTTTTACCTGCACTGGGCTGAGGAAAAGCTGCTAATGAGGAGATCGGAGCGATTTCATGACGAACATCAGCAGAGCAGTGTCCGCCATTGGTGTTCAACACGGCGTGCCCGGTCCGTGTGTATGGACACGGATCGGGCACGCAACCGCTGCATGGGGGTTACCGTTTAGTTGCATTATTCTTTCGCTTGTTTCCCCACGATATGTTACTGATTGTACGATCTGTGTCTCTTACCCTGTACATGTCGTCCATTCCATTCCATGGCCTAGTTTTGTGTCCTTATAGACGGGGCGACCCGAGTCTCCAAGCCCACCACACGTCTCCATTTGCAACGACCCAGTTTAAATCGAGCGCTGACTTTTGTCCCGCTGGAAGAGACTATAATCTCCATGAGGGGAGGGGAGCCTTTGATACTCGAACCATGTGCGAGGGCGCTGCATGAAAGACGAACATTCTTTGCCAACAAAATGGACGTGAATGTTTTCAAAATCAACATACTGCTTTCAGTTGGGTGAACGTCTTGTACGCCAATTTGCATCCTTAAGCATTGGCTTCGTTCATTGCTGCACTCTCTCCCCCTTCACTGCCCTAACTGTGTAAGGTAGATAAGGCTAGTTGTATCGTAAAAAGGTCTCTTCTATAGTAATGCATGCATTCAGAGACAAAGAGAGGTGAGGGAGTGAGAGTGAGAGAAAGGAGGAGAAAGAGGAAGAGATGGAGAGAGGGAGAGAGAGGTAAGGAGAAAAAGGGGTAGGAAGAAAGAGGGGTGGGAGAGAGGGAGATGGCGAGAGAGGGAATGAGACAGATGGAGAGGGAAAGGTAGGGAGAGAGGGAGAGAGAGAAAGAGTGAGAGGTATATAAGGAAAGGGAGAAAGGGAAAGGGTGAGGGAGAAAGAGAGGGAGAGGGAGCGAAAGGGGGAGAGAGGGAGGGAGGGAGAGTGGGAGAGAGGGAGATGGAGAGGGGGAGAGAGGGGGAGAGAGAGAGGGAGAGAGGAAGAGTGAGTGGTATCTAAGGAAAGGGAGAAAGGGAAAGAGTAAGGGAGAGAGGGGACGAAAGGGGGACAGATGGGAGAGAGGGAGGGAGGGAGGGAGAGGGTTATGGAGAGAGGGAGGGGTAGAGAGGGGGAGAGACGGAGAGAGGTGAGAGAGGGAGGGAGAGTGAGAGGTATGGAGAAAGAGAGATAGAGAGAAAGGAAAAGAGAGAAATGGGAATAGGTACAAGTAGGGAGAGAATGAGAGGTAAAGAGGGAGAGAGGAAGAGGTAGGGGGAAAAGGGAGATGGATAGAGAGGGAAATGACGAGAGGGGGAGACAGAGAAATGAGACAAAGAGAGAGGAAGAGAGAGATATGGGAAGAAAAAGGTATACGGAGAGAGGAAGATGGCGAGAGAGAAATGCAGAGAGAGGGGGAGAGGTATAGAGAGAGGGGGAGATGTAGATCTAGAGAGAGCGCGCACAAGGTAAACAGTCAAGAATCGTAGGGGCCGGGCACTAGTTCCCGACAATGCTCGTCAAATAGGGATGTGGGTCGTATTTGTAATCCAAATGACGGTGCACTGAAATTCCCCTGTCCCGTCGCTCATTGAACTGCCCTTATAGAACATCGTGAACACACGTTGAATGGACCACAGAGCAATATACCCCAGAGGGTTTCCAGGTAACTATAGGAGAAGAAACTACTCCCTTTGACAGCTTTCAAACCATCAGTGGCTCGAAACAGCATAATGCAAGCGGATCAAAAAGGAATATGATTATATCTGGAGAAATATCCTGCGCAGACGTTGGAAGGCGTAGATTTAACTCAATCCAAAGAATTCAGAGAATGCAGAAATACCAAGACCAAGGAGCAATTATTTCAAGGGACAGATTTTGTTCAGGAGTTTGGGCAAAATCGTTCCCCCATGGCTTTGCGAAAACCCAGCTGAGATGTGCGGAGTTTGCGATTTATTTTGAGTGACGTAACACAACAATTCGGCTTTGATTGACCAATGACGTTACCAGTTCGTGTTTCGACAAGCGTTGGCAAAAATCATTTCTTTGATTTGTGAAAAAAAGCTGCAACCACTTTGTATTATCCCCAAACTGCTGAAGCTAGGTGTTACAATAATTGATTGTTTGCATCCGAATGAAAAAGAAGGGCGTGACTCCTCCATGGATAAAAGGCAGCAAAACAGGTAGGCTACGCCACTTGGACAAATCGTACGCCGACCCAGTCGTACTCCAACCAACTCCGTCGTAAGCGGGCCAACAATTACAATTGACGTTAGGGTAAGCCGTGAGGGCGTCATGGTGCATCAACATATGCTACAATGTTCATGCTTTGATTTCACATAAAATAACAAGCTTGATGCAAAGGCCTTCTGAAAGACAAACACTCTCTAATATACACGGGGCTGTGGGAGGTAGCCGTGGCAAGAGGAGCTCAAGTAACAGCGTGGACAGTGAACATCAAGTCATTGGTATGGAGGTACAGTGAGAGCGTGGACAGTGGACATCAATGGACATCCATGGGTATGGAGGTACAGTGAGAGGGTGGACAGAGGACATCAATGGACATCCATGGGTATGGAGGTATACAGTGAGAGCGTGGACAGTGGACATCAATGGACATCCATGGGTATGGAGGTACAGTGAGAGCGTGGACAGTGGACATCAATGGACATCCATGGGTATGGAGGTATACAGTGAGAGGGTGGACAGTGGACATCAATGGACATCCATGGGTATGGAGGTACAGTGAGAGGGTGGACAGTGGACATCAATGGACATCCATGGGTATGGAGGTACAGTGAGAGGGTGGACAGTGGACATCAATGGACATCCATGGGTATGGAGGTATACAGTGAGAGCGTGGACAGTGGACATCAATGGACATCCATGGCTATGGAGGTACAGTGAGAGGGTGGACAGTGGACATCAATGGACATCCATGGGTATGGAGGTACACAGTGAGAGCGTGGACAGTGGACATCAATGGACATCCATGGGTATGGAGGTACAGTGAGAGGGTGGACAGAGGACATCAATGGACATCCATGGGTATGGAGGTACAGTGAGAGGGTGGACAGTGGACATCAATGGACATCCATGGGTATGGAGGTATACAGTGAGAGCGTGGACAGTGGACATCAATGGACATCCATGGGTATGGAGGTATACAGTGAGAGGGTGGACAGAGGACATCAATGGACATCCATGGGTATGGAGGTACAGTGAGAGGGTGGACAGAGGACATCAATGGACATCCATGGGTATGGAGGTACAGTGAGAGGGTGGACAGAGGACATCAATGGACATCCATGGGTATGGAGGTACAGTGAGAGGGTGGACAGAGGACATCAATGGACATCCATGGGTATGGAGGTACAGTGAGAGCGTGGACAGAGGACATCAATGGACATCCATGGGTATGGAGGTATACAGTGAGAGGGTGGACAGAGGACATCAATGGACATCCATGGGTATGGAGGTACAGTGAGAGGGTGGACAGTGGACATCAATGGACATCCATGGGTATGGAGGTACAGTGAGAGGGTGGACAGAGGACATCAATGGACATCCATGGGTATGGAGGTATACAGTGAGAGCGTGGACAGTGGACATCAATGGACATCCATGGGTATGGAGGTACAGTGAGAGGGTGGACAGTGGACATCAATGGACATCCATGGGTATGGAGGTATACAGTGAGAGCGTGGACAGTGGACATCAATGGACATCCATGGCTATGGAGGTACAGTGAGAGGGTGGACAGTGGACATCAATGGATATCCATGGGTATGGAGGTATACAGTGAGAGCGTGGACAGTGGACATCAATGGACATCCATGGCTATGGAGGTATACAGTGAGAGGGTGGACAGTGGACATCAATGGACATCCATGGGTATGGAGGTATACAGTGAGAGGGTGGACAGAGGACATCAATGGACATCCATGGGTATGGAGGTACAGTGAGAGGGTGGACAGAGGACATCAATGGACATCCATGGGTATGGAGGTACAGTGAGAGCGTGGACAGAGGACATCAATGGACATCCATGGGTATGGAGGTACAGTGAGAGGGTGGACAGAGGACATCAATGGACATCCATGGGTATGGAGGTATACAGTGAGAGGGTGGACAGTGGACATCAATGGACATCCATGGGTATGGAGGTATACAGTGAGAGGGTGGACAGTGGACATCAATGGACATCCATGGCTATGGAGGTACAGTGAGAGGGTGGACAGAGGACATCAATGGACATCCATGGGTATGGAGGTACAGTGAGAGGGTGGACAGTGGACATCAATGGACATCCATGGGTATGGAGGTACAGTGAGAGGGTGGACAGTGGACATCAATGGACATCCATGGGTATGGAGGTACAGTGAGAGGGTGGACAGTGGACATCAATGGACATCCATGGGTATGGAGGTACAGTGAGAGGGTGGACAGTGGACATCAATGGACATCCATGGGTATGGAGGTATACAGTGAGAGGGTGGACAGTGGACATCAATGGACATCCATGGGTATGGAGGTATACAGTGAGAGGTTGGACAGTGGACATCAATGGACATCCATGGGTATGGAGGTACAGTGAGAGGGTGGACAGAGGACATCAATGGACATCCATGGGTATGGAGGTACAGTGAGAGGGTGGACAGAGGACATCAATGGACATCCATGGGTATGGAGGTACAGTGAGAGCGTGGACAGAGGACATCAATGGACATCCATGGGTATGGAGGTACAGTGAGAGCGTGGACAGAGGACATCAATGGACATCCATGGGTATGGAGGTACAGTGAGAGGGTGGACAGAGGACATCAATGGACATCCATGGGTATGGAGGTACAGTGAGAGGGTGGACAGAGGACATCAATGGACATCCATGGCTATGGAGGTACAGTGAGAGGGTGGACAGTGGACATCAATGGACATCCATGGGTATGGAGGTACAGTGAGAGGGTGGACAGAGGACATCAATGGACATCCATGGCTATGGAGGTACAGTGAGAGGGTGGACAGAGGACATCAATGGACATCCATGGGTATTGAGGTACAGTGAGAGGGTGGACAGAGGACATCAATGGACATCCATGGGTATGGAGGTACAGTGAGAGCGTGGACAGTGGACATCAATGGACATCCATGGCTATGGAGGTACAGTGAGAGGGTGGACTGGACAGAGGACATCAATGGACATCCATGGGTATGGAGGTACAGTGAGAGTGGCCATCAAAATACTGGCCGCGTGACAGGGAAGAATGGCATCGCAGACTGTCATCAAAGATCACGGGAAGTGACTCTATGGCAACTACCTGACCTGAGTGTGAAGGACCCGCACTAGGCTTACGCCATACACGCGTCAGGAAAACGAAGGGGATTTCTGAAGTTTCTGTGTCCCTTGGGAAAACAATAAAACTAAGAAATTGTTTCTATACTTCACGTCTTCCTCGAATTGGTCCACTGCTGATTACCTGGCGTGCATCTGGAATAACACAAACTGACAGACAGGTAGACAGGCAGACAGGCAGACAGGCAGACAGGCAGACAGGCAGACAGGCACACGGGCAGACAGACAGGCAGGCAGGCAGACAGGCAGACAGGCAGACAGGCAGGCAGACAGACAAACATGCAGACATACAAATAGACAGACAAACTTGAGACAAACAAACAGACTGACTGACTGACTAATAAATTGAGTGACCGACAGGCATGCTGTAGTGATAGCTAGCCACTCACCTGGTCCTCGTACACGTGGGTGCGGATCCAGTTGAAGCCGTGTGCCATGCTGATGCAAAAGAGACCGAAGATTGCCGTCATGACCATGGCCTCAGTCAGTGTGAGTGCGGACACCGTGTACACTTCCCGGCCGGTGTCGTTGGTCGCCTCGGTCTGCAGACGGGTCAGGAGGTCCTGGCAGCCCGCCGGCAGGAGCGAGGCGGCGCCGGTGGTCTCGGCGGGGCCGGCGGTGCTCAGTGCCGCCGGGGCGGGGTCGGCGGTGGTGGACCCGCTCGCACTCCCCGGACCGATGCCGCAATAAGCGGCCGCCATCAGGAGCCCCAAAAGAGCGCTGGCCGGTATCCTCGCCATGTCATTAGCCGCCGCCACCAGACCAGAGTCCACTGTCGACTGAATCCAGTCACTGCTACGGAACAGCCAGCCGTGGGGTATCCAAGGAGCCACGGCAGTTTAGAAGGCCTGACGAAGAACCCTTCCTCCACGAACCCCGGTGTCTGACTCACGACTCAGGGCGAAACCTTCGAACTGCACGACCGGAATGGGCCGCGCGGAATCACGGAAAGCCGGACAAATGTGGGTCCAATGTCTTCATTAGAAGCCAAAAAGACAAATCCTTTCGAAGTGGACAGCAGCGAATCGAATGGTAAAAGAAAACGGGTTGGGGAGAGGATGAACCGCACACTGTCACTCTCCCGAATCCAAAAATTTCTAAAAAAAAAAACCAGCAGAAAATCACCTAAACAGAAGTCAAAAATGGCTTTGCCGAGTCACTCGAAAGGCCACTCTTAATGTCCTCCATGAGTAATTATTATCTGCAATTAAGCTGCGAATCTCAGGGAAGAAGTCAGTCCGTTTCGCCGTCAATCTGTCGAAGTTCCTCTCCCAGAGTCTTGTTTTTTCTCCCACGATGTGTGGCGGCGTTCACCACGTGTAGTGGGCCTGAGTCAAGAGCGACTCACCGAGCGAGTCTTCCCCGGTTCGCGTTCCTGGAGGCTTCGGCGTGAATGCACGTACTCTCGGGGCCAGGGTTTGTCGCGGCGAGTGCGAAGGGTTCGACTGAGGAGCGCTCGCCAGGGACGCTAAGGGTTAGTATCGGCGACCCACCGTTCCTTCGTGCCGAATCACCGCGGCGTGGTGTCAGCTGCTAGTGGGCCGGTGATGACTAGCCCTGATTGGTCGCTCCGAGTTCATGTCAGTATTGGGCTCTTTATTTTCTTCTTCTTTCTTCTTCCAGAGGGCGCTGTCCATACCTTTCGTGTAGAGGAGGGTGCAGCACACAAAATCCATCCAAGATGGTTCCGCCGAGCTGATTATCATAAAGTGTGGACCCACAACTTTTTTTGAATAAGGGGTCTTTGGAGGCTAATTAACTGATACATTGTAGAACAAGTGAAGCTTAAGACAACCTGGGGATTCACTCTTCAATTTGGTATGTAATTTGGACCATATCTGGCTTTAAATGTTGCCCTATTTGGCTGGGGAAGTGGAGGGGTCCATCCCAAAATCCTTGCAGACATTCGGCTTCGACGCCTACACATTTTGGGGGTGTTTTTTCTGGGGGTAATTAGCAAAAAATCTAATCGGCTAAGGGCACAAAAATTTAAAAGAATCTGAGAGATGAAGGTCCAAACTACAATGTTCGGTATAGCTACAAGAACTGAGAGACTTTTGGGCGAGGGATAATTGGCTTTGAAAGTGAGTGTTTTTGTACAGTGTTCAATGGGAGCTCTATTTAGTGTTCTGCACCCAGGACACTGAGGTTGCGGTACGCTTCCGATCAAAGATGGCTCCGCCGATCTCATTATCATAAAGTGTGCATCCACTACTTCTTTTTAAAGAGGGGTCTTTGGAGGCTATTTAACTAAAATGTTGTGATGCATGAAATATGGAAAGTTGCGACCGTGTAACGTGGAGAACAGATACGTCATTTAGTTGATCGAATTGATTTATCCATCCGAGAAAGGGGCCCTGTGTGCAGTAACACACATACTTTACATAAACTGACCTCCTGACCCCATGCTGGACCGCATTTACTCCACCCTCCATGACTTTGTAAGTAGGTCCATACCACGTAGTTTAGAGGGGGGTTCACTTCCTCAGTCCCTCAGTGAGGGGCGCGTGAGTTAGGCAAAGGGGTGGGTGCCCATGTGCCCTGCCATAGGTTTGTGCACATTTCTTACCTACACTGAGAAATGGGTTCTGCTATTTGCTTCCCACTTTAGGGTCTACCAACCTGGATGGGTTCAGCTACCTTAATGTTTCACAATTCAACAGGCTGCCTTCTCTTTAGACAAAAAACCCACTTTGTAAGTGGGTGGGCTTACATAAGGTGGGTTGTCGGGTACCGGAACAATGGGTGGGTATAAGAACAATTGGACCGCTCTATGTGGGGTACTTTTTTGGTACCCCATAACGTTTTCACGAAACTAATTATTTGGAATTAACTCAAAAAAGGAGGAATTTCCGAGGTATGTTTAAAATATAAATATATTATATAAGGGACGTTCGCTAGAAATTTCAGCCTAGGAAAGTGATTCTGGTTCGAAAGGGAGCGATTTGAATTAGGCTTTTCTGAGAGCGTTTTTTTAGTACACGAGAACAAAGGAAATACCCTACAAGTATACGCGTGTACGGGTGTGTGTGTGGGCGTGTGTGTGTGGTTGAACACACAGGGTTCCGTCTTCACGTCCCCAATGCACGCCTGGAAAGGGTCGACAGATTCTGCGCATTGTGATTGGCCAACAAGTTGCAAACTCTTGAGGGCGCACTATTCCACTGAGACACCTGGGCACTTAGGCCCCTATTCTAGATTAATAATTATTATCTTAAAATTTAGTGGGCCTGACGTTTCGATCCTAGCAGGACCTTTCTCAAAGGTCCTTTGAGAAAGGTCCTGCTAGGATCAAAACGTCAGGCCCACTAAATTTTAAGATTTGCATTTTGGTAATCTTAGTCAGTAAGCAGTTTGCAACTTTTTATATATCACTAAGTTAATTATGTTTGCTTCGAGGAGAACTTATTCAATGAGGGTTTGCACTAGGCCTACTCACCGTAATGAACAATGTGTACTCAGTGCTTTACCCGATTGCCTGCTAAACAAATCCAGGCGGTTCAGGCGGGATGACTTATTCCAGGTTGACCTCAGAGTTGGTGCCCTTTATAAAACGAGCTTCGATTCTTCCCTCTTCGATTTTTTTTTCCCTCCGAAACTATTTGACTTGACCTCCGATAAGCCCACAACCCCCTCCCCTCCCGAACAAAAAGAACGAACAAATAAAAATCCCCATATCAATAAATAGTTGATTACAAACTTTGCCAATTAAACAAGTTGCGTTGGAGAGTGCCTCAACTTAATATCGACCACAGTCGTACAATAGAGAGCCTAGTACGTGATTAGAAGGGATCCCATAATTGGTATAGAAATCTCAGTCAATGTTTAAGATCTCAATGTGCTTAGGGCGCACAATACTTAGCGATCGTCAATAGGGGGCTCATGGGCGCGATTCAATTACGCACTCAGAAGTTAATATTATATTTCCCGCCATTGAGACCAATTTGCGCGCGCTGAAAGCCCACGTTAGTGTATGTAAGGATTTGTAAGGATTTGCGCGCCACCCATGCCCCTAGACATCCCTCCCTGCATCTTTTTTTTTCTTTAAATATTCCTCCGCGCAGTTTAAGCCGGTTCTCTCCCGGTGGCTTGATCAAATTTGGAAACCATTAGCTCCCTCCCTCGCTGAAGCTCGTGATTCGATTAAGTCCTCCTTGTCCCTCGCAAGGCCGCTTCATCTTCTATTGTTTTGGTGGGGGATATTTTCTTTTACCTTTCATGATCACGAGGCAACACTGACTTGCCGAGACACGCACTAGCGACGGCTTCACGCTCTTTCATCATGTCGTTTTTGAGCGATCTTGCGGCTCACACAGACACCGTGTTTTTACTATACTCTTCCAAACCGAAAGGACCACAATAAAACCTGACTGTTTGAGCAATGGCCAAGGTTCCGTTCGAAGTACTACATTAAGACTTATTCAATTATCGCCAGTAATCGTTCACAACCCCCAGACGCCAGCAATTAAATTTGACGAAGGTAGGCATTGACGTTCCCATCCAAACGGGCTGATCTCTCCTATTACTATCCCATTAATACACTATCAAGAGTCATTACAGTGGTCATCAAACGTGTATGGCTATAGACTGAGAAGATAAGTTTCATGTGCTAGCTTCAGTGACGGTTCGCTCTGCCTGCCGGGGAAAAAATCTGCAAACAGCTCGGGTTGAGTTCGAACCCGCGACTCACTCACTCCTGTTTTCTAGTGCAGCGCCTTAGTAACCACTTGACCACCGATATTGATCACAACCTCATCACATTCACAATGATATCAGTGAAGATAATTATTATGTTGTGGATATAACACGTGGATTATACCCAAAAGGTTTAATAACGGCTGTGAAAATCCAGACCCTGAAAAAAGGGTGCAAAAAGTCGTGTTTCCGTGAAAAGAAAATGCAGTTTCACCACTTTTCCATTCTCAAAAATGCTCTTCACCATCTTTCCATGTTGATTTCACCTGTGGTCGCATTCTTGGTGGTAAATGGCTGCAATACACAAACCTATGACGTACAATAATTACACAGACTCTAGAACTATGTGGCAGATGAGTTGTGCGGTGATTTCAAGAGCAGATCATATGAGGTGAAAATAATGTTCAGGGTGAATTCACTTCAAAAGGGTCCATGAAATCACTATGAATAATTATTTGGTTTTTCATGGTAACATTACATATTCACACAATTTTCATGGTTCAGATTTTCACAGTGTTAGGTCAGTCAATTAACATCCTGGGCAATAAACTTTGCTTCGTGGAGATACCGCGCTTTAACCGTTGTAAACACAGGTATAGAAAATAGGCCGTTTACAAATCCACGTATCGTGGTCGCGCTCAGACTTCGTCTCAGTTTGACAAAACCTGAAAAAAACACAGGTTGTCTCCGAAAATACTTAAAGGGTTTGTTATATTGATAAGCACAGAGCACTACATTCGCCGAGAAACTGGGGTCAAACGCTTGTTTCTAGATGCCTGTGATATTATAACGGTTAAGAGAAATGTGACTGAAACCAAAGATCGAGCCTACGCCTTCATTTCGTCAGAAGGCAGAAGCACAGACAGAGGCAGAGACAAGACGCAGAACAAGAGGACATACAGAGACAGAAGCAGAGGAGAGACGAGGAAGAGCCAGAGGAGGGACAGATAGGTAGAGGAGAGGCAGAGGCAGAGGGAGAGGGAGAGGCAGAGGGAGAGGCAGAGGCAGAGGCAGAGGCAGAGGCAGAGGGAGAGGCAGAGTCAGAGGCAGAGGCAGAGGCAGAGGCAGAGACAGAGGCAGAGGCAGAGGCAGAGGCAGATGAGGGACAGATATGCAGAGGAGAGACATAGGCAGAGGCAGGGGCATAGGAAAGGCAGAGGCAGAGATAGAGGAGAGGCAGAGGTAGAGGAAAGACAGAGGCAGAGACAGAGGAGAGACAAAGTAGAGGTATAGGCAGAATCAGAGGAGAGGCAGAGGCAGAGGAACATGGAGAGGCAGAGACAGAGGTAGAGGCAGAGGGGAGACAGGGGCAGATTTTCGAGAACTAAAATTCCATGGGATGTCTAATACTATAGGTTTTCTCGTCCAATTTCATGATGAGTACCGGTATGTAATTTCTCAAACTTAGAATGTCCGGAAATGGCGTACACTAGCGTGGGCGCGATGGAATTTTACAAATATAACACACAAAAACCAAGGGATTGTTCGTGGCAGGGCAAATTCAATGAGGCTTAAATTTATAGACACACAGATAATTTAGCCTGACCAAGGTAAACGTGCTGGAAAATTCGTTGATGTTTTCTCTTTCTTTTGGGGGGCCATTTTGACATTGGTGGATTTGCCTGAAACTGGTGTACTCTAAAATATAGGGCTCAAGAGTTAGGGCTATTGTGTTTCGCGCTTTTATTGGAACGAAGGAAAAGCTTGATTTTCAATTGAATGGGGTTACGCTTTTACCCGCGAACAATGGGTTCTTTCGCTTCTTTGATGGCTCCGAACACGAGGCTTTTGGGGTTTTTTCGGGAGGGGGTGTCTTTTTTGACTATTAACGTGCAAGGACCCGTCCCAATAATTTCGCATTTACTTTGCTGTGGTTTAGCGTAGACACTGACACAAAAATTTCACACCGCAATCCAATAATACTGATCGCTGGAGCCATGCAATCGTTTGTAACCCCACCTCCACAACTCTATCGGGAAGCTTTTGCAACCCAAAAACCAAATCAAATGAAACTTTTTATCGTTCACATCGACTGAACAAAAGAACAGATTTTATTGCTTATGGGTGAGCGGGTTATGATGCCCCGCCCCCCACACACCCCTAAAAAAACAAGCTGTTCAAAAGTTGAAGTTGGCCGTGACTCAGACTGAAGCGAACCGCGCAATTATTGCATACATTGTCGTACAATTTAGAGTCCCTTTGTGAGATTTAGAGTCCCTTTGTCAGATTTAAAGTCCCTTTGTCAGATTTAAAGTCCCTTTGTCAGATTTAAAGTCCCTTTGTCAGATTTAAAGTCCCTTTGTCAGATTTAAAGTCCCTTTGTGAGATTTAGAGTCCCTTTGTGAGATTCACAAAGGGACACAAAGGGACTCTAATCTCACAAAGGGACTCTAAATCTCACAAAGGGACTCTAAATCTCACAAAGGGACTCTAAATCTCACAAAGGGACTCTAAATCTCACAAAGGGCCTCTAATCTCACAAAGGGACTCCAAATCTGACAAAGGGACTCTAAATCTCACAAAGGGACTCTAAATCTCACAAAGGGACTCTAAATCTGACAAAGGGACTCTACATCTCACAAAGGGACTCTAAATCTTACAAAGGGACTCTAAATCTCACAAAGGGACTCTAAATCTCACAAAGGGACTCTTAATCTCACAAAGGGACTCTTAATCTCACAAAGGGACTCTAAATCTCACAAAGGGACTCTGGATCTCACAAAGGGACTCTACATCTCACAAAGGGACTCTAAATCTCACAAAGGGACTCTAAATCTCACAAAGGGACTCTAAATCTCACAAAGGGCCTCTAAATCTCACAAAGGGACTCTAATCTCACAAAGGAACTCTAAATCTCACAAAGGGACTCTAAATCTCACAAAGGGACTCTAATCTCACAAAGGGACTCTTAATCTCACAAAGGGCCTCTAAATCTCACAAAGGGACTCTAAATCTCACAAAGGGACTCTAAATCTCACAAAGGGACTCTAATCTCACAAAGGAACTCTAAATCTCACAAAAGGACTCTAATCTCACAAAGGGACTCTAAATCTGACAAAGGGACTCTAAATCTCACAAAGGGACTCTAATCTCACAAAGGGACTCTAAATCTCACAAAGGGACTCTAAATCTCACAAAGGGACTCTACATCTCACAAAGGGACTCTTAATCTCACAAAGGGACTCTAAATCTCACAAAGGGACTCTAAATCTCACAAAGGGACTCTAAATCTCACAAAGGGACTCTAAATCTCACAAAGGGACTCTAAATCTCACAAAGGGCCTCTAAATACCACAAAGGGACTCTAAATCTCACAAAGGGACTCTAAATCTCACAAAGGGACTCTAAATCTCACAAAGGGCCTCTAAATACCACAAAGGGACTCTAAATCTCACAAAGGGACTCTTAATCTCACAAAGGGACTCTAAATCTCACAAAGGGACTCTAAATCTCACAAAGGGACTCTAAATCTCACAAAGGGACTCTAAACCTCACAAAGGGACTCTTAATCTCACAAAGGGACTCTAAATCTCACAAAGGGACTCTAAATCTCACAAAGGGACTCTAAATCTCACAAAGGGACTCTAATCTCACAAAGGAACTCTAAATCTCACAAAGGGACTCTAAATCTCACAAAGGGACTCTAAATCTCACAAAGGGACTCTAAATCTCACAAAGGGACTCTAAATCTCACAAAGGGACTCTAATCTCACAAAGGGACTCTAAATCTCACAAAGGGACTCTAAATCTCACAAAGGGACTCTAAATCTCACAAAGGGACTCTAAATCTCACAAAGGGACTCTAAATACCACAAAGGGACTCTAAATCTCACAAAGGGACTCTAAATCTCACAAAGGGACTCTAAATCTCACAAAGGGACTCTAAATCTCACAAAGGGACTCTAAATCTCACAAAGGGACTCTAAATCTCACAAAGGGACTCTAAATCTCACAAAGGGACTCTAAATCTCACAAAGGGACTCTAAATCTCACAAAGGGACTCTAAATCTGACAAAGGGACTCTAAATCTGACAAAGGGACTCTACATCTCACAATGGGACTCTACATCTGACAAAGGGACTCTACATCTCACAATGGGACTCTTTTCAAAATCTGAAAATCCAGGTTGTGGTTTATCGCCGAATTTGCAGTTTTGCTGGCCAGAAACTGGGGCCAAATGCTTGTTTTTAGACGCCCGTGATATTATAACAGGTAAGAGAAACATGACCCAAGCCTAAGCCCGAGCAATTAGCCTTCATTTCGTAAACGGCCAAGATACTCTATGGCGATTCGCAATAGTGCGCCCTCAAGAGTCAATTCAGGCATGCATATTTTGACAAGAATTTATCTATAAATCTATAAATAATAATAAATCTATAAATAATATTGTTACCTTGACCAGTTCTATGCCTAGCACAAATATTGGTATTTTATCAACTCGAGACTGGTCATCGTCTCCTCAGAGATTTCTTAAGGAATCTACCGGGTCGAAATTGTGGCTTCCTTACATGAAACGTTGCTTTGAAACTATTATTTGTCCGCAGTGGCTGTTGTTACGGCAGTCGTCCGTGTGGTTCCCTGACTTGATTGTATTTCGTCAGCATTGCAGGCTGGTTGAACCAGTCTATTAGCTGATAGTATGGTTCCAAGAGCTAAACATCCTGACAAATACTGTGAAGTCAGGGAACCACACGGACGACTGCCGTAACAACAGCCACTGCGTTATTTGTCACGCTCATTCTGCTGCGAGAAAACGCATACTACTGAAGCATTGTCTAACTCACCGAATGGTGCGTTCTACTACTCCTAGGTTCCCCGGCAGGATGGACAAGAGCTACCGCCCCCACTCCCAGTTAGCTTTCACGCTGCCTGAAGGCATTGGCAGTGTCCTCAGAACAAACCAGGACTGAGCAGCCTTCACCAAGATAAGATCTTAGAGGAGCTAATTAATTTGTTGAACTTCCCACCAATCAGTGTTTGCGAACGGGCCCCAGAAAGCCCGCCCTCACATGGCAGGCGACGAGCAATTCAGCAGGTACCTATAATAACAATACGCAATAGTAGTGGAGGCTGGAGACTCGGAGTCAGACAGTGTGCGTTGAACCACGAAAGGGGAACGCAAGGTGTGCCCCAAATAGTAAATAAAATAACACCCGGAAGTGTTGGACCAAAAATAGATCTACCCGGAGTATCACAATGAGCCTGCCGATTACCGTCACGGGGGCGGAAAAGGGGACGATTACGTGCACACCCGGAAATAATAAGCATCAAATCATTGGATCAGTCGATTGCCAGACACAGTTGGCTAGCTGGGCTCATATCAGTACCACTGTCACAGTGCTCAACCAATTTAACCGCTGACTGGGGGACTATAGCTACTCTTCTTAACTCAGTAGTGGAAACCTTGCTCTAGTGCTTGAACTAAGTTGAACTTTGAAGTACACCCTTTGCCATCGTCTGCAACTGGTGAGCAGCAATCATGTCTGAGTTGGCCGTGCTTTTCGAGACGGACATCCCGGCCGGTCGCGGCAAGCTGAAAGAGAACTGCGCCAACCTGAGGAACGTGGCCTCCTTCTGCGACGAGAACTATCAGAATGTAAGCATAACACTGTCATTGTCGACATCCAAACCCTGAACAAAAGTGGGAAAGATGTCTCGTTGCCGTGAAAAGCCTGGACAATTCACTGGCACAGTTTCAACAATTTGATACGCTGCAAAAAAAAAATTATGCTCTTCTCACCATCTTTTGGAGTTGCGGTAACCGTAACCCTCATCCTCCCGAAGGACGTACAGTCGGTCTATTTTTTCATGCTGATATCACCTGTGGTCTATTGAACTTGAAGGCCACTACTGCTTACTGTCACTAGTAGTAGTAGTACTATAGTAGTATAATAGTAGTAGTACTAGTAGTACTAGTACTAGTAGTAGTACTATACTAGTCTTGGCTATTGCCTCAGTCTTGGTGATAAATGGCTGCGATATATACAAACCTGTGGTGTACCATTGCAAAGATTAATTAGACAGATGCTGTATGGCAGAAATGTTCATGGTGAATTCACTTCAAAAGGGTCCATGAAAAAATTGGTTTTTCATAACAGCAGGACATCACTATTCACCTAATATTCATGGTTTAGATTTTCACATTGTGTAAGTTAACCCTCAGAAGTATTTTAACAATAATTATTGATAAATATTCAAATTGTCAAAATGTAATTTAAAACATCATTCAATTTTAAAGCCTTAAAGAATTTCAGAAAATTTGAGGGCTTGACATTTCAATCCAAGCAGGACCTTTCACAATGCAAGACTGACAAAGACAAGTGATTAGAGTGTCCTTTGAGAAAGGTCCTGCTAATTACAAAGGGCTAGTGCTAGAATCAAAACCTTGAGCAGGTCCTCCTAATTATTGATAATTTTGTTTATTTGCTTTTTGGTCATTTTATTCAGTAACCAGTTTGCAACATTTTTTGCATGTAAATACGTTTTAACGGCTCAATACAACATTAGGAAGATCGGAAAACCTATTGATGTCCACAGATTTCCTTCTAATTTACACAGTTTGTAGATGGTCATGATAGAATCCTCCTGTTGAAATCTTACGGTCTGGGATGCTGTACTTCCCGAGAAATCTTCACTCAAACATCGACAAATAATTATTACTCGTGAGTAATAAACTATTTCCTACAAGTACAGGCTGGTCAGAAACCGTGACTTTTTTTTTAATTTTTCTACTTTCTTACTTTCTCAGATCACCATTTGAGCTAAAACCTTCGCAGGATTTCTTTTTGGGGATATTTAATTGTTTTAACGCACAAACTGTGGCAATCTTTTGACCTTTACCAATGTTGTATTGGGCCTTTAAAAGAAGTAGGCCTACATTATAACAGCTGTTGTAATTGTAGTATTGTGTATTTAACAGAATTGACTGAGATAGCCTTTTAAATTTGGGTCATATAAGTATCAAGTACGTCCTGTATTACAATTCAACCAGTTCTCTGAATTGAAGATGCACCATGACTATCTTTTCTTAGCCATGATAGATTTCAGGGCTCAGTCTAGAATGTTCCAACCAGGTAGCCTTTACTGAGTCCTCTCCCATACACTCTGTCTCTTCTAAGATGTAGAACAAAGACATGGCTTCTTGCGACGTTCTCCCTCTCTTTGGAATTCCCTTCCTATAGTTCATGTTTACCACCTTGGTATGGCCTGCTTTAAGAGGAATGCAATATCAACTCAATATGTAGGCCTACCCCTCTCCATCTTTCCTGAGTTCCCATCCCTATCTCCTTCCTCGCTTTATAGCCTTGTTTTGGGCATTATACGCAGCAGAACTTATGCAAACTTATGCGAATGTTGAAATGAAACTGTGTGAGTAAAACAATATGACATCAAAGTCCAAATGGATCTAGACCACCTTTTGTTATTTAATTTCATGCAGAAAATATTGACCTGTCACAACATACATTCACTTCAGTATGGTTGCATTAGCCTACATTCACTTCAATACGGTTGCACAATGCATATGGTTTCATTCCTCTGCATTCATTTGCATACGGTTGCATAGTGTGGTTGCATTCCCCTGCATTCACTTGAATACGGTTGCTTATTATGGTTGCATTCACTCACTTGCATTCGCTCATATCTCTGATTCCCCCCACCTTTCGGGGACTACAGGCAGCCAACAAGGCAGAAGCCTTGGTGGCCACCAAGCAGTACGTGAACCAGTCACTGGCCAGTGTGGCCTACCAGATCAACACCCTGGCCACCAGCATGATGAAGATGCTGGACCTTCAAGGGGAGCAGATGGATGGTTTAGAGTCCAGCATCAACCATCTTACACAAGTAAGTAACTGCTCAGGCAAAACACAAACAAAATAGTTGTGCTTCCGATTTCCCATTTCGCGTGACCCTAATTTTTTTTTGGGGGGGGGGAGGGGAAAATTATATAAGCCATCTGCCTGACTGGTCACAGCACATAAATAGTGTTCCTGCTGAAGCCCCTACCATATACCGGGTACTAAAATTAAAAAACAAAACGTGCATCACAACAGAAAAATATCAATGACAGCTTTTTCAAACAATAAAACCCAAACAAACTATATATACTTTTTATACCAGTGAAAAGAGTATGAAATTTTCTTCATTATGATACAAGAACATCTAAAATATCATTAAACCATATCAACAGAACATATCCCGCTTCCGCTCACTTCCCTTCCCTTCTCCCTCCTCCCTCCCCACCCCACCTCCCTCCCCTCCCCACCTCCCTTCCCCCTCACGCTCCCCCCCCCCTGAGCAGAACGTGAACATCCACAAGGAGAAGGTAGCCCGTCGGGAGATCGGCTTGCTCACCACATCCAAGTCCTGCGCCCACACCCACAAGATTGTAGCCCCAGAGAACCCAGAGACACCCCACAAGAACGTCAGCCGGTCGAACCCCATCGACTACAGCCTCCTGGACGGCATTGGCCACGGCCTATGGGTCAAGGGGTCGCCCAAACCCGCCCTGTCCCCGTCCTCGTCCTCGTCATCATCGCCATCGTCGCTGACCATGAAGAAGCGCTCGGAATCAGTGAGCAGCGGCCCGCCCACCCCGACGGACAGCCCCTTCCCCGTCTTCCAGCCGGGGCCCGACATTCTGGGCCCACCGCCCAAGTCGCCCACCGACTCGGACCTGTACGCCACCGTCCGCAAGACGGCCCCTGACATTGTGAGCTCGCCGCGCTCCATCAAGAAGTACAAGACCAAGGCGGCCCCCACGGACGTCTTCTCCGCCTGCCCGCCTGCTCCTCCACCGCCTCTTGCTCTGTCAGGGGCACCTGCAGCAGGACCTGCACCACCACCCAGCGCCGGGCCCGGGACGCCTTCCGGACCCAACCCGCCCCCGGCACCCCCGCCCCCGCCGCTCCCGGGCGGCAACGTCAACACCAACGAGACGCCCGCACCCGCAGCGCATGACCTTGACCTGATGCCACCACCACCACCTCCGGACATGCAGGTGCCGCCGCAAGACATGGCAGGTACGTCCAGATAGAGGACTTCTTCATCATCCACCATCGGTACAAAATAATATCCTCGCAAATTGTCAGCTCAGGTAGCAAGTCAACATTGGACGAGACTCGTGACTCATTGGACGTTAGAAAAACTTGTTGGTCCAACATTGTTACAATGTTGGAATTGTACCACTTAAAATGTTGGAATCTTTTTGTTGGATTTACGTGTTTTCAACGTTGTCCTTAAGGATATGCAACATTTTTTGTCCATTTGTTTGGGAGTAATTAACTATAATTATGATTGCTTGCTAGTAGGGTGCTGCCCTGTGAGAACGAATCATCACGTGAGGTTCTGTTTTTGCTCCTTCAATCTGTCCTCAGGATATCCACCGGTGTCTGCTCAGCCGATATCCTACCCGGCCAACTTGGGCTTGACTGAGGAGGAGATGCCTGCCCCTCCAGAGTTCATGCAGCCCAGCGACGTAGACAGCTCTGCCCCAGCAGAATACATAGAAAAAGGTACGCTCTATGATCCAAGTCTGTTGTCTTGCCCGGTACTTACAGCATGTCATTGGTGTGTTCACACAAACGGCAAATCATTTTTGAGTGGAACAGTTGCATTAGAGCACATCAGCATCAGATATAAGCATCACTTCATGTTGTTTGTTAATTGATTGATTGATTGATTGATTGATTGATTGATTGATTGATTGATTGATTGATTGATTGATTGATTGATTGATTGATTGGTTGGTTGGTTGGTTGGTTGGTTGGTTGGTTGGTTGATTGATTGATTGATTGATTGATTGATTGATTGATTGATTGATTGATTGATTGATTGATTGATTGATTGATTTGTTTTATTTATTTCATTTTCCGGGATATGCACATTACATCACAGCAGGTCTCTCCACACTAATTGGATTACAAAACAGAATATAAATAAGAATTTGATTAAATAAGTCAAAGTACACATGTACATGTAGTTATTTGCAAATTATTTTAGTTCACCTTATCGACCACTTTTTACACTACCCATGGAAAGATGGTGAAGATACGCTTTGAAAACATTAAGAATGAAAATATGGTAAAGAAAACTTTGACTTGACCGGGACTTGAACCCCGACACCTCTGTCCGAGTATTTAGGAAGGCCGCCATCTAAGGGTTGGACAGCTCATTATGGTAAGAGCACTGGTATGTAGAATCAGAATCAGAGGTCTCGGGTTCAGTCAATGGTTTGTTTGCCATTTTTATTTATTTATTAATTTTTTTAGGAGGGGAGTGGAGTTAAACAATTTAATACTCATTGTTCTAGTTGTTTTATATTTTCTTTGCCATTTTATTTTTGTCTATTTTTTTTGGGGGGGGGGTGAGTTAAAAAACTTGATACTCATTGCTTTAGCTTTGGACATTTTTTTTATTTCTTCCCTTAGTCATCGCCATTTACGCCTATCAGAAAATACTGGAGGACGAGTTGACTATTCAAGAAGATGACATTCTCTACGTGCTGGAGAAGAATCCCAACGGATGGTACGAAGGAGTCCTGAATGGAACCAAAGGTCTTTTCCCCGGCAACTACGTGCAACCTGTTCCTTAATCTAAGGAGGGCTGCATAGTTCTGGGGGTAAGAGTGCTGGTACGTTAGACCCAAGGTCCCGGGTTCAGGTTCCGGTCCAGAATGTTTTTTATTTTTTAATTGTTCACAAACTCCCGGTGAGTTTTCCCTAGAATTGTTTGACTTGAATTGAAAAGGCTCAGGCGGCATGCACTTTGTGTGATCCCTGAAGTTCTGTAGCCAGGATTACAACTAATTGGTTGTTTGCATCTGAATGAAAGCAGGGGCGTGATCCATGGAGATATTATGGCAGTAAGTTAAAGGTTCAATGCTTCTGACTGGCGCCTCCAGGTAGCTGACTATTTTGAAAGGCCGCCACCTAATTAAGGACTATAGATATAGAGCACCAGTACAATAAACACAAGGCCAGGAATCAAAGAATGTCTTTCCTATTTCAATAAAACACCAGCTTTCTGCATTTTGATAACCACTATTCTACAACCCTGTATATACAGGAATGATTATATCCATGAGTATTCCACAGAACATTCTTGAAATATTTCTCATATTTTTTTTATTTTTTTTATATCTATATTATATATTTTTTCATAGTTATTCTGAAAAGGGTTATATTTTTGCTGTAAAACCTAAAATACAAAGACATTTATATCTGTGAATACATATGAAATACATGTAGTTCTATTCTCACTCTTTTTATTGACTCTTTAAATTTGTGCCTTAGCCAGACTCTACCCTATAGTGCTTTCATAGGTTATAGTTTAATGCAAGAGAGTTGTATTTTACTTTTTAGACTAGTAGATTTATCTGATCCTAGGCAACAGCCTGCATTCAAATGTATGTATGATTTCATCATCACAGACTGCTCATTACTCTCAGCTTGTACTCTGTGAGTTTGAAGAAAATAATAGGGAAATAGTTTTCACTGTCCAAATTATCCCAATTTGAATCGTGATCCAAAACCCATTTTTTTGTTAGGCTCACATTCACACAGGTTTGTGGTCAAATGGTGGGTGTGTCTGTCCCTGTGGTACATGGCCCAGTGTCCACGCAGTATAAATTTGAAGTTCATTGTTTTGGATCGGGTGTTTAGAAATAGGGATGTGAAATTTGTGCGCAACCCTATGGGAATGTCTGCCTATGGTACCGTCCATGGTAATTATTGTTACAAAGATGGGAAAAAAAGAAAAAAAGATGGGTCCGAGACAATAAGATCCCAGGAGGTTTTGGAAACGGATGAGATTTCAGACTATGGACCAGCATGGTGGAGCTAGCACATTTGCAGTGACACCATGTACAGTGTGTATACAAAAATATCTCTTTTGTGAGTATGTGCGGTTCTATAAATACAGTAGAATGTTGCACTGAAGTGTTTTGTCAGTTCAGCGGATCTATTCAGGACCACATACTCTCCAAAGAAATACCCTCACATAAACTCTTGATCTTTTGGAACTGTAATGGATGTACATGTATACGTATATAGGGCACATACATGTAGGAAGACTATCAGATCCCATTATAATGATGTGACCCGCTTTGCAAAAAAGGCCCTTAAGCAGCTCTATGATGAAATTGGCCCTATACAACGTTGACTTACCCCAAGTTGCATAGGTCAGTATCGACTGGTGTGAGAGAGTATAGCCTGGAACAAGGAAACAGGAGGGGCGGGGCAGGGTGGGGGGGGGGGTGCTGCACCATTGCAGGATATTGAGTCCAGCTGTCCCACAGGATTAGCCCAAGCTTTGTTTACCTCAAAATATTATCCCTAGCCTTTTACAAGCACACATCAAGATTGAGTTCACAATACCCGGAAGTCCTTATTAATGGCCATTGGATTGCTCATGCAGTATTGATTTGTTTAAATATAGAGCAAGGAACATGCTCTATGGTTTAACCATTATGATTTGCTGATCAATACTTTTACTACTTTCAATCAGGCTCATAATGTATGTACATGAATTTTGTTTTTCTCATTAATTTGTAGTAAACCAGCATTCATGAATGCTCTCATTTTAACAAATCTGATATTTGTTGCTTAATATAGTTTTTATCTTTTTATTCTTTCAAACCTAATAACCTTGGAATGGAAAACTCATAAAAATGTTTTTTTTTTTCAGTTTTGCTACGGCTAAAATAAAGAAAACATGATAGTACCTGGAATTTGTATTATTTTCTTCTTTGCGGCTAATTTTTGCTTTGTAAAAATAGAAAAAAAAACCACATTGTATCAACCTAATAGTAATGATTATTTTGAAAATCTGCCAAATACTCAAGGAATTTTACACTAAAAACATTCAGACATTTACCGGTAACTGTCTATTCGGCAAAAATCAAAAAGCTAAAAAATATATTAAAAAGAAACATTCAAAGAATACCTAGCTTTGAATCAAACATAACTCTAAAATTCATAAATGCAGAACCTATAAATACCGTCCAGGTACTGAATTAAAATCCAAAGCAAATTATATCGATACAGATGCAGATATAGATACATGTTTCTAACCGAAAGTGAATCGTGTCATTTCAGTAATCAAATGAAATTGAAGAATAAAGAAATACAAACAAGTAGGTCTTTACAAGTTCCTAAAATGCCTCAATGATGAAGTACATGTACTTGTTTAGAATACATGTAACTGGAAAATTAACGGATCATTACTGATACTGAATACTGATACTACTAGTACTAGTAGTACTACTACTGATATAGTGATAGCCACTCAGTGATAGTGATAGTGATCTGCTCTGTGCCACAATCGTACTTTCTGTAACAACAGCGTGACAGATAATGCATCAACCCCCAAATGCCCAAAATGAAAGCGAAAACAGAAACATAATACCTTATCCACTCAAAGTTATCAAAACTAATACTAATAATTATCAGTAATTACCTTCATGCATCAATTATAAAACACAGGCTAGTACTTTAATAGTAGTAGTAAGTAGTATGGAGTCTCCGAGTTTGTCTAGCAGACGACGCACTGAATGTTATAGCGCCCCCATCATCCAACACTCAAAACCCAGACGTGTTTACGTGCATTTTGCTAGGTGCAGTCAATGGGGTATCCGACTATTTTCGTGGAACCTATTGCGGGAAATGTTCCCGGCATGACAACAATCGGACACCTGCGAATACATTCTGCAACTGATC
The DNA here is from genome assembly GCA_949987565.1 of Luidia sarsii. Lineage (NCBI taxonomy): Eukaryota > Metazoa > Echinodermata > Asteroidea > Paxillosida > Luidiidae > Luidia > Luidia sarsii. The sequence continues at coordinate 25,738,551 of OX465106.1, forward strand.
CTGTCAAGTCTAGGTATTGACATTGCAACTTGAACCTAGTAATTAGTATTTTATTCCTATGACAACCTTAAATAAATATGATGTGTGCATCAATGAGGAATGCAATGAGGGCTTGCCTTGTAATTGTTAAAACATTGATTGTGTGCTCCGTCCCGATTGCCTGCTGAAATAAAAAGCAGCCAGCTCTGGCGGGATTCGAACCCTCGACTCCTGCTTTCTACAAATTATAGTGCAGACATCTCAACCACTGGACCACCGAGCTGGTCGAGGTCATGTGGCAGATTCAAATATGTACAGTGGCGGGTACCGCAGGCAATTGGGCAAAGCACTGAGCACACATCACTGCTAATATAGTGCTATGCAGCATGTTCAGTATTTATTTACGCAGTGGCTGTTGTTACGGCAGTCGTCCGTGTAGTTCCCTGACTTCACAGTATTTGTCAGGATGTTTAGCTCTTGGAACCAGACTATCAGCTAATACTGGTAATAGACTGGTTCAACCAGCCTGCAATGCTGACGAAATACAATCAAGTCAGGGAACCACACGGACGACTGCCGTAACAACAGCCACTGCGATTTATTTAATTTAAACCCTCATTTAATATTAATAATAATTGATTACCTACATTGATCCGTTTCCCAACTTTTGATGAAATGATCTTGAGCCGTACTTTTCATAAAATTAATGTCAAAAGGAAACAGAAAGTGAACCTGCCTTTTTCAGTACGGGTATTTGGGATTTTGTTCCGTTTAGTTGGATGCACCTGTACATAGATGCCCGTTGTTACGAAGTCAGATATTGAAAAGGGAAAAAACTCAAAAGGACAGACAAGAACAACACTCATAAAGAATATATAACACCCGATTGTAACACCCGTGAATCTCCTCTTTTGTTCTGACTCGCAGAAAGCAAGCTAAGAGTAAGAATGCCGAAGCGTGGGAGAGAGGCAGGAGGTGCCTGCAGCACCCTCCGCAAAGTGCAGAGCCTCCTGAGAGGTCGGGTGTGTCGCAGCGGGGTCCCGCCTAAAGACGTCGTAGAGAGAACCCTCCAGGAGCAGAGGCAGTAAGTGGTGACCTCAGGAGCCAACCTCAGGAGCCAACCTCAGGAGCCAACCTCAGGGGCCAACCTCAGAGAGGCGCTTAAATAACTTTGTGCCGGAGACACCCCATTTGGGGCACGCTCTGGTTTTACTGTTTGACAGGCTCTCCGAATCCGAGCACCACTGTTATCAAAGATTTCAACCAAGACTCTTTTCAGCCTAGAACAAATCAATACGAATCATGGCAATGACTTTCCCACATTGTCAACTCGTCTTTGCCGGGGATGGGGGTGCCGTTCAGAAGCATTTGTATTGCTGTTCTAGGATTTGACTTGGATGACATCTGTAGTAACCATAGTAACCGAGTGCTGAAAAGTGATTCCCGTCTCTCTCCACGGCAGGCATCTTCTGGATCTGGTGACTCGCTGCTCTGTCCACGGGGAAAGTAACTCAGTGCTGGTCATGGGACCGCACGGAAGTGGCAAGACAATGGTAAATTGGCTTTCTCAATCAGTATGGATAGAATTCACAATTCAGTGGGTTTTTTTTTATGAAAGACAGGATGTACTAAACATTACAGTACACTACAAAAATGAAAAATGAAAAATAGAAAATTGAAGAATAGAAAATTGAAAAAAAAAGATAAATGGCAAAGAAAACTTTGACTGGAACCATTTGCCGTTTGGCAATTTTTTTCAAAAAGAATTGGTCTAAAGATTCCAGTCAGTTTTGCCGTTATTTGTTTCAAATAAGCCAAACAAATAAATGAAAAACTTAATGTGAACTTTTTTTAAAAACAATTTTGAAAAGAAATTGTACAGCGGCAGGTACCGCGTTGTATCATTAATATAAATTATAACATGATGTTTGCATCAACAAGGTTTTGCCCTTACTCGATGTGATAAGCACTGAGTGCCCAGTTTTTTGCTCAATGCCCAGTGAAAAGATTTCAGGCAGCTCGGGTGGGATTCAAACCCGCGACTCACGCTCTCTTCGTGTGCAGTTTGCACTAGTGTAGTCTATTGAAAAGACTACTGGACTTTATGTTTCTTTTACTCCTTAGCTTGTATCCAGCGTCTTGGAGGAGATTGAATCGACTTCCAAAATCAGGAAGAATCTCCTCGTGGTGAAACTGAACGGACTATTGCAGACTGATGATAAGATTGCTATACAGGAGATTACCAGGCAGCTGCAACTGGACAATGTTGTCGGCGATAAAGTCTTTGTGAGTCGGCTGTTCTTGTTGATTATGTGACAGTTTTTTTAGTCGGTCCCTTTTTGTAGATGATCCCTTTCCATACTGTCCTAGGGCGCGTTTCCACTGGACTTAAAAAAACTGAGACAATGTTTTAATTTCAAATATTTGAATTGTACCGCTGTTCCTACTTGGACTTTTTGTGTCGGGAAATTTAACCGAGAGGGGGGTTAAAGTAACTGAGCCAGCAATATGGCGTGACCTTTTGGCTCGGTTAAAGTAACCGAGAGGAAATTTGACTGGGTCGTTTTCACTGGACTTAAGGTTGGAAAAGTAACCGTCATTTCAGTGAAGTTTTAAAACCAAAATAAGTTTATTAATATGCAAACATGTTGCAGACTGCTTACTTACTAAAATGACCCAAAAGCGAATATCGAAAATTAGGAGGGCCTGACATTTCGATCCCAGCAGGACCTTTCTCCAAGGCAGAATGACAGGGACAAAATAAATCCATTGAAAACGAGGCTTCTGTTCATAGACAGTAACATGGAGGTAGGAGGTATATTTCTTGATAGCCTTTTGTCATTCTCAACATTGCCACGGATTAATTCAGTCAATCCTTCTCGTTCTGTTCCAGGGTTCGTTTGCTGAAAACTTGGCATTCCTTTTGGAAGCATTAAAAACAGGTAAACAGCCTGGGATCTTGAATCTACAAGTTTCCCATTTTCACACCATTTTAAGCATGAACACTTGACAAGACATTCATGACAAATATCATTTTTTTTGAGGGCCTGACATTTGTGGCTTTTGCCATGCTGCTATCGTTTTGTGGTTGGCTGAAAAAGAGTCTTTGTTTAAAACTTGGACAAGATTGCAGAAAATCTACAAACGCCGAACTACAGTACGTTAAATTCTGTGGTCTATTTTTAGGTTCTGTTGATATGGTTGAAGATAATTTAGATTTTCTTGTATCATAATGAAGTAAATTTCATACTCTTTCCACTGGCATATATATACATAGTTTGTTTGGGTTCCAATTTTTTTGGAAAAGCTGTCATTGACAATTTTCTCTTGTAATGCTTGGGTCTGGGTTTTTGTTAGTGTGACAGTGGCTTAGGCAGGAACACTGTTGATGTGCTGTGACCAGTCAGACAGATATGGGTTAACTGAAACCTTTCTTTTTACGATCCAGGCAGTGATTCTTCACGCTCGGTTATCTTCATCCTTGAAGAGTTTGATTTGTTTGCCCATCATAAGAACCAGACCCTACTCTACAACCTCTTTGACATCTGCCAGTCAGCTCAGACGCCCATTGCCGTAATTGGAGTCACACGCAGACTCGTGAGAACTTGTGATTGTTTTTTTCCCTCCATCGCTCCACAAGTCACTCGCAAGTCATTCCTTAGGCCGAGTCCGAAAGTCTAACTCCTGAGTTCGCGATTCTAGTCCGAGTAGTGGAAAAGACTTGAGTGGTACAAGTGTGCACTTTACTCTGTCTCTCTTCTCTCAAAAGTTAGAGGGCCTAGTGAGCTTTCGATCCGATCTTTTCTCAAAGGCCGAATGCCAAAGTGACAAGGACATACACAGACAATTTGGGGAAGTTAACCCCTGACACACATGATTGATAAAGGACATGTCATGTGTCATGTGTCATGTTTGTCACTTTCAGGACTTTCCTTTCCCTGACTGTCTGTGTATGTCCTTGTCACTTCACCTCTGAGGAAGGTCCTGCTAGGATCGAAACATCAGATCCTCTAACTTTTAAGATTTATGTATTGCGGTTCATTTTAGTCAGTGCGTATTTTGTAAAAAAAAAAAAATCTTCAAAATTTAGTGGGCCTGAAGTTTTTGATCCTAGGAGGACCTTTCTCAAAGGCAGAGTCGGGATCAAGTGCAGTCTGCACTCTGCCTTTGAGAAAGGTCCTGCTAGGATCAAAACTTCATGCCCACTAAATTTTGAGATTTGCATTTTGGTAAATTTAGTAAGTACTGTAAGCAGTTTGCAACAGTTTTGTATATTACTCTCAATTTGTTTTAAATATTTGTTTGACTTCATGTTGCTCTTCTCTGTCAGGATGTCGTGGAGCTCTTAGAGAAGCGAGTCAAGTCACGCTTCTCCCACCGTCGCATCCACGTCTTCAACTCCCTCAGCTTCCCTGGCTACCAGGAGACCTGCCAGCGTCTGCTCACCCTGCCCGGGGAGCTGGGCGACCCCAAGTTTATCAAGCAGTGGAACCGAGACATAGAGGTGAGGAGAACAAAGCCAGGGTTCAAACCGAGGGCCGGTGCTCAAACTTGAAACTGAATTTAAGGCTGTGTCTGAATATTATTGGCTGCGGCTAGGAGTAACACGCAACTCTATGGGAACTGGCTGGAGCCACTTGTTGAAGACTTGCATAGACTCGCGTGCGCTTTCAAGTCGTAGCCATTTAATACTCCACATACAGAGGGCTTTGCCCAATAGCCTGCTGAAACAAAATTGCAGGCAGCTTAGGCGGGATTTGAATCATTGACCCTCCTGCTTTGTGGTGGAGACATCTTATGACCCTCCTGCTTTGTGGTGGAGACATCTTATGACCCTCCTGCTTTGTGGTGGAGACATCTTATGACCCTCCTGCTTTGTGGTGGAGACATCTTATGACCCTCCTGCTTTGTGGTGGAGACATCTTATGACCCTCCTGCTTTGTGGTGGAGACATCTTATGACCCTCCTGCTTTGTGGTGGAGACATCTTATGACCCTCCTGCTTTGTGGTGGAGACGTCTTATGACCCTCCTGCTTTGTGGTGGAGACATCTTATGACCCTCCTGCTTTGTGGTGGAGACATCTTATGACCCTCCTGCTTTGTGGTGGAGACATCTTATGACCCTCCTGCTTTGTGGTGGAGACATCTTATGACCCTCCTGCTTTGTGGTGGAGACGTCTTATGACCCTCCTGCTTTGTGGTGGAGACATCTTATGACCCTCCTGCTTTGTGGTGGAGACATCTTATGACCCTCCTGCTTTGTGGTGGAGACATCTTATGACCCTCCTGCTTTGTGGTGGAGACATCTTAACTACTCGACTGCCATGGTGGTCCAGGTCGTGTGTTAGCAGGGGGCACCGCATTGCATCATAGATATACATGTAATGCGCATGAGGAGATTGTAATTCAGGAAGTGTTTTGCCGTGCTCAACGTATGAACAGAGCTTCATGATCGGTTTCTTGGCCTGATTGCCTGCTGAAAGAAAGGCAGCACGGGTGGGATTCGAACCTGCTACTCCTGCTGTGTAGTACAGACGTCTTAACCACTTTGACAGGTGAGTCCCTGTGATACATTGCATCCAACCAATGCTAAATTGCATCTTTGTTTTCCCATTATGTCCTCTGTGTGCCAGACCCTGTGCAGTAACTCCACCGTCAAAGATGTCCTGAGGAGAACCTATGAGCTGGACAAGAGTGTGTGTGGGCTACAGTCTCTATTGGTAAGGGAACCGTTTTCATTCGCGTAGTTGTCTAATTCAAGTTCCAAGCGGAAGGACTGTGGTGAAGCCTCTTAACACATCTCATGGTTTCACCATTGGTATCACTGCAAACCTTCCACTTAGTATTTCCACCATGCAAACCTTTGGAAAGCTCCGAATTAGTCAAAGGTTTCTCTGTCTTTATTTTCACAATTTCTAAAAATGGCCAAGTGGATGAGGGGTGGAAATCCCGTCTGATATGAGTCAGGGTGTATGGTTTGTGTTTGGGTGTTACACTGCTCCTTTGTTCGTTTCTCAGCTCCTGCCCGTCTGTAAGATCAATGAGGAGCAACCTTCCATCGAGGCAGTGGACCTGGTTGAGTCTAGCAAACATCTGGCGGGAGATTCTAAGGCGGCCATGCTGCACGGTAAGCGACAACGGAAGACCCTTCTATATCTATTGGTGGTACCGTGGTAGACTGCCAGCCAAGGCTGACAAATAGAACTGGGAGGGATGACTAGTCTTAAGCAAGGCATAAGCCTCCATCCCTATTGGTGGTAGACTGCCAGCCAAGGCTGACAAATAGAACTGGGAGGGGTGACTAGTCTGAAGCAAGGCATAAGCCTCCATCGCTATTGGTGGTAGACTGCCAGCCAAGGCTGACAAATAGAACTGGGAGGGATGACTAGTCTGAAGCAAGGCATAAGCCTCCATCCCTATTGGTAGTAGACTGCCAGTCAAGGCTGACAAATAGAACTGGGAGGAATGACTTGTCTGAAGCAAGGCATAAGCCTCCATCCCTATTGGTGGTAGACTGCCAGCCAAGGCTGACAAATAGAACTGGGAGGGATGACTAGTCTGAAGCAAGGCATAAGCCTCCATCCCTATTGGTAGTAGACTGCCAGTCAAGGCTGACAAATAGAACTGGGAGAAATGACTTGTCTGAAGCAAGGCATAAGCCTCCATCCCTATTGGTGGTAGACTGCCAGCCAAGGCTGACAAATAGAACTGGGAGGGGTGATTAGTCTGAAGCAAGTCATAGCCTTTATATATATTGGTGGTAGACTGCTAGCCAAGGCTGACAAATCGAACTGGGAGGGGTGACTAGTCTGAAGCAAGGCATAAGCCTCCATCCCTATTGGTAGTAGACTGCCAGTCAAGGCTGACAAATAGAACTGGGAGAAATGACTTGTCTGAAGCAAGGCATAAGCCTCCATCCCTATTGGTGGTAGACTGCCAGCCAAGGCTGACAAATAGAACTGGGAGGGGTGATTAGTCTGAAGCAAGGCATAGCCTTTATATATATTGGTGGTAGACTGCTAGCCAAGGCTGACAAATAGAACTGGGAGGGGTGACTAGTCTGAAGCAAGGCATAAGCCTCCATCCCTATTGGTGGTAGACTGCCAGTCAAGGCTGATGAATAGAACTGGGAGGGGTGACTAGTCTGAAGCAAGGCATAAGCCGATCCATCCCTATTGGTGGTAGACTGCCAGCCAAGGCTGACAAATAGAACTGGGAGGGATGACTAGTCTGAAGCAAGGCATAAGCCTCCATCCCTATTGGTAGTAGACTGCCAGTCAAGGCTGACAAATAGAACTGGGAGGGATGACTAGTCTGAAGCAAGGCATACACTGTAGCCTTTATATCTATTGGTGGTACAGTACTGTAGACTGCCAACCAAGGCATTTTCACTTATGCAAATCACCAGGCGATCGGGCAAAGTGCTGAGCATACAGTGGTGACTGCACCACTGGGCAGGGCAAACCCTGCATGCATTACATTCTCGTCTATACACTAAGTCATGATGCACCTACAAGGGATCCGTTTCTGTTGACACCTGCAGGCATCTCAGTGCTGCAGCTGTGCTTAGTCATAGCCATGAGACACTTGACTGACTTGAACGAAGGCGACCCCTTCAACTTTGAGATGCTGTACAACGGTGAGTTGTAGTCAAATGAAACATAGGAGGACCATTCTTATTCTATCTTACAACGGATCGCTTGACGGAGGGCAAAATTTTAAGGCACTTGGTTGGACTTTGATGGAAGTGGAAGTCAGCGTCTTTCGTCTCATTGTCTTGACTCTCTGACAGAATATCTCAAGTTTGTGCAGCGGAAAGCCCATGTCGTCCAGAACTTCCAGAAACCAGTGGTTTTGAAGGTAGGCGGAGGATGCACTCAAGATGTTGGGGGGCCTAGTGTGGCATTACGGACAGTGATAGTTGGATTAACTTCTCTTGTGACTAAGATGGTCACCCTTGGTTGGCCCTGATGTCATTACCCCCCTAATCTACCCAGTGTGAAAGTAGGATCACTTTTTTTGGGGGGGGCAACCTGGGTCTACTGCTGGGAAGCTAATCGAACAGACCTTTTGGGCTGGATCAAAGACTAGGAAATCATATTTCTATTATCATTATTTCTTTGTTTATTAAAAAATCTGCTCCTTGCAGTCCGATGGCTGAAATACAAGCGATTTTACATTTAGAATGCAGAGATAAAGTACACATTGAAATTCATTACAGAATTATACTTACACTGTATTTGAAATTGCAAAAGTATTGAAAATCCTCAGGATTAAATATTGTAGTAACAAAAAAGACGGATCTTGTATTGCTTAGCATCATGATCTAGATGGAAATGGCACTCTAGAAATCCTATTACTATTATTATTATTTATTATTCTTGATTTCTCAAAGGCATTTGAGCACCTGGTTGCGCTGGAGATTGTGAAGGCTGTAGACGGGCATGGATCACGGACCCAGAAGGAGTATCGGGCAATGACCATCCTGGTCACTTCTGCTCAGCTGACTGATGTCCTGACTACCTACCCAGGCTGTCCTAGTGAACTCAGACACTGGGCCTCTAATCCCATACCATCGTGATGCTCCTACCGTTGAAAAAACAACCCAAAACACACCAGGCCTGGCGTTTCAATCCTAGCAGGACGTTTCTCAAAGTCGATTCAACCGTTATTAAGAAAGGTCCTGCTAGGATCCCGTTTGATCATCAAAATGGCAAAGAACATTTGACTCGATCCGTTCGGGGATCACACAAAATTGGGAGTTTGTTTTATTCTTGGACTTGAGACCTCTGGCTTAACGTAAATGAGCTATCCAGCCCTTAGATGGCGGCCTCTACAAGTGGTCAACTATCTTTGCTAAAGGGACTAGAGTGCCAGTCAGAGGCATCCATACATGTACATCCAATTTCCTTTGCAATTTTGATAAACTGTATACATTTCCCCAGTTTTCCTTTGATTGTTAAATAAAGAAATACTTCCTCTCCTTTTCTGCGTGGTTGCTTGTAGATGAGCCAGTAACTCGATGTTTCAGGCGGTGATATCTCAGGAGGATTCTAAACATTCGCAGTGCAAAATGCTGTGTCCATGCTCACACCTTACAAGGTGCATTCCAGGTGGAGGAAGGTTGAAAGGCATTCAAAGTGTATCCTAACTGCACTCAACCTGTATGCTAAATCTTAGGGTTCTGTAACGGCATTCTAAAGACTGACTTGTCAACTACATACAGTACAAGTTGCATTTTAGAGCTAATACACACAGAATACATGTCTCAAAATTTAGTGGGCCTGACGTTTTTATCCTTTGAGAAAGGTCCTGCTACGGTCGAAACGTAGGCCCACTAAATTTTTAGATTTACATTTTGGTAATTTTAGTCAGTAAGCAGTTTGCAACTTTTTGTATATCACGGAATACATGTGTGTTGTATGCAAGACTCATTTTGAGGTGGGTCCAAGTATTCAAACAGCATTCTTTTTTCTCTTTTCTTGAGTCAATTTTGAAACTCGCTCCTGGATGAGGCACAACATTTTGAAAATTCACCCTTTTAGCTCAGAATTTTTTACATTCTGAAGATATTCTTTACCTTTATAAGACAATTACTTGTATACGTCCCATCATGGAATACTGCTCTAATATTTGGGCTGGTGCATCTGCCTGTCACTTGTCCCTGTTGGATCGGGTGCAGAGGCAGGTTATTAGCCTTGTTGGCAAGGAGATTGGGTCATCACTGCAACCCTGAGCCCTTTGTAGGAAGGCTGCCACTCTGAGTCTGCTCTACTAATACTTCCATGGAAGGTGTTCCTCTGGTCTGACTGACTTGGTCCCCCAGTCAAGATATTTCAGCTAGCAACCAGGTTGTTTGCCTCCTCTCACACATACACTCTGTCGCTTCCAAGATGTAGAACAGGAGGTACAGTATCAGAACAGCTTCTTGCCACGTTCTGCTTCTCTTTGGAATTCCCTTCCTAGTTCATGTTTCCCACCTTCTTATGATCTTGCCCTTTTTAAGAGGAATGTCAATTCCTATCTTCAGCTTTCCTGAGTTCCTCCCTATCTCCTTCCTTAGCCCTTAACCTTGAGTGGCTTGATAGCCTTGTTTTGGGTGAAATTGCAGAGAAAACATCATGTGGACCAGGATTTGAACCCGAGACCTCTGGTTTTGCGTACCAGCGCTCTTCCCAACAGAGCTATCCAGCCCTCAGATGGTGGCCTCCCAATTGTTATAAACCAGCAGCTCGGGGATCACACAAAGTGGATGCAGTATTTTTCAATTCAAGTCGAAAAACTGACTGGGAACTGTTGAACAAGCTGAAAAAAAAATGCAAAGATTAGTTGACTATTAGGGAGGCTGCCATCTAAGGGCTGGGTAGCTCAGATGGGATGAGCGCTGGTACACAAAACCGGACTTGTCGGGTTCGAATCCCAGTCCAGTCAAAGTTTTCTTTGCTATTTTTTCAATTTATTTAAGAGTTCCCACTCAGTTTGAAAAAAATAGAATGAAACCAATCCAGCTGGCTCTCCTGCATTCTGAATGAGTGTGACTTGGCTCAGCGGAATTCTACCACAGGAATAAGCACTCTATTGACACCTTGGCAGTAGACTCCTGTCTTAAAGAACACATTTATTATGTACGGGTAGCATTAATGAACAACAGGATTACCACAAGGGGGCCATCCAAAGCAGGGTAGCCCAGCTAGCCTATATCACAGATTACCAAGATAGGTTTTATAATAAAGCACAAATTCCACTAGGCTACAGGATTTTCTTACAACTCCAATAATGTTATCAATGTACATGGTTACGTTTACGGTTTACCCCAATAAGTGCTCTCCCCCTATGGAATTCTTTGGAAACTTTTGTCGATTTTTCCCCAACCGGATTGCGGGCTGAAATCAAAAAGTTTTGCGCGCGTCTCAGGGGATCTTTTCGTTTTTTACCCCGAAGAACAATCATCTTGCATGTATTCGCACTACTTGCTGTACATGGTGTACATGGGCAAAATAATCAAAGGTATCTGTTTAAAAGAAGCAAAGGTACTTAGTGGTTTTGTGGGTTTCTTTTTTTAAATCTCATCACTAAAATTGAGATCACAGCACTAGTCTGACTGCAGACACACCTTGATGCCTCTAAATGTTGTCAAATCACAGCTTGGAGGGAACTCCCCTCTCGTCCACGTCCCGCCTCTTGGGAAGTCTTCCCTGCCTCAAACACCCCTCAAAGAGGTGTACGGATGTGGCTTACAAGTAAATGATTTGCATCATTAGATAAGACTTGAAGGTTTGCATGGTGGAAGTACTACCAGGGGTAAGTGGAAGATTTGCGGTGACATCATGTAGCACTTCTCTTTCGAGAAGTAATGTGGCTCTGAAAAGAGCTGGTAACTCAACGTTGTGTGTAGTGTGTACTTTCCCTGTCAATCTGTCATACATGTACACACTCTGCCAGTCTTCTGACGATGGGCAGAGTACACACTACCCGAAACATTGAGTTACCGGGTCTTTTCAGAGCCACACTTCTTGAAAGAGAAGTGCTACACGTACACGGTGTCATCGCAAACCTTCCACGTATTAGCATCATTGTGAAACTCCTAACAGGGGAGGGGAGGAAAGAGGGGGACCTAAATTGAAAACAGGAGGACCTGACAACAAAAACCTCAGAATTTAAACAAACAAAAAAACCAAACAAAATTGAAAAATGGCAAAACAAATTTGATGGGTTTGGTCCAGTCAAAGGTCTCATTGCCACTTTTTCAAAATTGTTTAAAAGTTCCCAGTCAGTCTTTCCATAATTTGTTTGACAACAGAAAATAAAGCTTACAGATTCTGTACTAAGGCAGCAACAATCTCACGGAGGTGGGCTTTGTGCAACACAGTGACTACTATCTGGGTTGAGGTCATTTTGAAATTAACACGTTCTAAATCTTGCTAATTTTTGACAATGACTTTGGGTTCATCTTATGGCTACAGGATTTTGTGAGGAATAAGAGTTAAGACCCTACAATGGCAGATTCTGATGGTTTGCAGACAGGCAACTGAAATAGATTAAAGCCTCATTTTGGGGCAAAACTGACGAATTGAATCATAATTCCATCTTCACTTCATTGCCATTACCTAGGCAACTAGTCTGATCAGCCCCTTGTCAACTTGAGGTTACTCCCTTCCATGACCAGGGATGGATTTCACAAAGCCTTACGATGCATCGTAACTCAACTTGCGATGGATAACCCATCGTAAGTTGTGACACGTCGTATGGTTTCTGTGCATCGCTCATCGTCTTACAATTGATCGTAAGTTACGATGAGTTTGCTGAAATCGACCCCAGTTCCTTCTTTTTGTCTTCTTTCTTTTTATTTTGAGGTAGAACACACACACAACTATGGTTCTAGAAAAAACTAATGCAGTCAAGTAGTCTGATTGGACATCCCACCCCTCAAAAAAAAATTCTAAAAATTGTTACGGGGGGCGTGTCGAATGTACCCTGAAAATAAAAATACATATACAGTATTGAGGTAGAACAAGAAGACATTCACTGTCACAATTGTATGTGGGTTTGGCTTTAGACTGTCTTTTGTTTTCACAAATCTGTTCCACAAATTCTGTCCACAGCGATTTGGCTCAAACGATATGGTAATTACAGTGCTCTCCCAAACACAGAATGCCGGTTTTAGTTTTATTGTGAACTGAATTTATTACACACCTAACAAGGACACCGTATACGATGCTGGACGAGAGTCTACGAAGTGGAAGGCCTTCCCCGGGGGTGGGGTGGGGGGGAGGGGGGAGTCCTTGAGACACCGGATGTAATTATCTTGACACCCACTCTACAGCCCTGCTTTACAAGGCAACAGGATTCACCAGCAGCAGGACAGCATGCACATCAACCCCCCCCCCCCCCTCCCCAACCCCCCCAAGCTAGCTCCAAGAGCCCCAGGAGCAAGACCAAGAGTTTTACGCCGACTCCATTACTCAGGATGAACGGAAACAAAGCAAATTAATTTGCCGGTCGTAAAAAAAAGTGATGTAAAAACAAAATAATATAATAATAATACCTCCAACCACATGCATAGTAGAAATGACCATAGTGTACTCATAATCTGTAATTTGGGAGAATATAATATAAAAGAAACATGAATTTTCTGATTAAGAAAATACTTCCCCTGCTGATTACACTTGCAACTCTCCAGACAAGTGAGTTGCCCCCAAAAGGATCACCCATTGTACAGCAGTACTTATTTAGAAGACTGCATATAAGCAATGGGGGGGAAAGCCCACTATTTCACAATCAACGACTTGTGCTTATTCATACTCTTCTCTCATACCAACCAAAAACAAAAGGTCACTACTAAAAATAAGCGGGAGGCAGGATTTGCTTTCCCTCGGGGGGAAACAAAATAACCCTATTCACCTGGTAGTCTGCAGGTAAAATCGTTGCAGCATGACTTTTCTACTTAAATTACACAAATATCGCTAATATACTCACAGTTGTCAATTACTTTGCATTACACATCAACATTTGATAAACATAATTTTCAGGAAGGGATCCCAGAGCAGGGAATAAATACATGCATTAAAAACCAAACATTGCTCAAATCACTTTGATGAGGGCCTATATTGTACCTCAGTGGGACAGTAACACAGATTTGAAATGCCATGATCAGGTCGCTGAAGAAATTCATTGGACAAAATAAATCTCAATCAATCACACGTTACTGAGCTTGGCAATGCTTTGAGTCACACTTGAAATGAAGACCACGGAATACAGTGCGTCATCTGGCAGTAAGCAAATAATCCAACCATGTCGTTCAGTGTTTCAGTTTGATCATTGGGAATAGCCATCAGGAATGTCCCGAGTACATCCTGAATACATGTACATCCAGAACTCAGTCAATTAGAGAATTCATCTTTTCAGGAACTGCGTGTTCCCACATTCTACTGATTCTAGCCAGTTTATACCTGGTCAGTGCCTGGGACTGCCCTTGTTTTTTTGTTGGGGGGGGGGAAAGATTTATGTGCTATTTTTCAAAACTGTCAGGCTAAACACTGCATTTGAGGTAGGTTGAGACATTATCTAAATATGCGGACAATAGTGATGGCCGGATCTGGACTCTAGAGGGCTCAGCTTTAGAGGTCCTGGCACAAAGTCATTTACATGTAACTTGTGCGCTGAACCGTCCAATTGAAATGTTACTGTTTTTTGGTGTGGTATTTTGTTCGCATATTCTTATGAAATACCTGTACGAATGAACTTATAAATAATTCATCAGAAAAGAAACAATTTTGGTCAGAGAAGCATCTACAACCAGTCTCTTTGCCTCCTTCACAGTTTTCCCGGGATTTTCTCTTGTTAATAACAAACCCATAACTGGAAAATATAAGCCAAAAATAATAATAATAATAATAATAATAATTTCTTTAGTGGAATTAACCAGGTAACACGTTTGCGAATACAAACAGCTAATATATATAGACCAATGGAAAATTAAATATCAAAATTATCTAAAGGAGCTACTTTCTTGACCGCGTAAAAAAAGAACAGAAATGAGGGATCGTTATACATACATAGACAGAGAAAACATAGGGAAGGGAAATTGATATTTACATTATATACAGTAGATATACAGACAGAAGAGGCAGGGGAAGGGTCTCAGGCCGGATAAGTGAATACCAAGCAAGTAAACAAGAACTGTTTAGTTACTAGCTGATTCCTTCGTTGGGAATAAATGAGGGGTGAGGCTATGCCCATAAAATAGTCTGTAAATCTCTCAAACTAAAACTAGCATATGTACTAACACTACTGAGGCATTAAAACAAGCAAACAACCAAACTCCTTCCAATAGGGAAAGTAAGTTTTCGTCAGTACAATCGTGGCAGGAGTACAAGAGAATTTTATAAAGGGCTGACAACAACCCACTTCATTAATAATGATTAAAGAATAACCAATGTAAACTCTACGTCTATTAAAAATAAGGATTAAGAATTAATCTGCATTTCTCTTCATGATGATGATTTACTAATTCGATTCTGCAGAAAAATAAATTTATTTAAAAAGAAAACACAAAACAAAAACACGGAACACTGATAAATTAAGATTGGTCTAAAAATACGTGGCAGCAACTTCTGTAGAGGTACGCATGTTTTCAAAAAGGCAGGGCTGGACAGAGGAATACATCGCGCGGTTATACAGACTTGAGTCGCAACGGACAGGTCTGCGTGACATAAGTGCGCGGCCACGGAAAGGAGCCATTTTTCAAGCACGGAAAACATTAACAATTCAAGCATTCAAAACGGATGACCATTGAAGAAAAACTCTCAAACAACGGAATGAAGCCATCCACTGCATGTCCCATCTACTGTGCATGTATCTCCGACACCCTTTCCAACATCCAAAAAAAGAAAAAGTGCTTTTGATTTTTTTTGAAACTATTCAATATTTTATCAACTGAAACCGAGCGACCAGTTACTGGCAAGAGACGTCATTGCATTGGGGTACATGCAATCATTGCATTGGGGTACATGCAATCATTGCATTGGGGTACATGCAATCATTGCATTGGGGTACATGCAATCATTGCATTGGGGTACATGCAATCATTGCATTGGGGTACATGCAATCATTGCATTGGGGTACATGCAAGCAAAGATTTGGACTCACTACGAAATGAATCAACGTTCTCGCCATCTGCAGCTTCCATAGACATCCATAACCTACATTATAGACAGACAGTGCCTGTTAGTAACGATGGCAGGATACCATTATGCCGTGGGGGACCCGACCAGCGTCAAATACAACAGGCTCAGCATGCAAAATACAAACACCCAGGCTTATCCAAGGTCATCTATGCAAAGGGCGCCCTCACGCCTGATATTGAACAAAACAAAAACTAATGGAAGCATTGGCGTTAAATGCAATGCCGTACAAAAAGTGAATACAGAGAAAAGGTGAATACTTTGAGAGAGTCAACAAGGTGTTGTACCAATCTGTGGAGAATCTTCTAATTTCTGCCTGATACAATCGTCACAGAACGCAAGGATCTATTTCAAAACTAGCCCTGTAATAGCAGATGTGATTCCTACCCCCCCCCCTACCCACCCAAACACAAAGCTCACAAGGTTACTTACAAGGTCACTTACTTCATGATCCCACCCCAAATGATGCGAGGACATGAATAGTGCTAGGCTGCTAGCTATCCCTTGTGACATTTTTTGCATGCGTTATATTAACAGAAACAATTGAAAAAGGTAAAGAAATGAATCGGGTACTACGTGAACCAAAGACAGGGTGAGTTCGATTAGCTCCACCCCCCACCCCCACCCCTTCTCCCCAGGTAGGCCCAGGTAGGCCCAAGTAACCACCCCCACCTCTCCCTGAGTGACCCTGGTTTCACCCTGGGGGGATAATTAGAGAACTAACCAGGGCTGACTGGGGTAGACAGGCGGGGGGGGGGGGGTAGAAGCCAGTCAAACACACCCACTGTCTGACGGTTCAACAAGGCCCAATGGTACTGAATCACTACACTGCCCACACCGTCTCCTTCTTCTATAACATCCTACATTTTCTGATATACCTGGTTGGCGTATTATTGTCGGTAGACCCCAGCGCGTATACAGTCTTACCTGCTAGGTTTGCTTTAGAAAAAAAAAATCATACAGAGGGTCTCTGCCCACAAGGTTAAGAAACAATTGCAACATCCCATGGTGGAGAAAAAACCACACACCCTTTGTGCTCCATTGAAGACCCTTCATGTTCGTGTTTGTTCCGTTATGAGTGGGGGTAATGTGTTGGGCATTGGGTTGGTGGTTGGGTTCTTTTTTCAATAAGTGATCTCTCGAGAGAGGAGGTGTGGCTTTGAGAAGAGCCGGTAACTCGATTTTTGTTTTTCCGGACAGGGTGTAGGCCTACTCTGCCCGTTGTTATCAGGGAGCCTGCGAGATCCCAGCTCTAGACGGTGCTGACGGGTGTTGCAGTGTCGCCATGAGCAACGTTATGACACTCCAGTGAGCTACCACCCATCAGCATGGTTCAACGAGCAGCTTGCTACCACAGACCTCTCTCCGTGCTTCAGTGGCCACGTTGGGGGGGGTGGGAACGATTCACCACCGTGTAGCGCTCTCCACACGCTGCTTGTGACAGGGACCCAGTGGTCTCCTGACGACAGGCACACTGCACACTACCCAGAGGGTGAAGTTATACAGGCCTTGTCCCAGAGACACACACACTCCTGCAGCATTTGTTGCCGCAAACTGTCCCCGTTGCGATTCCGCTGCGCCAACTTTCAAAGCATTTGGGACAGCTCGCGTCTTCCAAAGACATCTCACAAAAAAAACTTTTGCTCGTGGAAAAATATACAACCACCATTCTCCCCCCCCCCTCCCAAGTGCATCAGAACAAGCAGACCCAAATCAAGGAAAAGGATTGACCCAGCTAGAGGTAATCGTTCACTCACAGCCTGCCCACACAACAATGCAACAGATACCGATTGCGCTCAGTTAGTTTTCTTGTTTTCTTTAGTGGAATTTTTGTCTTTTTTAATCTTGTCATTTCCCAGGCATCATTATAGATAGTTTGCGTCTGCTGTATTTTTTTTTTTTTTTTTTTTTTTTACAATTCAGTCTTTTCAGGACCGCAGGCTCAAAACGCGGGCAGTTAACAACACCAAACCTCTCTGTGCAATACCAGACTGTGTGCTCCTGCAGCTTCCCAAACAGTTGACATGCTTTCCTCTCTTGTCTGGGCTGGGTTTCTTTTTCTTTTTGCTGCCGTTTTGGCGATCGAGAGTGCAGTGGACGAAGGGAAGTGAATCAGGGTGGAATCAAATTGCCGTCCGCATCTCGGCAGTCCCTGGATGTACAGCAGTCGCTGCTGCTGCTGCTGCTGCTGCTGCTGCTCCTGCTGCTGATGTTGATGCTGCAGAGATGCCCGATGGAGGGGTAGGGCACTCATAGACTGGACTCCTTGGGTGGGGAGGAGGCCAGGGAGATGAGCGGTGCAGTGTAGTTGTTGTAGCGCTGTAGCTGGCTGAGACGCTCCTCCACGCAGCTGGCAGACAGACGGGCCTCAGAGTCATGGTCCCAGCACTCCTCAATGGTCTCGTACAGCAGTTGCATGCCCTGTGGGTGAAGGACACACAGACAGACACAGTCAGTCAGAGAGGCAGACAGACAAACGGAAAGACAGACAGACAAAGATGGTTGGATGGACAGACAGACAGAAAGACAGGCAATCTGAAAAACAGATAGACAGTCATTCAGACAGAGACAAACGGAAAGACAGACAGTCAGACAATCCGACAGACAGACAGTCAGAGAGTCAGACATACAGTCAGTCAGACAGAGATGGATGGATGGATGGACGAACAGAAAGACAGACAGCCAGACAATCAGACAGACAGACAGACAGTCAGACATACAGTCAGTCAGACAGATGGATGGATGGATGGACGTACAGAAAGACAGACAGCCAGACAATCAGTCAGACATACAGTCAGACATACAGGGATGGATGGATGGATGGACGAACAGAAAGACAGACAGCCACTCATTCAGAGAATCAATCAGACAGAAAGACAGACAGACAAACAGACAGACAGAGTGAAAGACAGTCAGGGGGAGGGGAAACCTGCCAGCCCCACTCACTGAATGCTTGAGCCAGCTGTCCCTGAAGACTGGCCTCAGTCTCTTGACGATGACCACATCCTGCATGTCTTCCAAGGTTGGGGCCTGCCCTATCTCCTCCTCAAAGGGAAGCATGTATTCATCCACTGGCCCTGCAGGGACAGAAGATGGAGAGACATTAACAGGTTTTCTGCACCGTTTCCCAAATGACTTTCCCATGATTGAAAAAAAAAACGGGTGGCATTTTCAAGTTTTTTATTATTTTTTATTATTTTTTTTATTTAAAGGAAAGAAAACGGGCTGAAAAAAAGTGGACCCGGGACTTGGACCCCTGACCCCTGGTTTTGTGTACCAGCGCTCTCACCATCTGAGCTATCAAGCCCTTAGATGGTGGCCTTCCTAAATAGTCGACTAGTCTTTGCCGGGCAATTCAACCATTAACTGCCGCATATCTCTAGGGATCAAACCCTTTCATTCAGATGCAACCAAACAATTGTTGTTAACCTGGCTATGGCAGCTCTGGGATCACACAAAATGGATGCAGCTTTTTTTAAATTCAAGTCAAATATTTATATCAATGCCGGTCTGGACATTTTTTAACAAATTGGAAAAGAAAAAAAAATGGCAAAGAAAAGTGACCAGGTGTGGATTTCACAAAGCCTTACTATGCATTGTAACTCAACTTACGATGGATAACCCATCGTAAGTTGTGATACACAGTATGGTGTCAGTGCATCGCTCATCGTCTTGCGATTGATCGTAAATTACGATGGGTCCTGTGAAATAGACCGCTGGTCCAGTAAAAGTTTTCCATTCTTTTTTCAATGATTTGTTTTGACTTTTTCCGAAGAGGTGTACCTACCTTCCTGAGCAGTGCACCGTGAGGCAATCTCCCACAGCACAAAGCCGCACGCGTACATGTCGATGCGCAAGAACGCATCTCGCTGAAACTGTATAGCACCTTCTAACACCTCAGGGGCCATGTATCTCCTAGTGCCCACCTATACCAAAACCACCGCCAACAAGAAATCAATCAATACTAAAAACAAAAATACGGTTGCAAAGTGCAACCTGCTCACTGACTAAATGACCTGCAATACATAAGACTTAAAGCTTTGCATGGTGGGTTAATCAATATAGGAAAGTTTGCGGTGACACCATGTATAAGCTCTCTTAAAGAAGGTGTGGTTCTGAAAAGAACCTGAGTGGTAACTCAGGTTCTTTTCAGAACCACACCTCTTCTTTAAGAGACCTTATACATGGTGTCACCGCAAACCTTCCTATATTGACCTGCAATACATAGATCTCAAAAATTAGAAGGGCCTAATAACGTTTCAACCTTTCTCAGGTCCTTGTGAGAAAGGTCCTGCTAGGATCGAAATGTCAGGCCCTCTAACTTTGGAGAAAAAGAAATGGAATCAGCAGATGACAAGATAGGAAGCCCCACACCTTACATATTTGGTATTGTGGTAGAGAATAACATTGGAACTAAAAGATTACCTCCAAAAAATTGTTAACAATTTGAGTTAAAAAAAAAAATCCCCCAAATACCTGTCCATGTGTATCTCCTGGACTCTTGCCAGCCTCAAATTTACAGGCCAGGCCAAAGTCGGCCACGCAGGCCGACAGATCGGCCTTGAGGAGCACGTTCTTGCTCTTGAAGTCTCTGTGAGCTATGGCCGGCTTGGCGTTGCAGAGGGTGGTGGCGGGCAAGTCCTCATGCATGTAGGCCAGCCCGTGGGCCATGGTCAGGGCGATCTTGCACAGGTCTGCCCAGGAGACCAGGTTGCCCTTGAGGAAGTCACAGAGTGAGCCGCGGGCGTGGTACTCGGTGATCAGCCATAGCTGCTGGTCCAGTCCCTCACCGTGCCGCTCCGTGCCAATGAAGTACAAGATGTTCTCGTGCCGCAGCTGCGGGATGGAGTAGATCTCCTGCTCCGTCACCCAGGACTGGCGGTCCTGCAGCGGGAAGACCTTGACAGCCACGTTCTGCGGGCCCATCTGGGCCTTCCAGACGGCGCCAAAGCGACCCCGGGCCTTGATCTCCAGCAGCTGGATGGGCCGGTGGCCCAGGATGGGCGAGGGCGGCGAGAGAGGGCTGGGCTCGCCGTTGGGCACCGAGGTCAAAAGCGAGTAACGGTAGCGCCTGCACATCCAGTAGACACTGATGATGATCACCGTGAAGGCCGTCAGTGGCACCAGAGTGTACAGCACCGTGGTCAGGATGATGTTGCTCTGGTCCTGCTTCTTGCCCGGCTTCAGAACGGGATCTTGATCTGTGGAACGTTAACGGTGACACCGTGTGAGCCACCATTTTCAAGAGGGGAGCATACTCTGGAAGCACAATGGGTCAAGTTTGCAGTGACACCATGTAAGCCACCTTTCAAGGTGGCAGGGGAGGGCAGGGGAAGGGAGGGCAGGGGAAGGGAGGGCAGGGGAAGGGAGAGCAGGGCAGGGCAGGGCAGGGGAAGGGAGGGCAGGGCAGGGCAGGGCAGGGCAGGGGAAGGGAGGGCAGGGTAGGGGAGGGCAGGGCAGGGCAGGGCAGGGCAGGGCAGGTGAGGGTAGGGTAGGGCAAGGCAGGGTAGGGCAGGGCAGGGCAGGGCAGGGCAGGGCAGGGCAGGGCAGGGCAGGGCAGGGCAGCGCAGGGCAGGGCAGGGCAGGGCAGGGCAGGGCAGGGCAGGGCAGGGCAGGGCAGGGCAGGGCAGGGCAGCGCAGGGCAGGGCAGGGCAGGGCAGGGTAGGGCAGGGCAGGGCAGGTGAGGGCAGGGTAGGGCAGGGCAGGGTAGGGCAGGGCAGGGCAGGGTAGGGCAGGGCAGGGCAGGTGACGGCAAAAACCAATAAACCTTGCAGCGTACTCACACTCATCATCAGGAGTGGCCTGTGTGGGCCGTGGATCGTGGACAAACTCGTGGTTGCACAGGTCACCTGAGCAGCAGCAGAAGTAGGGCTCCTGGCTGCCGGCGGCGTTGTAGGCGGCGTGCGAGACACAACGCTCCTCCTCAGCGCAGTCACCATGCTGGCCACTCTGCCAGCAGCCCTTGATGATGACCTCCGTGCCCAGCGAGGTGTTCTGCCACAGCACAAAGCAGCGGTGCAGATCCGTCTCATCCAGCTCCAGTTCCGTCTCGCAGGAGACCACGCTGCGGCAGGTGCTCTTGTTGCCGCTGCACTCCTGCGAGTCGTACTTCATGCAGGACACCGAGGAGAAGGGCAGGTTGACGCTGGCCGCAGACGCGCGCCCAAGAAGCATTGCTGTCCACAAACACAGAAAACACTCCCCAATTTTAAACTCCTTTACACTTTTGAACACATAAAAGAACCTTGATGCTTCGATCCTAGCAGGACCTTTCCCAAAGGCAGAAAAAACGACAACTTCCACATACCAGTAATACAGGACAGGTGAATAGGGCTCAAGAGGGCTGGACATTTAGATCCCTGCAGGGCCCTTTCAAATTCTGCCATTGAGGAAAAAAGGTGTTGCCTCACTGTTTTACCCCAAGGTACAGTGTAGGCACCGTCGATATCGGGATTTTCAGATATCGAATATGTCAACGGTGCCCATCCTAAGGGCTGTCGTGTTGTCTTTGAGGCCACCACTTTCAATGAACATGTACAGTAAACTCTTGATTTAAGTCAAACCGAGTTATGGAAGATTACTCAGGATTTATTGTGCATGAAGGCCAAGTCTTTTGTTGGGAATACAGTCAGAGTTTGAGGTACTGTAAATGGAGGTTTGACTTTTAAAACTTATCCAGGTTTGACTTATCAGGACTTGCTAATTTACATCAGGAACATGTACATGTACATGTACTTTGTTCATGTACATGTGTACCTGTAAGAGCGAATGGATAAGATATGCACATGTACAAGTACACTACACATATTGTGTACGCACTATTTTTGTTTTAATTCATGTACAGAGCAAAATTGGTTACCAAACTAGTCAAGATTGAATGAAACTGTCCATGCATTTTGTCTGTATGAAATGGGCACGCATTGACTGGGCTTGTTAATGATACATACATGTGTACATGTACATGTACCATGTGTGACATGTACGTGTACGCACTACGTAGTCATATACATGTACATGTACGTACATGATACACATATTCCTTTGGTCTTGAAATACATGTAGTCAGACACCAGCATTTCTGGTTTGCTTCCAAAAGAACTGCACCAATGAATACACAAAATGCACCACGGCTTGCTAAAGTCTCTTTGGGCAATTCAATTCAGGATAAACTTATAAAGATTAGAATTTGAAAACAAAAAATGGCAAAGAAAATTTTACTGGACAGGGACTGGAGCCTGAGACATTTGGCTGATGTGCTACGTAGCACTGAAATATTCTAATTCTCTTAGCCATTTTTTCTTCAAATAGATAAAAACAAATTCTCCATCGGTTTTTACTTTAATTCTGAAAATTATATAAAAAGCTGCATACACTGCGTGCGATCCCCTAACTGCAGTGGCTACTGTACATACATGTATATGACAACAAATTGTTGCATGCACACACCCAAGTAAAATCATGGGCATGATAGTACATGTACCTGGAGATATACATGTATGGCAGTTAATGGTTAAATGCCTCATCCTGGCACCCCATCCCGACAAAGACTACATGAAGTTGAGTCGTTGACTATTTGAGAAGGCCACCATCTAAGGGCACCCAGGATAACTCAGATGGTAAGAGTGCTGTTATGCAAAACAAGAGGTCTCGGGTTCAGGTTCCCGGTCCAGGGAATTTATTTCGGGGGGGGGGAGGGGAAAAACTGCTGAAAATTTTTTTTAAAAAAATCAGTTTTCCTTGACTCATATGGAAAAGATTAAACAACTGACACGGGTGAGTTCAATGGCCGAACAACAAATTGCAAATCTATGCATGACGGGCAGGATTGTCACTCACCTGAAGAGAGAAAGAAGAGGAGCATGACGTCCATCCTGTAGAAGAGATTGAGGCTGACGCTGGGAACCATGCTACTGGTGCTACAGGTGTTCCCTGGAGAATCCCGTTGGCAATGACTCATGCTGCACAGCCCATCACTATTCCAAAGCGAGGCAGGCCACGGAGTATTGTACAGTACAGTACTGGGAGAGTCCCGTTCACTCAGGTGATATTGGTGAGGTACCCGTAGAGTATGTTGTAAGGCTGCCCATGGGAGTTTGTTACAAAACAGAGATGATATTATCATATCAAACACTTGCAATCCAACTTTAACGTGGGAGTAGCTTCAACAGGAAAAGTGAGAGCCCTTTCCAAGCATAGACATGACGTGTACATGTGTATTTATGGTAAAGTACAGTGTACATACTATACAATATACATGTATGTACATGTACCAGTACATGTACAATCCTTGAGTACGTTGTACACACACACATGTGCATGTACATGTTGTTCACATGTGCACGCACATTACATGTACGTGTACATGTACATGTTACATACATGTACGCAAGGATTAACATAATTTACACATAGTCCTACATTTACATACACGTACATGTATGATGTAAATTCTGACTGTCTATTTACAATTTCACACGTACGCAACATATGTATTGTACATGAACATGTACATGTACATGTATGTATGTAGAGTTGTAGACTGTATCATTGAGTTCAAATACCGATGTAGAATGTTTGCGGTGAGTATACGTACATACATGTATGTACAGTATGTACTTAGTGTCATATGTATATTTCCACTGGATTTTCTGGTACATTATTTTGATAAAACTCACCAAGAGGATGCTTGTCCCATCTCAAGTCCAGTGGAAATGGCCCACTCAAATAACCTCTCGGTTACTTCTAAAGGGCAGACAACCAGCTACAGTGTACATGTACATGTACATAGTGACCAGGTAACATAGTCAATTAGTCCAGTGGAAATGCACGACTTGGTAAAAAAATACCACATCATGATCATGATCCAGTCAAATGTCAGCCTGTAAAGTGCCACAAACACATACGTACACTACATTCCCTGTGCATGGTTTCTGCATGCCCTGTACAGTATACCAGTACATGTACATGTACTTGCTTTGCACTGTGTAATAAAACTCTTTCCTGACAGCCAGAAGTGGTTTTATTTTGGGGGGCACCATGTAACCTCAAAGGTCACCCACATCTCCCTTGTGAGTCAATGCCAGCTCGGTTACTTTGATCACTGTCTAACTCTCAGTTCGATTTCCCAACTCAAAAACAAAGTGGGAAATGGGAACGCTAATACCAGGGTAGGTCATAAGATTCAACCAACTCATCTCAGATGTACAGTGTATCTGATTTTTTTTTTTAAGTCCAGTGGAAATGCGGCTTTCGTGTGGCATTCATTTAAGACTAAGAGCCAGTGTCTGAAATACTCAGTCTGAATGTCTCCGACAGTGTGTGGTTTGCCTGTTGGGTTCACCTTTCACAGACACTAGCAGAAGCATGTACATGTACTGCAATTTAATTTTAAAATGGAATAGAAACATTGACCAAGACATGAACATGTTGCAATATACTCTGCTTTTGAGAAAGGTCCTGCTAGGATCAAAACGTCAGGCCCACTAAATTTTGAGATTTGCATTTTGGTCATTTTAGTCAGTAAGCAGTTTGCAACATTTTTGTAAATCAATATACTAAAAAGTGATATACTGTATATCTTATAATATTGAAATATACTAGAAAGTTAGAGGGCCTGATGTTTTGATCCTAGCCATGCTACATGTACATGTAGCAGCACCCTTCTCAAAGGCATAGTGCCTTGCCTTTGATAAGGTTGCTGCTACAGTAGGGTTGGAATGTCAGGCCCACTAAATTTTGAGATTACAGGTCATTTAGTCAGTGAGCAGTTTTTATTCTGTATAAATGTAGCAAGACCTCCCTGTGCCTTTGAGAAAGGTCCTGTTAGGATGAAAATGACAGGCCCTCCTAAATTTAATTAGCATTTTGGTAATCTTAAAGAGTAAGCACCATTACACTTAGCCACAGGTTTTTTAATTCAAGAGCAATATTTTGATCATTTATTTCTATATGTAGTTTTCTTTGCCAAAGGCATTTTTTTTTATTTGTTCAAAATGTTGTCACCTTTTCCTTTGTTTGACTATACATGTACCGGTATGTGATGGGCCTACCTAGTGTACATGTATTAAGTTAAAATACATGTACCGGTACGTACGCAGTACGTACGGTACATGTATTTGTAATGAGGGCTTCCACTAGACAATTGATGAGGATCACTAAGGTTTTGATTGGCTAGCCTACACGTAGTCAGATTTTTTGGCTTTTGCTTTGCTTTTGGTTTACCAAAACGGCGTTACATAACACATGGAAAACCCTGACCTTCCTCAATCCTCCATAATCCGCCGGGTTGTGTTGGAGGATTGAGGCAAGTAAGAACATTTCCATTTTCCAGTTGGAGGTTTGCGGAGGTCGGAGGATTGAGGAAGGTTGTCAAATTTAAACTAGAGGATTGTGGAGGATTGAGGAAGCATGCTACTGTACAATGAGATCTTGGAGGATTGTGGAGGATTGAGGAAGGTTGTCAAATTTACACCGGAGGATTGTGAAGGATTCACACTACTAGGGGGTTAGGGTTAAATCTTAAAACCGTACACTTAAAGCCAAATACATGTATCACGAATATGAGGTACACTACAGCATGCATGTGTACTAACACAAATGTTGCACTGATCCAGTATTACAGTAACTTCAGCCTTGTATACATGTTGTTCAACGGTCACACTAATTGGCATCAAGACGGCATCAAGACATGATAGTGGCGTCAACATGGCGTCAACACACCCACATTGCGTTCAAAATTACCAAAAGCAGTAGCACTAGCAGACTTTTATTACAGGCCAAAACAATTTTGGGGCTTGAAAAAGAGAGATGAGGCGTCCAGAAATTGTCGTTCCCATTTTAATTTAAGCACTGCTCTCTCTGAAGCTCCGTAATCGGCAGCCATTTTGCCTCACATTGCTACTGCGCTATACGGACCATACCATTATGCTACAGGGGTGATAAAGTCAGTGGATGTGCTGCTTTGCTGTGACTCTTTTCAAGATAAAAACACCATTTTTGTAAATGAAATATAACCCAAAACCCAATGCAATTCCTCTCTGATAATATGTATCATAGTCTGGTGTATTTATTACCGATGTATGATACATTTTGTGTTGACGCCGTGTTGACGCCACTATCATGTCTTGACGCCATCTTGACTTCAATTAGTGTGACCCGTTGTTTAATGTACTAGTGAAGGCCTATTTGATCAAGGTCACGCTATGTCTCGTTGTTGGTACTTTGGTAGCTAACCCTGCTATCAGTATCACTACCACTGTACCACTACCAGCAATGAGATATCGCGTCACTTTGATCACTTTCTCATCCCGCTTATACTTTACTTACAATATTTTTGGTTTGCTTTTTATTCAATCCAGATGTCAGAAATTTGTAAATAATTGTAATTGTAAGTAGTCTGAGTAACTTGGACCCTTACTGTCCTTACATAACAATCGGCCTTTAACTTAAGTTTAAAAAAAAATTGAGGGGGTCGGGTGAAAGTAGGGTCCAAGAATTCAGTAGGGAAACCCGACCAAACAACGATGTGTTCGACTCCATGACTACCCCGACCGTAACCCCCAGATTTTTGTTTTTACCCCCAAAACATCCGACCCTCCAAATTCCAAATTTTGATAAAAAAAAGGTGACTTGTCGGGTCCAAGTTACACTCGGACTAGGGTTGTTTTTTCAGTCCCAGTTCAAGCGTTTCCATACCCGTTGTCCTTGGACCCTACACTAAGGTTGTTCGATATTTCGATATTTCGATATATCGCGATATCGCTTTCCGGCGATTATCATATCGAACGCATTTCAGGATATCGCGATATTTTCGATATCGCGATATCGGAAAAAGTATCACGATATCGGAAAAAAATCTGGTTTCCCAACCCCATTATCGCCTGTCTGTAAGCTTGTATAGCATCGCCATCAGAGAGATCTTGAAGGGAGATAAGCTTTCGTTAGTAAAAACAACGAAAAACCCGAAACCGCAAGGGGAGAGGAGCGCCAGCCAGCCATTTGACTCTTGCATTGCGCGCGGTCTCCACAAAGGCAATGCGTCAGCAACAGATCCACTGCAAGTGCAAGCTCACTTCCGGTGTTGGTAGCACACTTTTCGTACAGCGCGACCTCGGTACGCTGGGCACGCACGGCGACTCGTGTTTGGGACATTTTCCCCCATGTGGCCTACATAAGTTATCCGATCGTTTACGATATTATCCAGGCTGCAAAAATTGCAGATTCATTTTCCTACCGATGTCTCCCAATGCAGCCAAATATAATGTAGAAATACATACTTTACATAATTATGTTTTAATCTCAGAAAATCAAAATCGAAGAGGAAAGACGTTGGAAATGTTCATAACGCACGTGCGACCTCTGATTTCTCGATCCTTCCATGCTGCTGTGGTACCCGCCACGCAGCTGTACTAAAGGCACGTGTAAGTCAACGTACACCAGCGAAGTACGGCCAGGCCACTTGCACATCGTGTACATCGAAGTTCTGTGGACTTTTTTTTGTGGGGGGGGGGGGGTCGCATCGCGATCTATTCCAACTTGAATGATTCCAACTTGGACGTGTATACTAACAATCATTTTGCGGCGTGGATGAGAAAAGGTGAACTGCTGCTTTATTCTCCTTTTTAGCAGCCCCCCCCCCAAAAGGTACAGTAAACATTTTTCCAGTACGCATCCGTACGACCGAAAGGGACATCAGATTTTGTTCAAAGTGATCGTTATGCCGACGTAAATGTACTACTGATGGTTTGTCTCCCCTCATGAATATTAATCTGAAGACCCATTGGCTCTGGCCAGACATGTATTTGTGACGTCATATGTAAGCATCGAGTTGCTGAAAACCGCCTCGTATATCGTCTTTTTTAAATGTAATAACGTATTCTTAATACATCAACAAAAAATAGTTTCGTTTTGGCGTATACTTTTAAAAGAGCGACCTGGGATAGTTGTTTTAAATTATTTTTTTTCGTTGATAAATGACGAGTTTAAGGGGGTTAAACAATTGGTAACTATAGCTTAAAGTTAGACGCATTTGCTACATATAAGTTTCCGTCAATAACAGTGTGTATTGAATGGAAATCCAGGTCACTACCTTGACTTCCGCTTACGCACCAGATATCGCGATAATATCGGATATCGCGATATATTCCTGACGATATATCGAAACCAAAAATTCCGGATATCGAACAACCTTACCCTACACTACAGTCACCCGAATCTCAAAATTTCAAAATTCGATAAAAAAAGGTGACTTGTCGGGTCCAAGTTACTCGGACTACACTCGGACTAAGTAAGTTGTTAACAACTTCAAACAAACAAGTTAGTCTGACTCTGAGCCTCTCTGAGGCTGAAGTAGGCATAAAACAATTCCTTACCCCTTTATTAATGATGGAGTTGTGTCCTTAGACTTGTTAATAATCCTATCGATATCGGGTCCGTGGCAGTAGTAGTCAGCTTCCTGAATATGACCTCATGCAGTGACAAGTCCATCTTGACGTTGGTCGCTCAATTCCTCAGTGAGTTAGCGGTCAGCGCAATACCAAGATGTCACATTTTCGGGTCCAATCCGCCTCAATATGCACGCACTGGCCGGATAAATAAGACGTCCGCGTGCGAAATCGTTCCCTCGACCGACTCCCGTCAATTAGACGACTGGCTGGCCGATGCTTGAGCGGAATCTTACCCTTGATGAATCCCGCTGCCCAGCACAATGCACACGCATGCAAGAGGCAACACATCCAAGATGGCGCCCATTGCTTATTATTTTGGAACCGATATGCTTGGGCATTTACTTTTACTTCCCACGAGCGTTCGGGGACCGTGGTTTGTATTCCCACGAAGCTTGGGGGTCACTGTTGATGCTTTTAGTTGTACAGTACATCATACATATGTGTACAGTACATGCACTAGTTTACAGCACTGGGATTTCTTAAAACTGAGATGTGACTTTATAAATACCCCTGAGATGGTACTTTAATGTTTAGTTATCTTAGCAAAAATGAGGTTTTGGTTGGAAATCAGTGTGGGGCACGCACAAGGTCACGTCAGTAAGCATGACTTGTAAAGAGTACAGTGTACATGTACATGTGTACATGTAGTGATGTACTGCACTGTACAGTGTGTACATGTACATGTACAGTGTGCACTGTACATGTACATGCACATGTACACATGTACATGTATACATGTACATGTACAGTGTACATGTACTGTTTTTGTACAGTAGTTGTACATGTACATGTACAATGTACATGTACATGTACATGTACACTATAAGTATAACTAATAAGTACTACATGTACATGTACTGTACTGCACATGTACATGTACCTGGATACAACAATTGTACATGTATAGTATAGTACAGTACGTAGAATGTATTGTGCCCGTAATAGAGATTATAAATAAGACTAGAGGGGACAAAAAGCTTGAGACGCTGAAAGCCAAAGGAGCGCTCCAGCATGTTTAGAACCTCGCAGACGCATACGCGCACGTATGAGACGCCCACAATATTCCTGCACGTATGAACTGGACTGCGGAGAGCGTGAGCGCTTTATATAACGATTGAGTGTAGCTTGTCGAATAAATCGAACAGCGCCGCTGTGTTCGCACGCCGGATCAAAACCACGGACGTATTATCAAAACGAGTAATTACGTAAAAGAATGTTAGCGTCAGCTCTATTCTTATTCTTTATGGATTGTACACACAGCGTGCTGTACATGCATGTACCGGTATACTAGTACTGTTCACGCACATGTACATGTACATGTACATTGTACACGTGTACATGTCGTACATTATACACACTGTACATGTACGTGTACAACATGTACATGTACATGTACAGTACATGTACACCTGTACATGTACATTTACAGTGCACAGCGCTGCATCATAGGCAGTTTACGAAATGAAGGCTTAGGCTCAGCGCTCGGGCAGCTAGCTTCGTCTCCGTCTGACAAAACCTGAAAATCCATGTTGTGGTTAATTGTTTCCGAATTTGAAGGTTTGATGGCTTGATAGGTGATGTGTATTCCCCAAGAAACTGGGGCCAAACGCTTGTTTATAGATGCCTGTGATATTTTAAGTTCAATATGACCGAAGCCTAAGCCCGAGCCTAAGCCTAAACTTCGGGTAAAATAATACGAAGTGCATTCTGGCCCAACGAGGGCGCTGTTCACAAATCACAATTATTTTGTTATACTTTACACTGAACAGTACACGGTAGTAATGTTTTCATCGAGAAATAATTATGCCAAAATGAACAAGGAGGGCCTGGCGTTTCGATCCTAGCAGGACCTTTGAGATTCAGAGGTCCTGCGAGGATAGAAATGTCAAGCACTCCTAATAATTATGATTCATGGTGATATACAAAAATGTTGCAAACTGCTTACTGACTAAAATTACCAAAATGCAAATCTTAAAATTTAGTGGGCCTGACGTTTCGATCCTAGTAGGACCTTTCTCAAAGGCAGAGTGCCTAGATCTGCCTTTGAGAAATGTCCTGCTAGGATCGAAACGTCAGGCCCACTGAATTTTAAAATTACGATTCATGTTTTAAACTTTACTGAATTGACTATAAAACCATTCTAAAAAAAAAAAAGATGTGGCACTGATATTTTCTGTAATGTTTAACACAGATGAAAATATTCAAATAATATTATAGCTACATTTAAACAATTAAAAAGCTAAAGAGCGTAGGGAATTGACAAACAGCTAGATGACGTATTTTCAACAAAGTTCCTGTCTCACAGTTGACCTGTTTCACATACCACCTAGCTGTCTGTACTGGTCAACCAGTCTCACAGACTACCTGTTTCACATACCACCTAGCTGTCTGTACTGGTCAACCAGTCTCACATACCACCTGTCTGTACTGGTCAACCAGTCTCATATACCACCTGTCTGTACTGGTCAACCAGTCTCACATACCACCTGTCTGTACTGGTCAACCAGTCTCATATACCACCTGTCTGTACTGGTCAACCAGTCTCACAGACTACCTGTCTCATGGTTGACCTGTCTCAAGTATCAGTCAACCAGTTTCATGTTCGACATGTTCCATGGTGGACATGTTCCATGGTCATCTTGACTCTTGTCTCATGGTCGATGTATCTCAAGTCGAGTTGTAAGGCAGCCACCTTGACTGACCCCCTACACCATTGGCATAAATATCCCGAAGCTGAACAGCTGGAAGGAGACGCTAGCAATATTCATCCCTCACATTGACTTCAATGTCTTCGTGCCACCGTTCTCCAAATCACCGCCCAGGGTACAGAGTAGAGCTTCCAGCAACTTAGCTAAAGACATGTTTAATGTTACTGTACTTACATGGATGTACGTGACTGATGAAGTCATTTCCTGAAAATTACTGAAGGCCAATCAATTGTGCGACTGCGAGTGAGCACTTGTGACTGAGAGATGTGATTGTGAGATTCACGGCAGGGATGCAGGCACACTTCAGTTTGTAGGATTTAATGACAGATAAAACTGAGCAGTTTGAGATACCAGTTTGACATAAAAATAAAAAAATCACCATTACCAAAAAAACTGAACAAAAATCACGTCATTTCCGGAAATGGGAAATTTCAGGAAGTCTTACATCCCTGTACTTACGGTTTTATTCCAGGAATTTACATTGTGCTCAATGACCAGTTTTGAAAATGGAACATTATTTTAAAAAAAACTGGTGGCTGTCTTGGGAACTGAAAAGTGGTCCGGTGTGAAAAGCCTTCCCTCATAAAAGCAGGTTGCCGGTCAAAGTTCCAACTGAATTCTATGCAAAGTGCCTGATGGATGAGTACCAGCCACAATGCAATAAGCACCATGTTGAATACGGTTAGCAATGTCTGTTTTTAACCAAGGAATTATTTTCATACTTGGTAAAACTGGGTGCAGGGACCAATTTCAGAGCGCTGCTTAGGCATCCAAATTTGCTTAAGCGCAAAAAGTCTTCATCCTTGCCGACCAGGGCGCAATTCTGAAGGGCCGCGTAAGCGTGAAAATCTGCTAAGCATGCAAAAGCCTTCCTCATGTATACAGGATTACAGACCTCATTATAATGCAATCTCATTATTGTTTCTGTCTTGTATTCTGCTAATCTTCACTTACCATAAAACAAAAGTGAAGTTTGGGTTTGCTAGCTGATTCTACGTATCATAATGTTTGGCGCTTAAGAACATTTTGGGGCTTAAACAGCTGCATGAAATTGGCACCAGAACTTCACTGCTGTTTCATGCCAAGTAAAGAAAAGTGCAATGCAAGTCAAAAGCAATGGACGCCCACAGCAATGCGGCTTGTAATCCTGTTCTGCACAAGGACCAATTTCCTTGCTTGGCACGATTTTCACGGCTCTATAAATATAATTGACATAGCTGCCAACCTATCAGGAGGAAATTAGGAATAATTCTTCCTAAAAACGAGGAATCACAGAGCAAACTATATAGGAATACATGTGTATTTCAAAGCCAAAAATCAGAATCTGTTGTCAAGAGCTTGTAAAAAGTGAAAAAAAATTACTAAAAAGGAGGAATGATTCCTCCAGGATAGGAATGGTTGGCAGATATGAAATTGGGCCTAGGTCTAGTTCCCGCGCTCCACTGTTTGGCTATTGGGCCAGTGTGCTGTGCTGGTCAGCCGCCAGTCCGGGGGATGTTAGGGTGCTGTCTAGTGCCTGCGCTTCTTCCATGAGTTCGCTATGGATATCAGGCGACATGATGCCCATGGCTGACTGAGCCACTCCTGCACTCACAATGTCTGATGGTTTGATCTATTCAAGCAAATTAGAAAATGCATAAAAAGGTGGATAAATTATAACAATCAACATCAGCATCAAATTGATTAAAGACAGTTAAGGGTATCTCAGCTGATCATTCTTGATGATGAATTCAGAGCATCGCTTGTGTTATACAATAACAATTGTTATTCGCAATACGAATCTGGACAACACTAAACAAAGACTCTTTTCAGCCGACCACAAAGCAATAGGTAGCATGACAAAGACCTGTTTTGACACAAGACGCCACATGGTTTGCACATGAGAAACGATATCTGCTCCCATTTCAACCACATTCACTTTCCTGGGTAGAAATTTGAACTGTATGTCCCATACATAAACACAATTTTGTGACATTATTGCCCATCAAAAATGTCCCCTCTTTGATTTATTTTCAAATACCAGCTTCGAGAAAACTTTGTGGAGACCTATTACACCTTAAGAATGTCCCTGTGGAGATCTGGGCCCTTTTCCAAAACACAGCTTAGTCTTCGGCTCCGGCTTCGTCTCTGTTATCCAAAAGCTGAAAACACAGGTTGGAGTTCTTTGTTGAAGTTGAAGCCTTGGATTATTTTTTTCAAAATGCAGTATAACATTCAAAAAATGAATCCAAAGGCCTCCCATGTTCATGCCTTGTATTGTAAAATGGATGAAGGAAGTGAAGACAAAGCCGGAGCCTGAGCCTAAGACGGGTTTTGGAAAAGGGCTTTATTCAACCGATTGTGCCAAGTCTTCGCAAGGCACTAGATACACACCCATGCACACACACACACACACACCCACACACACACACAATGGCGTACCTTGGCCGTGAGCTGTAACAACTGATGGGTCAACTTCTCAGCTATGGAGTTCTCCTGCTCTGAGGGCTTGGGCACGTACTGGAGATGGTTGGGCGGCTTCTGGCTGAGCCGGGCCGACTGGCTCCTCTCCAAGTCACCAATCAAATCGCTGGTGCTCTTGAGCTTGCTATCAATCTCCGCCGAGTCACTGTCAACCACGGCAGCTGCCTCGTCCGCCAGTAATTTCTCTGTTGGATGAAGTGGGCCAACCAAATATGCACCAGTTCAATGATCCACATGGGAAATCTTCCTGGAGATATGTTTCAGTTGCTTCTGACTTGCGC
The DNA here is from genome assembly GCA_949987565.1 of Luidia sarsii. Classification (NCBI taxonomy): domain Eukaryota; kingdom Metazoa; phylum Echinodermata; class Asteroidea; order Paxillosida; family Luidiidae; genus Luidia; species Luidia sarsii. The sequence continues at coordinate 25,773,110 of OX465106.1, forward strand.
CCCCATCCTGCCAAAGACTGGTTGACTATTTGGGAAGGCCACCATCTAAGGGCTGGATAGCTCAGATGGTAAGAGCGCTGGTGTGCCAAAGACTGGTTGACTATTTGGGAAGGCCACCATCTAAGGGCTGGATAGCTCAGATGGTAAGAGCGCTGGTGTGCCAAAGACTGGTTGACTAATTGGGAAGGCTGCCATCTAAGGGCTGGATAGCTCAGATGGTAAGAGCACTGGTGTGCCAAAGACTAGTTGACTATTTAGGAAGGCCACCATCTAAGGGCTGGATAGCTCACATGATAGGAGCACTGGCACTGGAGATATACAGCAGTTAATGGTTTAACACTTCTGACTGGTGCCCCCATCCTGGCAAAGACTAGTTGACTATTTGGGAAGGCTGCCATGAAAGGGCTGGATAGCTCAGAGGGTAGGAATGCTGGTACACAAAACCAAAGGTCTCAGGTTCAAGTCCCGGTCCAGTCAAAGTTTTCTTTGCCATTTTTCAACAACTGACTAATAGTTTGGTTTCTAAATCCTTCCCTGTAGATATAGCCCTCATATTATATTTATGCTGCTATACATGTTCAAATTCAGTACACAACCTCAATCAGATTGGTAGTTGTTAAGACATCTGCACTAGAAAGCAGGAGTCGCGGGTTCAAATCCCGCCTGAGCTGTCTGAATTTTCTTCAGCAGGCAATCGAAATGAAGACCTGTGGGAGCGAGCGGGACAGGAGCTAGTGGCCAAGCAGATACTGCGGAGGAAGTGGGGCTGGATCGGACACACCCTCAGGAAACCGGCATCCAGCACCACACGCCAAGCCCTGACCTGGAACCCGCAGGGAAAGAGAAAGAGGGGCCGGCCTCGCAACAGCTGGAGGCGAGACACTGAGGCAGAGTTGAAGCAGCAGGGTACCAACTGGACAGGAATAACAAGAGCAGCCCAGAACAGAGTGCGATGGCGAGGGGTCGTCGATGGCCTATGCTCCACTGGGAGCGATGGGCTTTAGTAGTAGTAGGCAATCGGGCAAAGCACTGAGCACTCGGTGCTGATAACGATGAGCAGGGCAAACCCTCATTGAACACCAGGCACTGGTAGGTGCCCACGGGTCAATGACCAGGAGATCTTTGACTCACCAAACGTGGGCAGAAAGGACATGTCTACACCCAGCTCGGACAGGGAGCGGAGCGAATCAAAGTGGATAGGGGGCAGACTGCTCTCCTTGCCACCCTCTGCTGTCTGCACCACATCTGGGCCGGTGGGTGGTGCTGCCTTGCTGACCGGCTCACTCCCATCAGTGGTGAGGGCTTTCTCTGACTCCTGCTTGTCGTTCTTCAGGAGAGGAGAGGAGGAGGAGGAGAGGAGGAGAGGAGGAGAGGAGGAGAGGAGGAGAGGAGGAGAGGAGGAGAGGAGGAGAGGAGGAGAGGAGGAGAGGAGGAGAGGAGGAGAGGAGGAGGAGGAGGAGAGGAGGAGAGGAGGAGGAGGAGAGGAGGAGGAGGAGGAGGAGGAGAGGAGGAGAGGAGGAGGAGGAGGAGAGGAGGAGAGGAGGAGAGGAGGAGGAGGAGAGGAGGAGAGGAGGAGGAGGAGAGGAGGAGAGGAGGAGGAGAGGAGGAGAGGAGGAGGAGGAGAGGAGGAGAGGAGGAGAGGAGGAGAGGAGGAGGAGGAGGAGAGGAGGAGAGGAGGAGAGGAGGAGGAGGAGAGGAGGAGAGGAGGAGAGGAGGAGAGGAGGAGAGGAGGAGAGGAGGAGAGGAGGAGGAGGAGGAGAGGAGGAGAGGAGGAGAGGAGGAGAGGAGGAGAGGAGGAGAGGAGGAGGAGGAGAGGAGGAGGAGGAGAGGAGGAGAGGAGGAGGAGAGGAGGAGAGGAGGAGAGGAGGAGAGGAGGAGGAGGAGAGGAGGAGAGGAGGAGAGGAGGAGAGGAGGAGAGGAGGAGAGGAGGAGAGGAGGAGGAGGAGGAGAGGAGGAGAGGAGGAGAGGAGGAGGAGGAGAGGAGGAGAGGAGGAGAGGAGGAGAGGAGGAGAGGAGGAGAGGAGGAGAGGAGGAGAGGAGGAGAGGAGGAGAGGAGGAGAGGAGGAGAGGAGGAGAGGAGGAGAGGAGGAGAGGAGGAGAGGAGGAGAGGAGGAGGAGGAGGAGAGGAGGAGAGGAGGAGAGGAGGAGAGGAGGAGAGGAGGAGGAGGAGAGGAGGAGAGGAGGAGGAGGAGAGGAGGAGAGGAGGAGGAGAGGAGGAGAGGAGGAGAGGAGGAGAGGAGGAGGAGGAGAGGAGGAGAGGAGGAGAGGAGGAGAGGAGGAGAGGAGGAGAGGAGGAGGAGGAGGAGAGGAGGAGAGGAGGAGAGGAGGAGAGGAGGAGGAGGAGAGGAGGAGAGGAGGAGAGGAGGAGAGGAGGAGAGGAGGAGGAGGAGAGGAGGAGAGGAGGAGAGGAGGAGGAGGAGGAGAGGAGGAGAGGAGGAGAGGAGGAGAGGAGGAGGAGGAGAGGAGGAGAGGAGGAGAGGAGGAGAGGAGGAGAGGAGGAGGAGGAGGAGAGGAGGAGAGGAGGAGGAGGAGGAGGAGGAGAAGAGGAGAGGAGGAGAGGAGGAGAGGAGGAGAGGAGGAGAGGAGGAGAGGAGGAGAGGAGGAGAGGAGGAGAGGAGGAGAGGAGGAGAGGAGGAGAGGAGGAGAGGAGGAGAGGAGGAGAGGAGGAGAGGAGGAGAGGAGGAGAGGAGGAGAGGAGGAGAGGGGGAGAGGAGGAGAGGAGGAGAGGAGGAGAGGAGGAGAGGAGGAGAGGAGGAGAGGAGGAGAGGAAGAGAGGAGGAGAAGAGGAGAGGAGGAGAGGAGGAGAGGAGGAGAAGAGGAGAGGAGGAGAGGAGGAGAGGAGGAGAGGAGGAGAGGAGGAGAGGAGGAGAGGAAGACAGGAGGAGAGGAGGAGAGGAGGAGAGGAGGAGAGGAGGAGAGGAAGAGAGGAGGAGAGGAAGATAAATTGGCAGTGTCTCAAATGTGCCGCGGTTCCAAGCCTGGCTTTGTACCGGTCAGAACTGCTCCTCATGCTCCTACTCCCATTTCATTTCTTAAACGCCACTTTGATGGACCACCTCAGGTCTTTGTCCCCCAAAAATCTGCCACCTCAGGGGTCAGAATCCTGCTTGACAAACACCTCGACGAATACAATAGCACCTTAGCATGTGCAAGAGGCTATTCAGGCTGTTTCCTAATCTTATCTATTTCACATGAGCTTTAACTGAATGAGCTTTCAAGTGAGGATTGACACAACCAAAGGGAAACATGCAGAATAATAAAGTTGCCAAATTTGGCTGGTACGTGAATAAAAAATATAACGTAGGAGAGGGTAGCAGGGATTTAAGTGACCGACAAAGCCATTTCCTGAAATTTACGCGACCCAGAGATGCGATTGCGACAATCACGGCTTGGGTGCAGGCGCCCTTCAGATTTCAGGGTTATAACAAAACAAATTGAGCAGTTTGAGATACTAGTTTGACATAAAAAAAATAATAATAAAAAAAAACGGAAATCCGAAACAAATCACACCATTTCCTGAAATCTTGGGAAGTCTTACATCCCTGGGGTAGAAGGGCAGTGTGTCCTTCTCTTACCTGTAGTTGAGCGATCGTCTTGGAATGCTGTCCTTTTGTCAGTGTATCTAGAAGATTATCAACCAGCGTCATGACATAGTCATCGCAGCCTTCTACGTAATCCTTTATGCTGCAAATTAAAACATACGCACATGAACAGAATTAGAATTAATAGGCTAAGACTTGAAGGTTTGCATGGTGGAACCAGAGTAAAAATCAGCCATTTATGAGTGTGTTGCTCTTTTGTGAGTGAGTGTGTTGCTTTTTTGTGAGTGAGCTTGTTGCTTTTTTGTGAGTGAGCTTGTTGCTCTTTTGTGAGTGAGTGTGTTGCTCTTTTGTGAGTGAGCGTGTTGCTCTTTTGTGAGAGAGCTTGTTGCTCTTTTGTGAGTGAGTGTGTTGCTCTTTTGTGAGTGAGCATGTTGCTCTTTTGTGAGTGAGCGTGTTGCTCTTTTGTGAGTGAGTGTGTTGCTCTTTTGTGAGTGAGCATGTTGCTCTTTTGTGAGTGAGTGTGTTGCTCTTTTGTGAGTGAGTGTGTTGCTCCTTTGTGAGTGAGCGTGTTGCTCTTTTGTGAGTGAGCGTGTTGCTCTTTTGTGAGTGAGTGTGTTGCTCTTTTGTGAGTGAGTGTGTTGCTCTTTTGTGAGTGAGCATGTTGCTCTTTTGTGAGTGAGTGTGTTGCTCTTTTGTGAATGAGCATGTTGCTCTTTTGTGAGTGAGTGTGTTGCTCTTTTGTGAGTGAGCATGTTGCTCTTTTGTGAGTGAGTGTGTTGCTCTTTTGTGAGTGAGTGTGTTGCTCTTTTGTGAGTGAGCGTGTTGCTCTTTTGTGAGTGAGTGTGTTGCTCTTTTGTGAGTGAGCTTGTTGCTCTTTCGTGAGTGAGCGTGTTGCTATTTTGTGAGTGAGCTTGTTGCTCTTTTGTGAGTGAGCTTGTTGCTCTTTTGTGAGTGAGCTTGTTGCTCTTTTGTGAGTAAGTGTTGCTATTTTGTGAGTGAGCTTGTTGCTCTTTTGTGAGTGAGTGTGTTGCTCTTTTGTGAGTGAGCGTGTTGCTCTTTTGTGAGTGAGTGTGTTGCTCTGTTGTGAGTGAGCTTGTTGCTCCTTTGTGAGTGAGTGTGTTGCTCTTTTGTGAGTGAGCATGTTGCTCTTTTGTGAGTGAGTGTGTTGCTCTTTTGTGAGTGAGCTTGTTGCTCTTTTGTGAGTGAGCTTGTTGCTCTTTTGTGAGTAAAAGTGTTGCTATTTTGTGAGTGAGCTTGTTGCTCTTTTGTGAGTGAGTGTGTTGCTCTTTTGTGAGTGAGTGTGTTGCTCTTTTGTGAGTGAGTGTGTTGCTCTTTTGTGAGTGAGCATGTTGCTCTTTTGTGAGTGAGCATGTTGCTCTTTTGTGAGTGAGTGTGTTGCTCTTTTGTGAGTGAGTGTGTTGCTCTTTTGTGAGTGAGCATGTTGCTCTTTTGTGAGTGAGTGTGTTGCTCTTTTGTGAATGAGCATGTTGCTCTTTTGTGAGTGAGTGTGTTGCTCTTTTGTGAGTGAGCATGTTGCTCTTTTGTGAGTGAGTGTGTTGCTCTTTTGTGAGTGAGTGTGTTGCTCTTTTGTGAGTGAGCATGTTGCTCTTTTGTGAGTGAGTGTGTTGCTCTTTTGTGAGTGAGCTTGTTGCTCTTTCGTGAGTGAGCGTGTTGCTATTTTGTGAGTGAGCTTGTTGCTCTTTTGTGAGTGAGCTTGTTGCTCTTTTGTGAGTGAGCTTGTTGCTCTTTTGTGAGTGAGCTTGTTGCTCTTTTGTGAGTGAGTGTGTTGCTATTTTGTGAGTGAGCTTGTTGCTCTTTTGTGAGTGAGCTTGTTGCTCTTTTGTGAGTGAGCGTGTTGCTCTTTTGTGAGTGAGTGTGTTGCTCTGTTGTGAGTGAGCTTGTTGCTCCTTTGTGAGTGAGTGTGTTGCTCTTTTGTGAGTGAGCATGTTGCTCTTTTGTGAGTGAGTGTGTTGCTCTTTTGTGAGTGAGCTTGTTGCTCTTTTGTGAGTGAGCTTGTTGCTCTTTTGTGAGTAAAAGTGTTGCTATTTTGTGAGTGAGCTTGTTGCTCTTTTGTGAGTGAGTGTGTTGCTCTTTTGTGAGTGAGCATGTTGCTCTTTTGTGAGTGAGTGTGTTGCTCTTTTGTGAGTGAGCTTGTTGCTCCTTTGTGAGTGAGTGTGTTGCTCTTTTGTGAGTGAGCATGTTGCTCTTTTGTGAGTGAGTGTGTTGCTCTTTTGTGAGTGAGTGTGTTGCTCTTCTATGAAAGAGTGTGGTTCTGAAAAGACCCTAAGGTTCCTTTCAGAACCACACTCACTCACAAGAGAGCAATCCTTCACACGGTGTCACTGCAAACCTCCTGATAAGTCAGTGCTACACAGCCTTTGCTAGGACCCAAGAAGGGCCAATGAGCCTCTGCCTACTGACTCACCTCTGTGCATACTGGACCCCTGCCTCATCCCCGTAGGTAGCGTACAGCAAATCCGAGTCCTCCTTGCTGATGTTGGCAAAGGATGAATCATACTGGGGCCCGTACGAGTTGAAGGGACCATGAGCCATGTAGGTAACTACACAAAGCAAAACAACAACGATGTCAAAACAACCAAATTAGTGCCAGGGCTGACGTGACAAGTAAGAAGATTGGCAGCATAGATATGTCATGAGTGGATTCAAATCATGCTGAACTATCTTATCTTGGGAAGAATACAAAAGCTTCCGTAGCAACAGTGACTTCATCATATGCAATGAAGGGGACAATCTCAGTACAAGCTTTAGCAAGATGGGACCAATAAGCAGGAACTTGGGTTGACTCGGGAAGTCACAATGAGTTGGGAAGTCACATTGAATTGGGAAGGAATACTGAGTTGGGAAGTTATGTTGAGTCGGGAAGTCACATTGAGTTGGGAAGTCGTATTGAGTTGAGAAGTCACAATGAGTTGAGAAGTCACATTGAGTTGGGAAGGCACACTGATTCCGGAAGTTGTCTTGAGTCGGCAAGTCATATTAAGTCGGGAAGTTGTATTGAGTTGGAAAGTCACATTGAGTCAGGAAGTTGTCTTGAGTCGGCAAGTCATATTAAGTCGGGAAGTTGTATTGAGTTGGAAAGTCACATTGAGTCAGGAAGTTGTCTTGAGTCGGCAAGTCATATTAAATTGGGAAGTTGTATTGAGTTGGGAAATCACATTGAGTCAGGAAGTTGTCTTGAGTCGGCAAGTCATATTAAATTGGGAAGTTGTATTGAATTGGGAAATCACATTGGGTCAGGAAGTTGATGAGTCGGGAAAAGTTGGAGTCTTACCTGGGATGGCCTTGTTGCGTTTGTCCTCTCTGAAGCCAGGCAGGGAACCAGTGCCCTGTGACAGCCTGCCAGTCAGCATACCCAGGTTCACCTCCTTGGTCTCCTCCACGCCGTGCTGCCTGGGGTTCAGGATGGCCAGTGTGGTGGTCCCTGCCTTGTCCCGCCTCAAAAAGCCAAGCTGTTGAGAACAAAATAATTAATATATGATCATCATCATGAATACTACGTTTAAAAAACAGTGTGGTAAGCTTGCTTTTCACCAATGACCCAATGATCACAATTGCTAAATTTGAATATAGCACTTCGCATATTTTCTGATTCTTAAAATAATTGTTTTACCTTTTATACATATTATGCTCTCAAAACTTGAAATGATTGAAAATTCCTAGAGACGTTTACTTTACTTACTGGCAGAAGTCAGTCAATTAAATTAGTAATTATTACCCATTCGGGACGGTTCAGTTTACTTGGAGGGAGACCTTCCTGGGGATGTCCGCACTGGACGTCAAATGGTCAAGTTAGCTATTTGCTTGGTTAGTTTTCCCACTAAAAAGTTCAGTGCGAACGGGGCTTGAGACGTACCTTGGAGTCGGGGCACCGGGCAGTTAGACGGTCCCTTGCCCCCTTCGCTGCTTGCAGGACTTGCTCAATAATTTCCTCCGGCGTGTCTTCATCGGGATCAAGGTCGATACTGGAGGATCTGTAATGATAGTGTGCGGGTTTCAATGTGCAGGAACATTATTTTGTAAGCAGGTAACTGCGTGCCAATACAATCCATGACTCTGCTTTCTGTCAAACAAATAAAAGAAAAACTGAGTGGGAACTTTTGAAAAGAAATTAACAAATTAAAAGAAATCTTTCCCAGGAAAAATTATACCGAAAAAAAAATTAGATCAATGTAGATCTCGGCATTGGTATGTCATGTAAGTGCTATTGTCTCGGATCTCCAAATTTGTCACCAGACAGCTTAGTAAGTTTTCTATTAAAGTGCCTAATAATTTTTTTTATTTTAATTTTAAAAGTAGGTAAAGAAAACTTTGACTGATTTTGGGAAAGCCACCTTTCTGCCTGCATGCCTATGGCAGAAAATGTATTTCTTTTCTATATCTTGAACCCGAGACCTCTGGATTAATGTACTGGCACCCTCCCATCTGAGCTATCCAGCCCCTTTTGGATAAGGTTAGTTTCGGCTGTCAGGAGATTACAGAAGACACACTGATAAGAAGGAGATGAAGGTGGATTGGGCATAGCATGAGAAAGGAAGCTGAGGACATAACAAAGACAGCCCTCTACATTGAACTCCAGAAGGAAGGAGAAGATGGGGTCGGCCCTAAAGCACCTGGCGACGGACCGTGGAAAATGAAATGAATAACCTCCACCAGACCTGGGGATCACTCCAAAGAAAGGCCCAGGACAGGCAGGAGTGGAGAGCTTTTGTTGCTGCTCTACATGCAAGGAGGCATAATGGGCAGTCAGTAAGTACAGTATGTAAGGTTAGTTTTACAAACAACCTCCTACCCTTGTGCTACCGGCACGATGCCATCCTCAGAGTCACCGGCCTCCATTGCACTGGATTCCTCTGTGGAGCCTTCTAGCTCAGACTGAGGCTGTCTCTTACTCGCCTTCATCCTCAACTTGAAGGCGCTGCTGCTCTCCAGATAACCAAAAGTCCGCTTGAGAGAGGACAACTTCTCCTGGGTGAGAAAGAAAAACCCACGGTTTTACAAATCAGAAAGAGACCCATTTTTTATTTTTATTTTCTTTACTTTTTCTCTCATATGTATATAAAATTAAAATTAGGAGGGCCTGACGTCTCATTCCTAGCAGGATCTTTCTCGATCCTAGCTGGACCTTTTGCAAAGCCAGAATACATTTCAGAAAGGCCCTGCTAGGATCGAAACATCAGGCCCTCAAAAATTGTTAATACATGCATTTTGGTCACTTTAGACAAGTGGAATTAAGTTGTTAGAATATTACATGCAGGAAAGCTGAATGGTTTCAGATGTACGTACGTTTGGACACCAAAATGTCACAAGTTGGAACCCTGATTTGTGAAATTACCCATGATTTATAGAAGAAAACAAAAATAACAAACACTTTAACAGGAAATCCAATGCTCTAAAATGCTCCAGTGATAACCGAGGGGAAACTCCAGGGGAAACTCCAGGGGAAATCCCAGAGGAAACTCCAGGGGAAACTCCAGGGGAAACCCCAGGGGAAACTCCAGGGGAAACTCCAGGGGAAACTCCAGGGGAACTCCAGGGGAAACTCCAGGGGGAACTCCAGGGGAAACTCCAGGGGAAACCCCAGGGGAAACTCCAGGGGAAACTCCAGGGGAAACTCCAGGGGAAACTCCAGGGGAAACCCCAGGGGAAACTATCACCTAGCCCTTACCTTGCCCATACATTTCAGGCCCACAGACTGTAGTCTCTTGGCAGCCTTATAGTAGATGGTCTCAGGCCGGTTGTAGATGGTTGCATTCTCGCACATCAGCAAGAAATCACTCTGTAAAAATTCAATTCATTCAAACACTATTAAGCTTAAGACGCTACTGCTCATTTGTGGAGCATCTAACCAATGTCTGTTTGCGGTTCACAGAAAATGCCAAGGATACACTCGCCTTGTACTCCTCTATGCTGGTGTACTGGAAGGCGTCAATCTTCTTCTTCATGGTGCTGAAGTCTAAGGGATGCTGTATAATGCTGGAGTAGCCAGGAGCTATAACATCATTGACTGGCCAGGCAAAGAACTGATCCACATCCTTTCTGTATTTATCAATTTTAAATTTCAAATTTCAAATTTTCAATTACAATTATTATCATGAAAAAAACATAAACAAATAAACATTCAATAATCAATTATCTAGAAACTGGCCAGGAAATTGTAAACCACTAAGAAAAGTTAGAACAAATGAAGAAAAACTGGCAGGGAATTATTTTTGGAAAAATGGCAAGTAAAACTGGACTAGACTGAGAGGTGAACCAGAGACATGTGGTTTGATGTGCACACCAGTGCTCTTACCACCAGTCAGGGAACTGTCTGGCAACTTTTCAACTATTTTGAAAAAATGGAAAAGAAAACTTTGCCTGGTCTTGGACTTGAACCCGTGACTTCTGGTTTTGTGTACCAGCACTCTTATCCTCTGAGCTACCGCGCCCTTTAGATGGCGGCATTCTCATAAAATTCATAAAGTCAACTAGTCTTTGAAAAATAACTGAGGAGGTTTTAAAGAATTGTTATCAAAATGGCAAAGAAGACTTTCTTCCAAAGACCCCTATCAGGTTTGCTTTATTTCCTTTCTGTGTTTGACTACAGAAAATGACACAAACTGAAGTACCGGTAGTACATTGGAGTAGATCGGATTCAAAGATGGATGCCATTTTTAAATTTATTGGAAACTTAGGAAAATGCCACAACAAAAATGTGTGAACATCAAATCTGGTAGTGAGAATATTGAAATGCTAGTTAACTTGATGGCATCACCTTTGAATGGTCTTTTGCAGGCAATCCAGAACCTTCTTCAGGGGAACCTTCATTGCCTCTGTGAAAAGGGAAAAGAAATCATCACATTACATGCAGACCTCTCTGAGAAGAACCCATCCAAGTATGGCCCTATCGCCTTTCCGGTAAAAAAAGAGAGATATCTGAGAGAATTGACAGAGCTTATGCCACATTACTCATGCCTGTTTCTCAACATGACAAGAACCGGAGATAAAATGTTTTTACACTCACCCGACAATATGTTGGCGGAGAGGAAGGGAGGGAGGGAGGGAGGAGGGGAGGAGGGGAGGAGGGAAGAGGGAAGAGGAAGGGAGGGAGGGAGGGAGGAAGGGAGGAGAGGGGGAGGGGAGGAGGGAGAGTGGGGAAGGAGGGGAGGAGGGAGGAAGGGAGGGAGGAGGGGAGAAGGGGAGAAGGGGAGGAGGGAGAGTGGGGAAGGAGGGGAGGAGGGAGGGAGGGAGGGAGGAGGGGAGAAGGGGAGGAGGGAAGAGGGAAGAGGAAGGGAGGGAGGGAGGGAGGAAGGGAGGAGAGGGGGAGGGGAGGAGGGAGAGTGGGGAAGGAGGGGAGGAGGGAGGAAGGGAGGAAGGGAGGGAGGAGGGGAGAAGGGGAGAAGGGGAGGAGGGAGAGTGGGGAAGGAGGGGAGGAGGGAGGGAGGGAGGGAGGAGGGGAGAAGGGGAGGAGGGAAGAGGGAAGAGGAAGGAAGGGGGGGAGGGAGGGAGGAGGGGAGGAGAGGGGGAGGGGAGGAGGGAGAGTGGGGAAGGAGGGGAGGAGGGAGGAAGGGAGGGAGGGGAGGAGAGGGAAGAGGGAGGAGGAAGGGAGGAAGGGAGGAAGGGAGGAGAGGAAGGGAGGGAGGAGAGGAAGGGAGGGAGGAGAGGAAGGGAGGGAGGGAGGGAGGGAGGGAGGGAGGGAGGGAGGGAGGGAGGGAGGGAGGGAGGGAGGAGAGGAAGGGAGGGAGGGAGGGAGGGAGGGAGGGAGGAGGGAGGGAGGAGGGAGGGAGGGAGGAGGAAGGGTGGGAGGAGGAAGGGAGGGATGGAGAGGAAGGGAGGGAGGAGAGGAAGGGAGGGAGTTCTTACCAATGGTCTCCTTTTCCAGTATGGCAGCTGCTCGCCGCTGCACTTCGCTGTCCTGAGTTGGGGTCGGGAGACTGCCGGCCATTGAGCTTGTATCCTGGACCTTGGACCTGTCCAAATCCTCTTCACCATGTCGCTGCTTCTTGGATGACTGCGAAGGAGGAGCCAACAGAACATTTAGCCATGTAGTAAGCCATGATTCATCTTCTATTTAAAGGCCTTATACAACATTGGTAAAGATCTAATGATTGCCACAGTTTGTGTGTTAAACTATTAAACATTCCAAAACAGAAATCCTGTGAAGGTTTTAGCTCAATAAGTAGAAAAAGGTAAAAAAAAGTCAGTTTTCACACCATTCTGTAGTGTAAGAAATAGTTTATTACTCGCAAGTAATAAACTAGACAGAACGTAGTCCTTCTCAGGGTGACTTGGGTCTTTGTCTAATTCTTCTTGATAGAGATGCTTAAGGCCTACATGTAAAAGGGGTTTGTATACTTCTTCTTGAAAGAGACCACCTCTTTAGCCCTCTTACATGGTGTCACCGCAAACTTATCCATGTTGAGTCTCACCTTCTTCTTGCTTCCGAGGCCAAGCAGAGGTTTACTCTTCTCCTCCTCAGATTCCTCCGCCTCCACAGCAGGTGGCTGCGGCTCCTCCTCCTCCTCCTCGAGGCTCTCCGTCTCCGGGACTTCCCGCTCCACCTCCGAGACGCTGGACTCTGCCTCATGCCACTTGCGCTTCTTCTTCTTCTTCTTGCGCTGTTGCTGTTGCTGCTGTCGCTGCCCTCCTTCAATCAGTGAGAGCGAGGGCTTGCTCTCTGGAGGTGGCAGCGGCTGAGGCGGAGGCACTGGCTTGCTGACGCAGATGTCAAACTTGGGGCCCCGGCCAGCGTCCTGCGACTTGCTGCCCACCTTCAGCACCAGCTTCAAGGGGGGCTCGGCGATCAGATCCCTGGTGGTGGCTGCGGACGTGGACGACCAAATCATGAAAGAAAGCTACTCATACTAGTAATTTGAGGAGCATCTAACCCATGCCTTCTTGAGCTGTAAGAATGTACTTTGTCCACACTAGGGTAGTGTGTAGTCCGAGTAACTTGGACCCGACAAGTCACCCTTTTTTTATCGAATTTTGAAATTTTGAGTTTCGGGTGACTGTAGGGTCCAAGTCAATCAGTCTCATTAATATCGATTATCTGTACAAACCGCCAAAAACATTTCGACCGAAAAACTACCCGACACAAACCCCAAGATTTACCGCCGAAAACACCTGTATCACCGTCCTACGTCAGGGCTTGAAACGAAAGGAGCGCGATCGCACTCGCGCTCCTCCGCGCTCCTTAATGTTTTCCAAGGAGAGCAAAAAAAAGCGCTCCCTACAAATTTAACGAGAGCATTATGATATTTTAAAAACTTGAAAGTTTAATCAACTTGTTTTTTGTTTTGTTTTTGTTCACATGAGTTAAAAGCACAAATGTTTTGTGTCAGAAATTTAAGACATTTGCCAACCAAATCTGCTCTAAAAACGGCTTTTGGGACCGTACTCGTCGTCGTGATTTACGTTGAGTTGAGGCTGACCGTTTGTCGATCGTGGTGCGAGATCGCGCGCTGCCCAGTGTGTGCACTTGGCACGTGTACGTATGCAATGATTAGTAGACTTCCGCCAGCCCTTACAGTTGTTTTCTAACAAATAAACTAATGTTTATTACATTTATACCAGCGATATTTCGAGTTTCGCGGTCAACCAAAGTACGCATACCAGATAAGAAATGTTTTTTTCTAGAATTCTAGAAAATTTGAGAAGGATTTTTCATTTCTTTCTTGAGATATTGGAAGTTCAAATTTGCCAAATCGTTCCGTTCGGCCGCGGCAGATCGAGCTAAAATGGCGGGGAAAAAGTCAAACTCGTGTTTTCCGGCCGCCTAGCGCACCCTGTAAACATCGTCAAAATTTGTCGATTTTACCCTCAAATTGAAGCCTATATTCTCCTCTTTCTATTCATACCACTTTCAACATTAATGACCAAGGGATAAATATTAAATTAAATGAAAACAACATTCGGAGACGAACGATGGAAGTAATGCATTTTAGTTATGACCGATTTCCCTTCGCGACGTTAACCAGGTTGGCAAGTCTAGGTTTGGTTTCCGCCTCTAAGTAAAGCCATAGCGACACTACAGGAGCTGTAGGGCCGAAACCAGCCTACGCACTGCACGTGACATGACAAAACCCATCTTTGCACGCTGTATACTGCACAGTGCACATGCACAGCGGCCGCAAGGCTGCATACGATCGAGTACGCTGCACTACTCAAGCCTGATCGGAACTTCGTACTTCCAGGAGTACTAGTATTAGCGAGACGGTCACTCACGCTACAAAAAAGTGCAATTTATTTCAATACCGAAACAAAACATGAATTGGGATGATAATGGGTTTCTTTCTTTGTCGTTGGAATTGAGTGGGTTTTTTCTTTTGTTTTTCATAGAAAAAAATCGCTCTCCTTAAATCAACAAAGTGAATTAAGGAGAGCAATTTTTAGCGCTCCTCGTATTTATTAAAATGAAGGCCTGCTACGTGCCCATTTTTGGATTCCGTGAGAATCAAGGATTCTAATACTAGTCATTTGCTTTACTCACGTTTTGGAAAAAAGGGAAAAAAATACCCTTAGTTGATCGAGAAGGTGTTTCGCCCGTGCAACAGCCAAAACAAGGCGGCCATCTTTTTTTCTAAAAATAGCATTCTGACAGTTCCGTGTGCGCAGTGGGTCTGCAACCGTTGAGCCCGCGACTGTTTCATGAACGGCGCAAAGCACCGCGCTGTACCCGGACCGGGTACTGTAAACAGAATTTTCGGGACTCGTGCCGCCGGCCGTTATAGACCTTACAAGTAACTCTCGTGGTGAAAAAAGGTCACCCTACACTTCCGGGCACCTCCGCGCCGCCTGCTATAGGAGATTAATGCATGCCCAATTTTTAATGCATTATTACATAATGAAGAAAGCCTCTTTCCAACTAAAACCCCAGGTTTATGGATTAAGTTTATTAAAAATGTACGAATGAGCAAAAAATAACTACAAAAAAAGGCAGAGAAACATTTGAAGTTACTGCTATGCACCACACATACCGCATATCGTTGCATGCTTTGCGCTGTTCATGAAACAGTCGCGGGCGGTAAATCTGGGGGTTTGTGTCGGGTAGTTTTTCGGTCGAAATGTTTTTGGCGGTTTGTACAGATAATCGATATTATGACACTGATTGACTTGGACTAGGTAGTGTGGACAAAGTACATTGTGTGGCAATTTTCAAAAGGGTGGAAAAAGGGGGCGATCGGGACATTGATGTTTCAAAAATGGTAAAAACACAAACCTCGGTCTAATTTTGTACATAGCGGTCCTTAACCCTCAGGTCTCCGACCTTCGGGAGGATGAGGGTTACGGTTACCGCAACCAGCGCAGAGGCAGAGGGCTTGGGCTCAAGTCCCAGTTAAGTTCAAGTTTTCTTTGACAATTTTTCAATATATTCAAAAGTTCCAAGTCAGTTTCTGTTTCATTTGTTTGTTAATTATTTACTAATGGGAGCATTAGCTAATCCCACGTTAAAAAGAAATGCCGGCCGAGTCCAAGTTACTCGGTAGAGTAGCGTGCACTGCAACTACAAAAGAACGTGTGGTTAATGAATTGTCAACAACCGAGACTAACGCATGGTCCCCGCGATTTACTTTGGACGACTTACCTGGAACGTCATCAGGATTTTTTTCGGACTTGTGGTGTTTTTTGTGTTTCTTTCCCATGTTTGTTTGTGGACGCTGAACCCGACAAAGTACTAACCCGTTACTCGTTAGGGCACTGTAACCGCACATGCAATACACATGAAGATGTTTAGATGTTTTTAGCTTTGTTTATGTTGAGACTGGTAACCGCACTAGTGAAGCATTACGCAAGAGGCAAGTACGTCTTGGTTTCTGACATGTTCAAGGCCTCTGAGGGCGCTGTTTATTTCAGACATGGGGGTTCTTTTGAAAGAACTAAATTTTCAGTAAAGATAGGCTAGCCTTTATCATGGCAAATAATTATTGTATTCTATTTTTAGTCAAATTTTGATGTGGAGTCTCAGCGATACAACAAAATGTTGCAAACTACTTCCTGAATTAAATAACCAAAATCATTACAAACACAAACATTTCAGAGGGGTTCTAATATGACACTGAATGAGTTGACTTTGGCCAGCAGACTGGGTTCTAATGAGTCGACTCTTGCCAGCAGACTGGGTTCTAATGAGTTGACTCTGGCCAGCAGACTGGGTTCTAATGAGTTGACTTTGGCCAGCAGACTGGGTTCTAATGGGTTGACTCTGGCCAGCAGACTGGGTTCTAATGAGTTGACTCTGGCCAGCAGACTGGGTTCTAATGAGTTGACTCTGGCCAGCAGACTGGGTTCTAATGAGTTGACTCTTACCAGCAGACTGGGTTCTAACGAGTTGACTCTGGCCAGTAGACTGGGTTCTAATGAGTTGACTCTTGCCAGCAGACTGGGTTCTAATGAGTTGACTCTGGCCAGCAGACTGGGTTCTAATGAGTTGACTTTGGCCAGCAGACTGGGTTCTAATGGGTTGACTCTGGCCAGCAGACTGGGTTCTAATGAGTTGACTCTGGCCAGCAGACTGGGTTCTAATGAGTTGACTCTGGCCAGCAGACTGGGTTCTAATGAGTTGACTCTGGCCAGCAGACTGGGTTCTAACGAGTTGACTCTTGCCAGCAGACTGGGTTCTAATGAGTTGACTCTTGCCAGCAGACTGGGTTCTAATGAGTTGACTCTGGCCAGCAGACTGGGTTCTAATGAGTTGACTCTGGCCAGCAGACTGGGTTCTAACGAGTTGACTCTGGCCAGCAGACTGGGTTCTAACGAGTTGACTCTGGCCAGCAGACTGGGTTCTAATGAGTTGACTCTGGCCAGCAGACTGGGTTCTAATGAGTTGACTCTGGCCAGCAGACTGGGTTCTAACGAGTTGACTCTGGCCAGTAGACTGGGTTCTAATGAGTTGACTCTGGCCAGCAGACAGGGTTCTAATGGGTTGACTCTAGCCAGCAGACTGGGTTCTAATGAGTTGACTCTGGCCAGCAGACTGGGTTCTAATGAGTTGACTCTGGCCAGCAGACTGGGTTCTAATGAGTTGACTCTGGCCAGCAGACTGGGTTCTAATGAGTCGACTCTGGCCAGCAGACTGGGTTCTAATGAGTTGACTCTGGCCAGCAGACTGGGTTCTAATGAGTTGACTTTGGCCAGCAGACTGGGTTCTAATGGGTTGACTCTGGCCAGCAGACTGGGTTCTAATGAGTTGACTCTGGCCAGCAGACTGGGTTCTAATGAGTTGACTCTGGCCAGCAGACTGGGTTCTAATGAGTTGACTTTTGCCAGCAGACTGGGTTCTAACGAGTTGACTCTGGCCAGTAGACTGGGTTCTAATGAGTTGACTCTTGCCAGCAGACTGGGTTCTAATGAGTTGACTCTGGCCAGCAGACTGGGTTCTAATGAGTTGACTTTGGCCAGCAGACTGGGTTCTAATGGGTTGACTCTGGCCAGCAGACTGGGTTCTAATGAGTTGACTCTGGCCAGCAGACTGGGTTCTAATGAGTTGACTCTGGCCAGCAGACTGGGTTCTAATGAGTTGACTCTGGCCAGCAGACTGGGTTCTAACGAGTTGACTCTTGCCAGCAGACTGGGTTCTAATGAGTTGACTCTTGCCAGCAGACTGGGTTCTAATGAGTTGACTCTGGCCAGCAGACTGGGTTCTAATGAGTTGACTCTGGCCAGCAGACTGGGTTCTAACGAGTTGACTCTGGCCAGCAGACTGGGTTCTAGCGAGTTGACTCTGGCCAGCAGACTGGGTTCTAATGAATTGACTCTGGCCAGCAGACTGGGTTCTAATGAGTTGACTCTGGCCAGCAGACTGGGTTCTAAAGAGTTGACTCTGGCCAGTAGACTGGGTTCTAATGAGTTGACTCTGGCCAGCAGACTGGGTTCTAATGAGTTGACTCTGGCCAGCAGACTGGGTTCTAATGAGTTGACTCTGGCCAGCAGACTGGGTTCTAATGAGTTGACTCTGGCCAGCAGACTGGGTTCTAATGAGTTGACTCTGGCCAGCAGACTGGGTTCTAATGAGTTGACTCTGGCCAGCAGACTGGGTTCTAATGAGTTGACTCTGGCCAGCAGACTGGGTTCTAATGAGTTGACTCTGGCCAGCAGACTGGGTTCTAATGAGTTGACTCTGGCCAGCAGACTGGGTTCTAACGAGTTGACTCTGGCCAGTAGACTGGGTTCTAATGAGTTGACTCTTGCCAGCAGACTGGGTTCTAACGAGTTGACTCTGGCCAGCAGACTGGGTTCTAATGAGTTGACTCTGGCCAGCAGACTGGATTCTAATGAGTTGACTCTGGCCAGCAGACTGGGTTCTAATGAGTTGACTCTGGCCAGCAGACTGGGTTCTAATGAGTTGACTCTGGCCAGCAGACAGGGTTCTAATGGGTTGACTCTGGCCAGCAGACTGGGTTCTAATGAGTTGACTCTTGCCAGCAGACTGGGTTCTAATGAGTTGACTCTGGCCAGCAGACTGGGTTCTAATGAGTTGACTCTGGCCAGCAGACAGGGTTCTAATGGGTTGACTCTAGCCAGCAGACTGGCTTCTAATGAGTTGACTCTTGCCAGCAGACCGGGTTCTAATGAGTTGACTCTTGCCAGCAGACTGGGTTCTAATGAGTTGACTCTGGCCAGCAGACTGGGTTCTAATGAGTTGACTTTGGCCAGCAGACTGGGTTCTAATGGGTTGACTCTGGCCAGCAGACTGGGTTCTAATGAGTTGACTCTGGCCAGCAGACTGGGTTCTAATGAGTTGACTCTGGCCAGCAGACTGGGTTCTAATGAGTTGACTCTTGCCAGCAGACTGGGTTCTAACGAGTTGACTCTGGCCAGTAGACTGGGTTCTAATGAGTTGACTCTTGCCAGCAGACTGGGTTCTAATGAGTTGACTCTGGCCAGCAGACTGGGTTCTAATGAGTTGACTTTGGCCAGCAGACTGGGTTCTAATGGGTTGACTCTGGCCAGCAGACTGGGTTCTAATGAGTTGACTCTGGCCAGCAGACTGGGTTCTAATGAGTTGACTCTGGCCAGCAGACTGGGTTCTAATGAGTTGACTCTGGCCAGCAGACTGGGTTCTAACGAGTTGACTCTTGCCAGCAGACTGGGTTCTAATGAGTTGACTCTTGCCAGCAGACTGGGTTCTAATGAGTTGACTCTGGCCAGCAGACTGGGTTCTAATGAGTTGACTCTGGCCAGCAGACTGGGTTCTAACGAGTTGACTCTGGCCAGCAGACTGGGTTCTAACGAGTTGACTCTGGCCAGCAGACTGGGTTCTAATGAGTTGACTCTGGCCAGCAGACTGGGTTCTAATGAGTTGACTCTGGCCAGCAGACTGGGTTCTAACGAGTTGACTCTGGCCAGTAGACTGGGTTCTAATGAGTTGACTCTGGCCAGCAGACAGGGTTCTAATGGGTTGACTCTAGCCAGCAGACTGGGTTCTAATGAGTTGACTCTGGCCAGCAGACTGGGTTCTAATGAGTTGACTCTGGCCAGCAGACTGGGTTCTAATGAGTTGACTCTGGCCAGCAGACTGGGTTCTAATGAGTCGACTCTGGCCAGCAGACTGGGTTCTAATGAGTTGACTCTGGCCAGCAGACTGGGTTCTAATGAGTTGACTCTGGCCAGCAGACTGGGTTCTAATGAGTTGACTCTGGCCAGCAGACTGGGTTCTAATGAGTTGACTCTGGCCAGCAGACTGGGTTCTAATGAGTTGACTCTGGCCAGCAGACTGGGTTCTAATGAGTTGACTCTGGCCAGCAGACTGGGTTCTAATGAGTTGACTCTGGCCAGCAGACTGGGTTCTAATGAGTTGACTCTGGCCAGCAGACTGGGTTCTAATGAGTTGACTCTGGCCAGCAGACTGGGTTCTAATGAGTTGACTCTGGCCAGCAGACTGGGTTCTAACGAGTTGACTCTGGCCAGTAGACTGGGTTCTAATGAGTTGACTCTTGCCAGCAGACTGGGTTCTAACGAGTTGACTCTGGCCAGCAGACTGGGTTCTAATGAGTTGACTCTGGCCAGCAGACTGGATTCTAATGAGTTGACTCTGGCCAGCAGACTGGGTTCTAATGAGTCGACTCTGGCCAGCAGACTGGGTTCTAATGAGTTGACTCTGGCCAGCAGACAGGGTTCTAATGGGTTGACTCTGGCCAGCAGACTGGGTTCTAATGAGTTGACTCTTGCCAGCAGACTGGGTTCTAATGAGTTGACTCTGGCCAGCAGACTGGGTTCTAATGAGTTGACTCTGGCCAGCAGACAGGGTTCTAATGGGTTGACTCTAGCCAGCAGACTGGGTTCTAATGAGTTGACTCTGGCCAGCAGACTGGGTTCTAATGAGTTGACTCTGGCCAGCAGACTGGGTTCTAATGAGTTGACTCTGGCCAGCAGACTGGGTTCTAATGAGTTGACCCTGGCCAGCAGACTGGGTTCTAATGAGTCGACTCTGGCCAGCAGACTGGGTTCTAATGGGTTGACTCTGGCCAGCAGACTGGGTTCTAATGAGTTGACTCTGGCCAGCAGACTGGGTTCTAATGAGTTGACTCTGGCCAGCAGACTGGGTTCTAATGAGTTGACTCTTGCCAGCAGACTGGGTTCTAATGAGTCGACTCTGGCCAGCAGACTGGGTTCTAATGAGTTGACTCTGGCCAGCAGACTGGGTTCTAATGAGTTGACTTTGGCCAGCAGACTGGGTTCTAATGGGTTGACTCTGGCCAGCAGACTGGGTTCTAATGAGTTGACTCTGGCCAGCAGACTGGGTTCTAATGAGTTGACTCTGGCCAGCAGACTGGGTTCTAATGAGTTGACTCTTGCCAGCAGACTGGGTTCTAACGAGTTGACTCTGGCCAGTAGACTGGGTTCTAATGAGTTGACTCTTGCCAGCAGACTGGGTTCTAATGAGTTGACTCTGGCCAGCAGACTGGGTTCTAATGAGTTGACTTTGGCCAGCAGACTGGGTTCTAATGGGTTGACTCTGGCCAGCAGACTGGGTTCTAATGAGTTGACTCTGGCCAGCAGACTGGGTTCTAATGAGTTGACTCTGGCCAGCAGACTGGGTTCTAATGAGTTGACTCTGGCCAGCAGACTGGGTTCTAATGAGTCGACTCTGGCCAGCAGACTGGGTTCTAACGAGTTGACTCTGGCCAGCAGACTGGGTTCTAACGAGTTGACTCTGGCCAGCAGACTGGGTTCTAATGAGTTGACTCTGGCCAGCAGACTGGGTTCTAATGAGTTGACTCTGGCCAGCAGACTGGGTTCTAATGAGTTGACTCTGGCCAGCAGACAGGGTTCTAACGGATCATGAATGCATACAAATCGGTCCTTTTCTAAGTGCACTTAAATAGATCTTTATTGGACATACAAACCCAATCACTTGTATAAAATAAAATATCACCACCAAAGTGAAACCAAACTGATAAAACCATTGTACAAATTCAAACAAAGTTCAGACAAGTATCATTGGCACAACTAATAGTTGATTAAAATCCATGGCTTGTAGCTGACACCATGCATAAACCAACTTTCCTAAGCTGGCAACCAACTTGTGTGTATGCAAAATGTCTCACTATAATCATGCTTCCAGTAACAATAAAAAAACTGCAGTTAGTCCTTTGTGTTTGTTTTACCGGAACTTTAAGATTATTTGTTGCGTGCCAGTTGCTGCATGTATGTAATCAATATCTGAAGTTACAAGGCAACTAAAAAAGACCCTCTAGAGGTGGTGGAAAAAATCCCGCCTTAATTTACATCAGTGACAACAAAAATCAGTGCAGGGACTGAGGGACATCTGCTTTGCAGTACTTGTTCGAGAAAAAAACATTTACCCCAAACAAAAATACAGTCAAACACAGAAATGACCAAAATCATTACAAACACAGTGTAAAATTTTAAAAAATGGCAAAGAAATCTGACTGGACCAGGTTTGACGTATCAGTGCTCTAACCATCTGAGCAATATACAGACCTTAGATCGTGGCCAATTCCGAATAGTCGACTAGTCTTTGCCGTGTCATGGTAAAAATGGTGAGATAGTAAAAGTTTGGCAGCCTGAGGTCCAAATGGAAACATGTCAAGACTGTGGCCTTCAGATGCAGGTCCTGCTCGGAATGAAACGTTGAGTTCGGTCAAGTTTTCGAGAACATTATAATCTCGAGAACATTATAATCTTGTCAAGAGTCGTTTGCGGTAAGTAACCCCATGTGAATGTATCTCTTGCGCGAGTGTGTGTGGTTCTAAACAGGACCGCCGGCCTCACAGAAGAGAATCCTCACACGATGTCAGCACAATACACCCTTGACTTTCTACCTTCACCATGACGAGCCTGAAATCTCTTTACAACTTTGGTCATTCATTTCAGAAAGCAACTTTGTTTGTATTACTTTATGTACAAAAGGAAGTGTGCCAAAGCACATGGACTGACAAAAGTATTGCTCAAAGTTCTGACTTTTCAATGGAATTTGGAGTGTAGTGAAAATCCAATCCACCCTCTATCTCCCCAAAAAGGGAAAAGGATCATGTACATGTAAAATACACCAAGAATTAAAAGAATCATTACATTTGTGTATAAGTAAGGCCGTTCACACTGCTACCTAAAGAATCACAATTAACCACGATTCAAAGTTCAAACTGCACTTTGTTGTTGAGTGTGGACACAATAATCGTAATTCAGATTCCACTATTACTGAGACTTACGTAAATAAATGTGATTACGGTATTTGCAAAGTAAAGTAATACAGATAGAACTGTTCAATTGTTCTTTTTAATCCCACAGTGCTCTCTTCCTGCTGTGACTGACAGGAAGTGCCAGGCTCATTTCTGTCTCCCTGTACCGGCAACCCTCAAGGACATAGGCACTGTTTGACCACAATGTTAACCACAATTTGGTTGGGATGTTTTTTGCATCGTGAATTTTTGGCTTGTGTGGATGTGACCAAAAAAATAAAAAAATAAAAATTGCAGAGTGTGAATGGCCCTTGTGAGAAAGTATCAATATTTTAAATATACATTTCACAAGCTTTTCAATGGAGAAAGTGTCATGTATTTAAAAGGCTTTTCGTTTCTAAATCTGTTCCAGCTGAGCAGAGCCAAGACTGAATAGAAAGTACACAGTATATTGTATATTGTAGCACTATGAAGTATGAAACCACAGTAACTTATTAATGACTTGCATGCAAGCCTAGTACATGGTGGCCGGTGGCAGAAATGACAGAACTCACTACTCACTGAGGAACATATCAAGAATCTGAGAGCAATTTCACTTCTCCAAGTCTTTGGTCATGCGGAGATCAAGGGAGGGAGGGCAGGTAGTCAGTGCACACAGCAAAGATTGGAGGTACGTGTAAAAAGTCCATGGACTGCAGTCTAGCGGAGATACAGGGACCTATTGCTTCCCCTTGCAATGCACAGAGATGCACTGACAACCTAAGCTCTCCCTGACACGTCATTCCTTGCCTGAAAAGGTCAACTCTCCGTGGAATAGGGCAAGCCCAGAACGATGCCTTTCAGCATCCTTAAAATTGACTGCGGTACCCCATCCCCCCCAAACCTCGCTGAGGCTCCAGCCAAGGGGTGGGGGTGGGGTGAGAGTTTCATTGTTTGCTGGACACCTCCTCCTTGGTCATCACTCGCAGTGCCGTATAGGCTTCTTCAGACTCCTGGTCAAACTGCCAGCCACCGGCGTACAACTCTATGATCTCCAGGAGCTGAAGTCGTCCCATTGGAGTGGTGTTGGGTCCAAGCAGTCTGGCTCTCAGCCCATCCATCAGAAGGTCCATCTTGGTCGGCTCGTACTCCTGAAGGATCTTGCCAATTTTCTTCAGCTGGAAACACACAGAGGAAGAGGAGGAGGAGGGAGAAGGAGAGGGGGAGTGAGAGGAGGAAGAGGAGGGGGAGGGGGAGGAGTAGGAGGAAGAGGAGGAAGCAGTGGAGGAGGAGGAGGAGGAGGAGGAGGAAGAGTAGGAGAAGGAGGAGGAGGAGGAAGAGGAGGAGGAAGAGGAGGAAGAGGAGGAAGAGGAGGAAGAGGAGGAAGAGGAGGAGGAGGAGGAAGAGGAGGAAGAGGAAGAGGAGGGGGAGAGGAGGAGGAGGAATGGGAGGAGGAAGAGGAGGAGGAGGGAGGTGGAGGAGGAAAAATAGGAGGAACATTGTTACACTTTCAGATCTTAACCTTTCCAGCAAGTGGGTGTGGCTGCCACTATGGCTGTTGATACTAGTAGCAGTACACGCTTCTGTACTTAGGCAAAGGCTGCATATTGAAATACAATTAGCCAAAGCCATAGTGATAACTATCAGGATATATCCTTGCAAAAACTAGCCCAAAATCCCACAAAATCAAACGCTACCCACAGCTAACTTTCTTCGCTGTACTGCAGTAGACAAACGCTACCCACAGCTAACTTTCTTCACTGTACTGCAGTAGACAAACGCTACCCACAGCTAACTTTCTTCACTGTACTGCTGTAGACAAACGCTACCCACAGCTAACTTTCTTCGCTGAACTGCTGTAGACAAATGCTACCCACAACTAACTTTCTTCGCTGTACTGCTGTAGACAAATGCTACCCACGGCTAACTTTCTTCACTGTACTGCAGTAGACAAACGCTACCCACAGCTAACTTTCTTCACTGTACTGCTGTAGACAAACGCTACCCACAGCTTACTTTCTTCGCTGAACTGCTGTAGACAAATGCTACCCACAGCTAACTTTCTTCGCTGTACTGCTGTAGACAAATGCTACCCACAGCTAACTTTCTTCGCTGTACTGCTGTAGACAAACGCTACCCACAGCTAACTTTCTTCACTGTACTGCTGTAGACAAACGCTACCCACAGCTAACTTTCTTCGCTGTACTGCTGTAGACAAACGCTACCCACAGCTAACTTTCTTCACTGTACTGCTGTAGACAAACGCTACCCACAGCTAACTTTCTTCACTGTACTGCTGTAGACAAACGCTACCCACAGCTAACTTTCTTCGCTGAACTGCTGTAGACAAATGCTACCCACAGCTAACTTTCTTCGCTGTACTGCTGTAGACAAATGCTACCCACGGCTAACTTTCTTCGCTGTACTGCAGTAGACAAACGCTACCCACAGCTAACTTTCTTCACTGTACTGCAGTAGACAAACGCTACCCACAGCTAACTTTCTTCACTGACCTTGAGTGTAGCATATTCAATATTCAGCTCGGGTGACTCTTCATCAGTCAGTACCTGAAAGTACATACAAACAAATGGAATTGAGTATTATACCAAACATTTGCAAGGTGCACACTGACTAAAATGACCAAAATGCAAATCTCATAAATTTAGAGGGCCTTATGTTTTGATCCTAGCAAGACCTTTTTATGACCTTTGAGGAAAAGCAGCAGAGTTTCCCCGGAGAAACTCAACTTTTAAGCGGCCCGCCTCACACTTTTGATGGGCCACTTCAGGTGTTTGGCTCCTAAACTTGCCTCCTCAGGGGTCAGAATAGAGCCCTTAAAAATAAAAGTCTTCAGTTTGCCCAAAGGTGAAATTTGTTCATACATGTATGTGATAGTCAATATAATTGTGTGGTATTTTTTAAATGTCTCCAGTGTTTACCTTCATAGCAAACACTAAGCATGTTTTATGCATGTTTTGTCTCGGTCTCAGAAGTCTTGGTTTCGGTCTCCGTCTTGGCTTGCAAAAGTCTCGGTCTCAGGAGGCCTGGTTTCAGTCTCGGACATGAAGGTCTTGACTACAACATTGGGGCGGACCCTAACTCATTGGCCCCTGGTGTTGTGCACGTACCTTGGCCAGACAGGTAAAGACGGGTTCCTCCAGGGGGTGCAGGTACTCATTGTTGGATGTCCTCAGGGCAGCGTACAGGTCACACAGAAAGCAGACAAAGGCTAGCCACCTCATACCCAGGGCCTGCCCCTGTCTCAACCCTTCCCTGTCCTGGTAGTCCTTTTGCAAGGAGAGCAGCAGCACCTTGCGGAAACACACGTCATCTTTCTCAAATCTGCAGGGGTACGACAAAGTTCACTTATTATTACACACATTGAATAACATTCTCATAACCTTACATGAGGTACGGCAAACCCCTATTGAATAACATTCTCTTATTAACCTCATTTTTAATATTCACTTTTTGGTCAGTTAAGTTAGTAAGTAGTTTGCATCAAATTTGCTTATTAGTTACTGTATTCAATTTTTCTAAATTGTTGTAAACCTGGCTACGTACAGAAGCTTGGGGACTGTACAAAGTGGATGCAGCTTTTCCAATTCAAGTCAAACAAATCGACGAAAAACTGACCGGGAACTTTTGAACAAATTGAAGAATTGGCAAAGGAAACTTGGACTGGACCGGAATTTGAAGCCAAATTTGTTTATGTGGTTAAATTACATAGCTAAGGTACAACCCTGACCACTGCGCTGAGGGAGAACGACGCAAGAGATGGAACCCAGTCTTACTTGCAGAGTGTAGCACACAGGTTTGCCACACATGACGTAGTGGTTGGGTCAGTCAGGCACCAGTCATACAGGCTGGACACCAGGCTGCGGACCTCCTCTCCTGTCGACACCGAACCCAGCACCGTCTCAATGATGGCGTCTTCCTCCTTAGGCGAGAGTCTGATGAATTTCACCGTCTTTGCTCCTGTCCGCTTTTGACACATTTCTTTCAGCAGCTCCAGCACCCTACCTTCCTGTCACAGAAGTGCGGGTGTGAGGATGAACCAATATAATTCTCACTATCATCGTTCACTATTATCATTAATAATAATAATACTAATAGTGTATATCTTATTTATTCAATTTTATGAATTTATCATTTTTCATTTCTACATGTTTATCCGAGTGTATCCGTTTTTCTGTGAATTCTTGAGCTGTCTGATTACATTCACTGTTTCACTTTCACTTTCATTAAAATGACACGTAAACTATTTATTGTACTCTTTTCTCCCAAAATACAACATTTTAATTTTTAGGAGGAAATATTTCAGTGCGAGGTTTCTACTAACCATCTTCAAACTGTATATAAGTTTCAACTTTCATGTAAATCTATGAACATTTCTGGTTTTGGATCTTACCACAATACCAATGAATGTTGTGTAGCCTGTACTACTGCAGAGTAGGGGCTTTAGTTTATGGTTTATGAGACCGTTACATGGTGTCACCACAAATCTTCCTCATCCATTAATGATTCACCCACCATGCAAAGCTTATTTAAATGTAGACAACATCCATGATCTGGCCGAAACAAACATGGACATGTACTCTTGTCTTGTCACTCTTCTTAATCAAACACTAGGCACTACTCTCTTCACTCAGACACTAGCCTGCTAGTGTCTAGTTACTGCTACTACTATAGTACTAAGTACTACTAGTACTAGTGCTACTGTCTAGTGCTACTGTCTAGTGCTAGTGTCTAGTGCTACTGACTGTGCTACTGAGTACTGCTACTGCTAGTGCTACAGTGCTAGGCACTAGGCTAGTATTAGTAAGTAATAATTAAGCAAGTGCATTATACCGCTTTGGACGCTGCGTCATCTTTCCCGACTTCCGCCGGTGAATTTCGCCCGGCCTCGTCCTTGTCACCTCCGTTCGTTCCGCCAACGGGGGTCGCCGAGCTCTCGGTGGTCTTGGTTCGGTTGCTTCTCCCTCGTCCCTTGCCTAGGTAGCTGGTGCGAAGGTTGGGATTCTCACTCGTACGGATGCCTGCGTTCATACTCCTTGCCGACGCCATGTTTGTTTGACACACTCACAACCTCGTTCTCGGTCGAGCCGGGTCAGTAGTGTAGTATACTAATAGCAAGCGCGTTTGCTTTGGACGGACGGCCCGTATGATGTAGACGGGTACGAGGTTGCCACGGTGTTGCGCAAATTGGCCTGGGAGATTTTTTGTGTGTGTATTATTGTCTGAAAATGAATTTGGCGCGCTTTTGATGACCGCAAGTCCCGATAAATTACGACCGATTGGCCGGACGAGTGAGGTACGAAGACTTTATGGCGTAACCAAGGCTGCACTGGTTTGGTTTTGAGAAAGATAGAGTGGGGGGAGGCAGTTTCGGGAACGCCCCTTGATTTGTGTATACATACTGGCTAGGCATAATTTATTGCAACAGGCGGGGAATCCCCGATTGGATATGACGTGCTTCGATCGATTGTGAATCATTTCAAGTCCCTTTCACTTCCCCGCCTTCTGCGCTAAATCCTGTCGAAACCCTGACGTTTTGGGCCTAAGTTGAATGATGTACCACCAAATTGATCGGAAGGAGTTTATTTTGGAATTTCAAAAACTACTTTACACAGAATAATCGCAAATCTTAAAATAATTAGTGGGCCTGACGTTTCGATCCTAGCAGGACCTTTCTCAAAGGCAGAGTGACAATCGAATAATCGCAAGGATACTGCAGGGCCTATAATAGTACCTTTTGGTACTGTTAACCAAAATGCAAAATATCAAACTATTGTTGAGAGCCTTACGTTTTGATTCCAGCAGGACCTTTCCATTATACACAAACTCCTCACCAATAATCAAGATGTTCTGGACCTCATTTAAAAGTAGGCATAGAAGAGGGTTTCATTAATGATTCGACCCTACTACAGCATCTTGCCGAATCAGCGGGGGCACAATAATAAATTATTTGGGGTGCCTCAAATCTGTAGCGAAAAATTTGTTTCTATTTTTCTTCAAAATGGGCTTCATCTCCAAGGGAACAGGGGATGTTTATCATTGTCGACGTGTTCATTAATGACGCAGCCTGCCCGATCGCTACCTGTTCAGAAGCATCCCGGTCCCACCCCTCGCAGAAACAAAATTGATCAAAATAAAGGAAATGATACCCAAACTTTGGCCTAAGTTAATTGTCGTAAAACGTTTCATCTCATAAAAAAGGGACTTGATCCCTGGAGGGCGTCAATGAGACTCCTATGACGTCACCGATACCATGCCGATACCCGGTAGATCGATGCTTGGGCGAATGAAGACATTCACCCCTAGAAGATGATCAAGGCGTAGAAATCTAAATCTGACCTTCAGAAATAGGCGTACTATGCATGTAGGTTACTTTGCGCAATACCGTTGCAAGTGAAATGCAGCCCCATTCTCCGCTCATAATTCCCCAATTATGTAAAGTACTTACCTGCAATATAATTGGAATTATATAAGCCAATGGAGGAGAGACTCACCCTGTATATTGTTCCTTGTATTGCAATCTGACCACCCTTTGAAGCTAATGGAATCGTCCTCATTAGTTATTCAAAGTTTGAAGAATAGCGCCGTATTCAAAGCCCTCTATACCTGTGCCCCTTGCTCGAGCGCGGGAACGTCTTTGTTTTTTGTGTAGCAAGTGAAATGCAGCCCCATTCTCCGCTCATAATCATAATTACCCCCTGCCGTCCCTTTATTTTACTGCCCTTCCAAGCAAATCAATTGCGCCCTCAAGAGTTTGCGACGCGTTCGCAAACGGGCGGAATCTGTCGTCTCGAAACTGAGATTAGTGGTAGAGATCAGGCCACGTCCGAATTCATTGGCTACGGCTTGAGCCTACACGCGAGCCTATGGAAGTCGTTAACAAGCGGCTGAAGCGAGGTCCCATAGGATTGCGTGCTGCTACTAGCCACAACGGACACGGCCTTTTAGTGTCTGCCAGGAAAGGACGGACAGCAAAGATCTAGTTATACGCAGCGCTATAGGCCAACTATCTTTGGTCGACAGATTCTCATAATTGGTCAACTCGTTGTGGATAAACGCCTGGACTGTCATGTAGGGGGCCCAATATCTTTGGCCTGGCCGAAAAAATCCCGATTACGCCGATTATTTATCTAAATTAGATATTAACTCTTTTTCTTTGGTATAACCAGGACACTAATCTTCAGAACCAGTTTTTAACACTTGCGTCCTGGTAAAGAAAACTTGAACCTTACAATGCAGTGCTCTTACCATCCGAGCTATCCAGCCCTTAGATGGTGGCCTTAGTCAACTAGTCTTTGGCACACCAGTGCTCTTACCATCCGAGCTATCCAGCCCTTAGATGGTGGCCTTAGTCAACTAGTCTTTGGCACACCAGTGCTCTTACCATCCGAGCTATCCAGCCCTTAGATGGTGGCCTTAGTCAACTAGTCTTTGGCACACCATTGCTCTTACCATCCGAGCTATCCAGCCCTTAGATGGTGGCCTTAGTCAACTAGTCTTTGGCACACCAGTGCTCTTACCATCCGAGCTATCCAGCCCTTAGATGGTGGCCTTAGTCAACTAGTCTTTGGCACACCATTGCTCTTACCATCTGAGCTATCCAGCCCTTAGATGGTGGCCTTCCCAAAATAGTCAACTAGTCTTGCTTTGTCGGGATGGGGCTGCAGTCATCGGAAGAAATAATTATACCATTAATTTGTGCGCGATGACTTACAGTGACTTACAGTGGGTACTTCCGGTAAGGTATTGGGTTCAGACTCCGAAATATTCGTCACAGATTTCCGAGAAAGAAGAGCCTTGATCGAGCAAACAAGGGCAACAATCATCATGTACCTTACAACAGTGGCATATTGATATGGGGGCCGCCATGTTGTTTTATTGTTTGATACCCACAGGTCACGTGACCTATAGGGCGCAATCTGTCAATTCACCAAATTTTACTGCCGTATGGGGAATCTCCAGAAACAAAAGACAAAAACCTTTTGAAAACCTGTCTTAAAGGGATAGCACAACATTGGTCGAGATCAAAGAATAGATCTAAAATATGCATGAAATAGCACACCTGTGAAAATTTCAGCTAAGTCCGCAAACCGAGTCTCGAGAAAATAGTGAAAAACCGCTTCATTAGTTTCGCGAAAATGCAGCATTTAACGTATTGTTCCGGAAAATAACTTAGATCTCGGGGTGAGACGTAAATTATTTATTTTACTCTTTTCTCCAAAAATACAGCATTAGACAGAAATATTTCAGTGCGAGGTTTCTACTATTACCATCTTCAAACTGTATAAACTTAATATTACCAATGTTGTGTAGGGGCTTTAATAAGGGCAAAACTCGGGGGGGGGGGACCAAATAAAATGAAGTTCACTCTGGGACGCATTATTTTATAATAGGGAAGCTTTATTGTTTACAATAAAAAAAACACAGAAAGAAGACAGAAGCAGCGAACCATCAGTCAAGAGGGTTAAAGATGACGTCAGCAATCCCTCCCTGAAAGTAACAACCGATCGAACGAAGGTCCCCAAACCTGTGTGGAGTGTCTGTTTGGTCAAAATAAATCGAGGCCCAGACTGTTGTTGAACCCAGATGAACGATAGCGAAATTGGAGTTTTAGACTTTCCGGCAACCAACGGTACCGAGAAACAAAAGCTTGGTTTAGGAGCTGTATGCGCAGCTATGCAGGTTTGTGAGTCTGGGTTCCGAGTGGTCGTTACACTGCCTCTCCGGACGTACACAGGACGATGCACTACCAGCACACGCACACACACAGACGGGTAACACACGTAGTGGAGAAAAATGAGCTAACTGTATTAAGTTTGGACTATCTATCAAGGGACCACCTAACAGCCAGACAATTAGTCATTTACTGCCTTCCTGCCTGCCTGTCCGGTATTCTAGCACCATATCTTGGGTTTTTTCTCTTCCCTTTCAGGAACAAAAACAAACACCAAAGCAGAGCACAGGATATCCACGCAACAATTTACGCTGACACATCCTGAAAACACTTCCCCAGACAAGAAACACTCAATAAACCTTCTCGAATCTTTTTAAAACAATTTTTTTAAAGCACCAATTGAATAAAACCACTTGAGTCTCTCTATCAAAGAAAACCTCAGTTGTTTTATCCTTTTTTAAAGCAGTTTCAATAAAAAAAGAAAGTGCGACTCCATATTCAGCAGTGAGATGTATAATTTAATAAACTATAGGGTTTGTTTCCGTTAATTTAATAAAGACTTCCCTATTTTTATTTCATGCTTGGATTAAATTCTACACTGCCATGTCGTCGACACCCGTGGGTTGGTTTTTTTTTTGGAGTTGGACGTCCGTCTAATAGAAGCATACAGGACCGACATCCACGCCGAATTGCTGGTTGCTCTTGCCGATGTCCGACAAGGCGAAGTCAACCAGCGGTAGGCGCTCTGTCTTCTTGGTAGTGTACGAGACCGTCGTCTGCCTCCATGTGCCATCGTGAGCCTGTATACGGTGAAGTCAGAGAGAGAGAAGGAGAGAGGGACGAAAGGACAAATTAAAGCCGCGTTTTCACTGGACTGAAAGTAAAGTTAGATTTAGATCCATGCAACAGAACCGTTTTTGCAATGTTGCCAACAATCAATTTGTTTTTCACACTCGTTCTGGAGGTGTATTTGAAAGTTTTCAGTTAATTTCGATATTCATGATGTCATCACAGGATCGTGCAACAGAAACCCAATTAGTCGAGTACAACAGTTTCTGAAGGATTGTTTTGGCAGACTTATCCCTAAACCTGTTAATTTACTGCCAACAAATCTTATGATGATGGGAAATCTAGGTCTCTCAGCCAGGTCCTAACGCTTAATGTGAGAGCAGCACAACCGCCTACTAGTACTAGGCGATGGGAGGTAACAGTGCTCTGCCATGGGTTAACTCATTCTAATTGGAGGGGGGGGGGGGCTGCTGTGAGGGACTTACTCTGCAACCGTCCTCTTCCACGTCGTACTTGAGTTCGCGCTTGAGGCTGTTGGGGTTCATGCGCACGTCGTTGGGGCCGACCAGGGTCAGTGCCTGGTTGGTCTTCATCCTGTCGTCCCTGAAGGCGAAGGAATTGCGGCAGTGGTAGGTCATGTTCTGGGTGGCCTTGGAGTAGATGAGGCGGAGAAGGGTCAGCTGCACTGGCTTGACGCTGTAGCTGATCTGCATGGGGCGAAGGAGACAAATCAGGCACGAAACGAGTTACTTATTTGATTTCTTTTTTAAGAACTAGATTCGCCCACAACAAGGTTATTATAAAGACACTCAAAATACAAAAAGGGATTCATATTGATCAAGGTTTAGGATAAAACAAAGAAAAAAGGTTGCAGAAGAGACAAGGATCTGATGGAACAAAGTTCCGGATCAAAGAAGGATTTGCCTCCAACAAGGATACAAGTCAATCAAGGATCCGGATTAAACAAGGATTGGATGAGGGCATAGTTCGGATCAGAGAAGGATTGGATGAGGGCATAGTTCGGATCAGAGAAGGATTGGATGAGGGCATAGTTCGGATCAGAGAAGGATTGGATGAGGGCATAGTTCGGATCAGAGAAGGATTGGATGAGGGCATAGTTCGGATCAGAGAAGGATTGGATGAGGGCATAGTTCGGATCAGAGAAGGATTGGATGAGGGCATAGTTCGGATCAGAGAAGGATTGGATGAGGGCATAGTTCGGATCAGAGAAGGATTGGATGAGGGCATAGTTCGGATCAGAGAAGGATTGGATGAGGGCATAGTTCGGATCAGAGAAGGATTGGATGAGGGCATAGTTCGGATCAGAGAAGGATTGGATGAGGGCATAGTTCGGATGAGAGAAGGATTGGATGAGGGCATAGTTCGGATCAGAGAAGGATTGGATGAGGGCATAGTTCGGATCAGAGAAGGATTGGATGAGGGCATAGTTCGGATCAGAGAAGGATTGGATGAGGGCATAGTTCGGATCAGAGAAGGATTGGATGAGGGCATAGTTCGGATCAGAGAAGGATTGGATGAGGGCATAGTTCGGATCAGAGAAGGATTGGATGAGGGCATAGTTCGGATCAGAGAAGGATTGGAGATCGGCGGAAGGCTAGGGATCTTACCATGGATCCGTTCTTCATGTCGGAGAAGTCGATGGGCTCCTCGTTGTCACCAAGATAGTAGGTACCCTTAGGGATCTGTGGGAGGGGAAAACGTAAAAGAGTTCTGAGCTCTGAGAAGGCTCTCTACTAGCACTCATTGGAAGGTGTGGCGCACGCGGTGCATGCACATCACCGCTAACATTGTAATAACAGTACTGTTTAAAGGCCCCATATAACATTGGTAAAAGTCAAAAGATTACCACAGTTTGCGTGTTAAACAATTATAACGTTTCAATAAAGAAATCCTACGAAGGTTTTAGCTCAAATGTTAATCTGAGAATGTATAGAACAAGGCAAAAAAAGTAACGGTTTTCACTCCAGTGTAATAAATAGTTTATTACTCGCGAGTAATAATTAACTATTTGTCGATGTTTGAGTGAAGGTTTCTCGAGAGGTACAGCATCCCAGACCGTAAGATTTCAACATGAGGATTCTACCATGACCATCTACAAACTGTGTGAATTAGAAGGAAATCTGTGGACATTGATGTTTTCCGATCTTTCCAATGTTGGGCCTTTAAGCCACTATGGAAGTCTTTCAGACTCGTCCTTCCCATTCTCGTCCCAAAGAGGGTCTCAGAGAACGCAAACTGAGGACGCTATATACACGACGGTGATCCGAGCTGTCTACTATCACTGTACGCTCGTACCAGCTTGTTGTCTGGGGAGATGCAGGTTCCGTTGGTCTTCCTGTCGCAATAGGCCACGAACTTGTCGTAGGGGGAGCCCTCGCTTGGGTCCAGAGTGTAGTAACCTACGAGGAAAGCAGACATTTCTTTTAGAACACATCATCAACCAGAAAGACTGCACTTTACTGCTATTGATCAAAGTGGAAGGATTGGCCGTGGTTCTGACTATGGCCTAGACTTTCGGCGAACATTTTATTTTTAGCGATGGATTTAGATGTACTTTTGACGATAGTTTTGGCTATGGCTTTGGCACTAGCTTTGAATATAGTTTTTGGCGATAGATTTGACGAAGGTTTTTGGCGATAGTTTTGGCTGTAGTCTTTGGCGACGAGGGGAGGGGGGTGAAGGGGAATGAACGTACCGCTTGGCAGCTCGGGGTAGCACTTGAAGAGGTCCTTGCAGGAGCGGGCTGGGTACTCGGACTCTCCGTTGGGCAGCATCAGCTTCATGATGCGCAGGCGCAGCTGTCTGATGCGAGCCTCGAAGTCATCCTCCTCAACCTCGGCATCGTCTCCGTACTGCCACGGAGATAAGGAGAGAGAGAGAGAGAGAGATGGAGAGAGAGAGGGGGGAGCGAGGGAGAGAGAGAGGGGGAGCGAGGGAGAGAGAGAGAGATTGAGAGGAGAGGGAGAGGGGAAAAGATAGATATATGTATTCGATAGAAGGAAATAGAGATTGAAGATGGAGTGGAGAGAGAGGGAGGAGAGAGGGGGAGAGGGGAGAACGATAGAGAGATAGAGAGGAGAGAGGGGGATGGGGGAGAAACAGTGAGATAGCGAGATAGAGAGGAGGGAGGTGAGGAGGGAGGTAAGAAAAAAAATCCAAAACGTAAAAAAGATGCTCTCGATAATGAAAAACCAGGATCCTTTTTCATAGAGCTGCTCAAGTAGAAAAATGTCTGCATGACACAAAAGGTCTTCCTTAGTTTCCTCAGTTTAGAAATGTATCTTAACCACGTGATAATGAGATGAACATTGCATGTAGCTGTGTTTTGTGTATGTCATACATAGAAATGTGAAGCTGTGGCTCGCAACATAATTATTATTCAGCAAAGGTTGACGGTGCTTGACGAAGATTGTCTGAGAACACGGTGCTAATATTCAGGACAATACACTCACGTATGCGTACGGGTTGGCTCCCTTGCCAGAGTCGGAAGAGCCGGTGTAGGCGTACTGAGCGAAGAAAAAAGAAACAAGGCTCGATCTTTAGAATCGACAAGGCATCGCAGATAGGACATGTTAGATCCTTACAGGATATATACGTCTGCATCTTTGTACATTGCTTTTCTTTGAGGGGAAAGGCGGACGGTAGGATGACTCCAAAGGCATCAGAATTGAAGATGAAGTTGTAAAGGTTATCATTTCTACGAAAAAACTAGAATTGTATAGCTGTTACCAGGTCATGAATTTTTGGGAAGTGGGTGTATCTGGTTGCTTGTGTTTTATTCGTCAGTATGGAAAACAGATTTGATAGTACCAGAGTATTTCGAGGGGTAAATCCTAACCCTAAGCTTTAGTGTTGTTGCTGTTAATTTTCTTTGTGGGAAATGAGGAATCAATGGTACTTACTCCGCCACCTGAGTAGCTGAGGGCTCCCTGGAGGAATATGACAAAAACAGAAAGAGAAATAATGTCAAACGAGACAAAATGCAATCTATGCCTAATCATTCCAAAGTCTTCTGAACACATTTTGATTCTACGATTATCATTTCTTGCATTCGGAACTTTGCGTGGTCTGGTTCCCAACCTTAACATTGGTGCGCCTCCCGTTTGACAAATCGGCAAGGCAGAGAGTGGAGAAAAGGACCAGACCAAATGACGAGGAGGCAGAATATTGAGGGAATCGATGAAGGGAGGATCATTTTGGAGAAGAGTCAAAGGGGTGACCGTGTAAGAGTGAAACATGGAGGGACTACCAGTCAAGGTAATTAAATACAGCGTGAGGCTAGTCATTCCTCTCCCGGATGTGGAAGCTACAGGATTATTATGAAGGGATGAAAGACGTTTCATCCACAGCTTCTCTCTGCCTGGTCAGCATCGCTCCGGTGACCCTGTGATCCTAAGGTCGTCTACCCAGTATTAACTATTCGCAGACCGAGTGGAACTTACGGGTGCGCCGGCGGGTCCTGGGGGTCCTGGGGGTCCAGCAGGTCCGCTGCCACCATCGGTGCCGCGTTGTCCCTGGTAAGTGGCAAGACAGACAAGGTGGACAAGGAGTGATTATTTCTCGGCTGACGGCCACAAT
This sequence comes from Luidia sarsii, assembly GCA_949987565.1. Lineage (NCBI taxonomy): Eukaryota > Metazoa > Echinodermata > Asteroidea > Paxillosida > Luidiidae > Luidia > Luidia sarsii. Next base: position 25,809,355 of record OX465106.1, read on the forward strand.
TTCTCCCGGAATTCAGAACGAAATAAGCAATTAAACAAAAAATGGCAAAGAGAACGTTTGATTCGACCAAAATTTTGAACCCGAGATCTCTGGTTTTGCGTAAACCAGCGTTCTTAACATTTGCCCTATCCAGCTATCCATATCTATTGTACACCTGTTGATCACACCTGTTGATCACACAAAGGGCATGCAGCTTTTTTCAATTCAAGTCGAACAAATCGATGAAAAACTGACTGGGAACTTTTGAACAAAAAGACTAATCACAAACTGAATCAACAAAATAATTTCATAGGACATTACTATCCGGTCCTTAGGCCTATACGGGAGCTTTGGTAGAATAGGTGCGTTTTACACTTTGCAGGCTTATTTGAGAATTGATGCAAAACGCATCCATTCAATAAAATGGGATTTTGGGTGTTTTTATTTCAATATTGAAGAATGGTGACTTACAGCTCGTCCAGACATTCCACGTGGTCCTTGCTGTCCATTGTTTCCGTTGCGGCCACGGGATCCATCAGTTCCCTACAAAGCAATCAATGATCGATACAGCAATCAATAATCACTGATAATCAATCATCGTTCGGACAGAGTTGACAGTTGACAAGGTCCTCAAGTCTTTCAAGGTAAAATACAAGGAGGTATCGATATGAAAGAGAGGTTAAGTTTCAAACGCTATGAAGGGTTTGATTTTTTTCACGACAGCAGATCAGCATTAGCCAAACCTAAACAAAAAAACCAGAAAATCTGATGTTCCGATCTTAGCAGGACCTTTATCGAAGGCTGACTGGTCCTGCTACTGCTAAATAGAATAACAATGTCAGTCGCTCTATATATTTGAGATTTTCATTTATTTTTCTGTCGTGAGGATTTTTAACAATTGTTATTCAATGAAATTGGTATATAACGGTATTCCAGCGAGCTGGAATGTCGTCGGAATGACAATTCCTGGCATATTCCTGGATATTCGAAGCGCAGTCTGAACATTCCGACATTATTCTAAATACTCTCAGTCACTGTGTTCCAACTACATTCGAGCTGCATTCTGGAGCTACTATACGCCATCACGAACGGACAAGAATCACTCGAGGATCGGTTCAAAACGCATTCTAAGTATTGGAATGGTGTTTTGCAACAGTCTTGAATCCGGCTGGTTCTGCCTGAGTCCTGCAGACTCCGAGTATAAGTGTGGAGGAGAAGCCTGAGTTTCCTAGGCCACGTTTAGTTCCACACTAGGTCCAGGTTACACGGTAATACTCACGGGTGGTCCGGAGGGACCTGGACGTCCGGTCTCACCGCGTGTACCGGCTGTTCCCTTGGTTCCCTGGATTCCGGGAGCTCCTTGGGATCCACCCCATCCCTTGTGGCCCTGTACAGACACGGGGAAGGCGGGAGAGAAAGACAGATAGAGAAGGAGAGAGAGGAAGGGAGAGAACGATAGGGAGGGAGAGAGAGAGAGAGAGACACAGACAGACAGACAGACAGAGGGAGAGAGAGAGAAAGAAAGAAAGAAAGAAAGAAAGAAAGAAAGAAAGAGAGAGAAAGATAGAGAAAGAGAGATAGAAAGAGATGGAGAGGAGAGAGATGGAGAAAGAGAGATGGAGAGGAGAGGGAGAGAGAGAGAGGAAAGAGAGACAGAGAGAGAGAGGGAGAGAGAGGGAGAGAGAGGGAAAGAGAGGAAGAGAGATAGATAGAAAGAAAGAGAGAGAAAGAGAGATAGAAAGAGGAAAGAGAGAGATGGGAAAGAGAGAGAGAGAGAAAGAGGGAGGGGAGCGGGAGAGAGGAGAGAGAAAAAAGACATTCAGCAACAACATAGAGGGCTCGCTCGATCAATCTAACCTTGCATAGGTTTGCAGGTTACTAATGTAACTGTTCGAGTCAGAGTTGGCGGTTGAACATCAGCATCTCTACAGAATGGACCCATGCTTTCCTCGAGGTTTCCTCTCCATCTTTCGCTATCAATCTCGATTCCTTTTCCCCCAGTGCCTTTCGTTGGGCCAACGGTGCCCGCCTAAAGGTCGCCATTCGTCAAGTGTAGAATCCACCGCTGCCCAAATTCACCTCCGGATATAATCAAGGAATCCTTTCTCACCTGTACTCCGGTGGCTCCGGTCTCTCCCCTGGCTCCAGCAGGTCCGGATGGTCCCTGGCAGAAAGAAAAACAGAACCAAATCCAATTCCCTGTTAAAACAAAATTGGCACAATCCTATAAAGAAGGTTCAACATTGCACGCGATCTCGAACGCTCAAGGATCGGAGGGGGCTTGTTGAAGAGCGAGAAGAATGATGAGCTACTCACGGCGGGTCCGAGGTTGCCGTCGGCTCCGGTACTGCCTCTGGGTCCAGCGGGGCCGGCGGGTCCACGAGACCCACGCTCGCCCTGGCTACCAGCTGGTCCACGCATGCCCTGGTATCGGATGAAAACCAATGAATAGATTGGTCACAGCCGAGAACGGAAGCAGGTTTTCAAGGTGAAGTCGGACAAAGAGAATGTTGCAAAAGTGCTGGTTGAAAAATCAATGTCTCAAATCAATTGTCACAAAATCAATTGTCACAGGAAACATTGTCACAAAAAACTGTCACAAAAAAACTGTCACAAAAAACTGTCACAAAAAAATTGTCACAGAAAACATTGTCACAGAAAACATTGTCACAAAAACATTGTCACAAAAACATCGTCACAGAAAACATTCTCACAAAAAACATTCTCACAAAAAACATTGTCACAAAAACATTGTCACAAAAACATTGTCACAAAAAACATTCTCACAAAAAACATTCTCACAAAAAACATTCTCACAAAAAACATTCTCACAAAAAACATTGTCACAAAAACATTGTCACAAAAACATTCTCACAAAAAACATTCTCACAAAAAACATTCTCACAAAAAACATTCTCACAAAAAACATTCTCACAAAAAACATTGTCACAAAAACATTGTCACAAAAACATTGTCACAAAAACATTGTCACAAAAAACATTCTCACAAAAAACATTCTCACAAAAAACATTGTCATGCCCGATAACGGAGGCAGGTTTTCAAGGTGAAGTCCGACAAAGAGAATGTTGCAAAAGTGCTGGTTGAAAAAAACTTTTTCACGAACAAAACTTTGTCACGAGAATTATTTTTCACGGGGGGATGTCGCTGCTATAGGCCTAAGGTGCGGTAGATACGAGATTAGCTGCTACTTCCTTCTCGGAGCGAATACTTACGGGCATTCCGGCGGGTCCTGAAGGTCCCTGGGCACCCTGGGCTCCACGGTCACCGGTGGATCCAGTCTGTCCCTGGTCGCCGGTAGCTCCGTCGGAACCGTCCCTGCCCTACATTTCACCAACCCCACAAAAACAGGATAAACACATCACAATCGAGGAACCGTGCAAATACATGCACAAATCGTCAGCGTTTTTCCAACGAACTGACGACCATCCACGCAGCAGGAAATATTGTTTTAAGTTCGTTTGGAGAAGAGTCAAAGGGGTTTAACATTTTTTTGATACAATTTTTTTTTGCTTGTCGGTTGAGTAGGCAGTGCAAAGGTGTCCTCGCAAAACGGTGGCCGTGTTACCAGCATGCTATTCACACTGATCTGAAGCAGGGTTATGTACATTATTATTATTATTTTTTTTTTTACATTCGAACAAGTCTCGCTGTGATCGAAGAATGTATTTATTGTATTCTTTGTCCGTGAACTCACGTCAGATCCGGTGGGTCCGCGCGATCCCTTGGCTCCCTGTGGTCCAACACGGCCTGGGGCGCCGTCGTCACCGGAAGATCCACGCTTTCCTGTCGAGCCGTCAGCACCCTATACAAGGGACAAGCAAAGAAACAAAGCACAACCATTGTCACAACTGGCATGTCCGTCTGACAGGCAGATCGTTACCAAACATCATTGACAGCGCCCTGTTAATAGGTGTGTGTATATGGGGGAGTAGTTAGGTGAACAAAATCGCTTGCTTTACTTTCTTCTTGGGTGTATTTGATGGATTGTGACCGACATAATCTAACAGTATGGTCTACGCTCAAGTGAAGAATATGATGTCGCCTGTTAAGGAGTAGAACATTTCCGCGAACCGGTGAATGCACCCACGCAGAAGGAAAGATGCGTTTGGAAAATCGCAATTTGATGAAAGTTAGCAACATTTTTGGATACCGGTACGCATCAAGAATCGCCAAATCTTTAAAATGGGGAAGATATAATATCTCTCTGCCACCCGAGTGGAAATCGGAGCTACGATTCTTCCCAAATGCGGACGATTCAGAGTAGTGTGCCCTCAAGAGTTTGCCGCGTGTTGGCCAATCACAATGCGCGGAATCTCTCGACACAATGCACATCAGGTCACTTTTCCAAAACCCGGCTTAGGCTTCGTCTGTTATCCCAAAGCTGGAAACACAGGTTGGAGTTCTTTGTTGAAGTTGAAGCTTTGGATTCCTTTTCAAAGCGCAGTGTAACATTCAAAAACGAAGCCAAAGGTTTTCGGTTTTCATGCCTTGTACTTGAAATGTTTGGAAGAACTGGAGACAAAGCCGGAGCCTGAGCCTAAGCCGGGTTTTGGAAAAGGCTCCTTGAAAGGGTCGACAGATTCCGCGTATTACGATTGGCCAACGCGTTGCAAACTCTTGAGGGCGCACTATTCGCCCAGTAGGCCTATTGGGGAAGATTCTTGGAACTACTGGTGTGGGAGCACCGTGGAACTGGATGCTTCTGGATGATGGCTTGGTTCGGTGAAGATTAAGGAATGAACTTACGGGTCGTCCAGCGGGTCCAGTTGGTCCTGGTGCTCCCCTCATTCCCATGGTTCCCTGGAACGCAGAGAAAGAGGAAAGAAAATAAATGCAACTGAAAATACAATCCACCGAACGGCCCGAATTAGGTTCGAAGTGTGGTACAACAGTGGGAGACATCGGCATTAATGGATTGCACTCTTTGCGGCTCAGAATTACATGATAAATAAAACTCTGTTTTTCCGACAAACGGATCGATGACATATCGATTTATCATTCCATGTATCAATCCATCTGTTCATCGATTTATATTTACCCAAAGTCAAAGAATTGATCGATTCATCCATCAATCAAATAAAGCGAGCATTAAATGAAAACATTAACTAGGAACTTTCGAGCAATATTTTGAAGAAAATGGCAAAAAACAACTTTCAGTTGACCGGGACTTGAACCAGAGACCTCTGTTTTTTGCTTATACAAGTGCTCTTATCATCTGAGCTGCCCAGTCCTTAGATGTCACCTTTCCTAAATAGTCAACTAGTTTTTGCCGGGCGGGGGGGGGGCTGCTAGTCAGAAGCATTCAATGAAACATCTATAATTAACGTCGCATTTTCCCACATCTTTGATCCAATATTTACAGGATAAAAATTACCGATTTTTTTTTCTCGAAAATCACCGCCAGCATAAATTGATTCATCGATCAATTCGTTCATCTAGCTATCCAGGAAAAAATCATACATCAATCAATCGATCGATCGATCAATCGATCTGCAAACTTATGTGATCGGTTGAATTGAACCACCCAGGTGATGACAGTATTTGTTCTAGGGACAATTTGCAAGCTGTTTGTGAGGCCCGTCGTGTCAGTCTGACGAATATAGGGGCATATCGGACACCTTAGACGGGGGAAAGTACGACAGACTCCCACCAAGCAATACCTGCCCAGTTTCTACAAAGGGAGTGGTCGCTACCAGCAATCAGCTCTACTCATAGGCTGACAGAGGATGGAATTCAATGAAGATGATGGAGTTATCCCACCAAGCAATACCTGCCCAGTTTCTACAAAGGGAGTGGTCGCTACCAGCAATCAGCTCTACTCATAGGCTGACAGAGGATAGAATTCAATGAAGATGATGGAGTTAGACTTACAAGCTCTCCGAGGATACCAGAGACTCCGGCGGCTCCAGCTGCTCCGGCGGGTCCCTGCGAAATGAGACAACATCGGAAACATGGGTGAGAGAGACACACACAGATAAAGATACATCACTTTCTTTTCAAGGGTACCGTACCACCGCAATTGATGATTGAACGATTTACGTCTTGGATATAATTCATTGAGGTTTGCCCTGCTCCACGTGATAAACACTGAGCGCTCAGTCCGATGCCTGATGATTTTTTTCAGGCAGCTCGGGCGGGATTCGAACCTATGACTCCTGTTTTCAAGTGCAGACGTCTTAACCACTTGACCACCGAGCTGGTCTTGTATATCTGGTATGATAGTATTATACTCACGGCCGATCCAGCTCTGCCATTCTCTCCACGAGCACCGCTGATTCCCTGAGGTCCTGGGATGCCGCGGATACCGCGCTGGCCCTGAGAACCGCTCTCTCCGCGTCTTCCCTGCACGGTGCGTGGAATGGAAAGGAGGAAAATGAGAAAACGATAGAACAAAAGTCAGTGCCAGGTTCTACACATAAACCCATTGTTGCTGCTGTGTTGTGGGTACATAATGATGGCAGAGAATTACCTCTGTTATGCCCCGAATCGAGCTTGTTTTTATTTACTGCTAGTAAACACAGTTTGGGCAGAGCAACAACAAGAATAGTAGAGTTGATTGAGCTTGATCTCTGGCTATCCACAATGAATATTTCCATGAATTCCTTTTCGATTTGAAACAAATTTGGATCTAATTTGAAGACATTTGTAGTATACAAAAATGTCACAAAATGCTTGCTTAATGAAATGAGCAAAAAAAAACCACAACAACACCAATATGGGCCTGACCAAAATAAAAGGGCCTGATCATGACGTTTCGATCCTAGCAGGACCTTTCTGCCTAATGGATTTGGTTGGGTTACTTACGGGATTGTAATGGATTTCGTGGGGTTGATTATTTACAGGATGATAATGGGTTCTGTGGGGTTAATTACAGGGTGCTAATGGGTTCTGTGGGGTTGATTACAGGGTGCTAATGGGTTCTGTGGGGTTGATTACAGGGTGCTTATAGGTTATGTGGGGTTGATTACAGGGTGCTTATAGGTTCTGTGGGGTTGATTACAGGGTGCTAATGGGTTCTGTGGGGTTGATTACAGGGTGCTAATTGGTTCTGTGGGGTTGATTACATGGTGCTAATGGGTTCTGTGGGGTTGATTACAGGGTGCTAATGGGTTCTGTGGGGTTGATTACAGGGTGCTAATGGGTTCTGTGGGGTTGATTACAGGATGATAATGGGTTCTGTGGGGTTGATTACAGGGTGCAAATGGGTTCTGTGGGGTTGATTACAGGGTGCTAATGGGTTCTGAGGGGTTGATTACAGGGTGCTAATGGGTTCTGTGGGGTTACTTACGGGGGCTCCTTGGCGTCCACTGCCTCCTGCGGGTCCGACCTCTCCGCGTGCACCCTGTCAAAAGAAGACGAGTAAGAGAGAAGATCGATGCATCATTGACCCGGTCTATTTATGGTCTCTTTCTCCGCCAAAGTTCAGTGGCTTTTCTTCTTTCCCTCTTCTTTTTTTTTTTTGGGGGGGGGGGTGGCCTACTCGACGCTCAATTAGTACTGCTTGATCAATGCCTTGCCCGATTGCCAGCTGAAAAAGGAAAATACAGGCAGCTCGGACGGGATTCGAACCGGCGACTCCTGCTGATCTAGTGCAGACGTCGAAACCACTGCACCACCGAGCTGGGGCTAATTAGTTTCACACAGCCGGTAATTAAGCAGAAAAAGTCACAATTCATAGGTTCACCCTGTCCACCTAAACTCCACTATTGCATCACGCCGAGTAACGAAGAGTGGAATACCAAAGCTGTTGTCGTTAAAAATTCTTGTCGACATGTTGGGATATTTCTTTGTCGACAACAATGTTGACATAAGCCATGTCGACAAAAGCCTCATGGACTACGAGTCAAAGGCTATACAGATCAAATCGCGGTGCGGGTTTCAACCCTGTGTACACAAGCAAGACTTTTCCTGCTTAGCAGATTTTCACGCTTAAGTGGCTCTGTGAAATTGCGCCCAGGTATATCGTCGAGGTCATCATTGCATCAATGTTAAGATATCTTTTTATAGCTTGTCCTCTCTTCTCTCGACTGATGAGGTGTAAGCCAAACAGAACTTGGCAAAAAAACTTGGCAAAAAACTTGGCAAAAAACTTGGCAAAAAACTTGGCAAAAAACTTGGCAAAAAACTTGGCAAAAAACTTGGCAAAAAACTTGGCAAAAAACTTGGCAAAAAACTTGGCAAAAAACTTTTGCAAAAAACTTGGCAAAATTAATAACTTGGCAAAATTAATAACTTGGCAAATAACTTGGCAAATTTGCCAGGCGCACTATACACTGTCGCCAATCGCTCGTATTGTCGGCTGGTAGGTGCGAGTGCGGTCATAATACTCACGGGGGCTCCACTTGATCCGGGCATGCCCATGGCACCGGAGTTGCCACCGGGTCCCTGCAAGTGACGGAGGAAAATAAACAGACATGGAGTTCAATAGGTAATCCAGTGTAGGCCTACTCCTATCCCCACACACACACACACACACAAAGTGCCGAGCCAAAATGTTGTCAAAACACTTTTGGTTTTATCATGACAGTTCCCCGAAAGATTTCTTATTTGCAACATCATTCTACGCGTATTTGACTCATAATATCATCTACCCTTACTGTCATCCCAAATCTAAAATCATTTGAGTCTTTGTGATTTTGTTTATAGTCAGTCTTGTTGCTATTTACTCAGTCCATCCATAATCTGTATCCCTTGCTATACATTATTTATTATTAGTCATCTATTATCTTCATCCTTGCTCTATCATCTACTTAGTAATTACTCTGCTAGTAGTTTTTACCTATAGGCAACCCTGCCACAAGCTTTAGGTTCAGTTAGCACTCAAGATTTTGCAATGCGTTAGTCGATCCCAATGCACGGAATCTGTCGACGCGCATTGGGTCGACAGATGTGATTGGCCAACGCGTTGAAAACTCTTGAGGGCGCACTATCTTTAATCGCCCGCGATGAATTGAAATTTAATAACTGAATTGCGAGCAACACAGTCCAACCGTCGGGCATTTTCATTGACCAACGCGGGTACCAGGGCTTCGCTACACATTGCCCGATGTTTATCGCAGTGCACTGGGGATTGGTTTTTTTCCAATCGGCAGGCAGGAGATTTCACTTACCACAGCTCCTTGCTCTCCAACTTCACCGCGGCTTCCCTTGGCTCCAGTTGCTCCCTGGAACGATCAAGAATGAATATCTTTAGTCATCAGGCGGGGTTGGGAGGGGTGGACAATAAACGGATTGACATAGCACGTGACACCGATCTAATACAGCAATAGCCTTTCCATATCAAGCCATGCAGGACAGTCTGCTGTGAAATCACTTTCATATAATGTTTTTCCTCTGACGTACACAATTGGTCGAGTTCGGTCGGTCGAGTTCTCGGCTGTTCGTGAACAACCCTGGCGTAGAGGTTGTGTGCGATCCTATTCCAAGTGCAGCGTTCTCGGGTCGTGTTCGTGTGGTTCGAGCGCGAGGACAGACCGCCCCAACTCGACCAATGATAATAATTCTCCATGGTCTATCCCCTATAGAATATCTTTCAGATCTGATTTCCCTACGCGTTGTTCTAGAGCTGTAAGATCACTTCGATCATTATCAACCTTTCAGCGATAACCCTCGGACCTCGTATACTATTGCTAGTCACGGCGACCGGGCCTTTTTTCAAGAAATTGCCACTAGGCCTATACCCCTACACCCGAAGGAGACTTACTGGGGCTCCGACTTGTCCTGGTGAGCCAGTGGATCCCTGTACTCCAGCATCTCCAGGTACGCCTTGGGGTCCCTTGGCACCGCGTGATCCCTGGGCGCCGACTGCTCCCTATTGACGGTGGGGGGGGGGGGGGTAAGATACCAAACTACCAGTGAGTTACGAAAACAAAACTTGCAAGGAGACGATCATTGAAATGTTCACTAACTGGTAAATCCATGCACGCATCGGCAAAAATGCCGTTTTGAAAATAGAACTTTGAAAGTTAGTAACATTCTTTAAAAATCAAAATTTAAAGGGCAAAGGGGTGTGTTACCTTGCGTCCTGGAAGACCAGAAGCACCACGTGGTCCTGGACGTCCCTTCTCACCCTGTGATTGAAGAACAAGACTCGCTCATTAATTCATAGACGCGGCTGCTCATCAGTCTCGTCGATCTTTATCGAAGAAACAAAACTAATGCGAGGCACGACTTACGGTGGGAAAGCAAAGGCGCAACTTACTTGGTTTCCACGGGGTCCGTCGGGTCCAGTGGATCCGGAGCGGCCGATGTCACCCTGCAGACGACAAAGAAAGAGTCTAAGTTTGGTCGAACTGTTTCGACGATGTTCCAAATACCGTCCACAGATAACGCCCATCGATCCACAAACTTGAGAATACAACGACATTTTGTTTGAAATGGGGGTAATCAAGATAATAATCTAGCGTGGGATATCATTTGAATCTGATCTATACCAAGAGGGTGTATAATTACACCGAAGTTGTCGTAATTTCCCGATAACCCTTGCACGATTGGTAAAAAGAAAAAGATAAGCACTATTTATAACTGAAAGGATTAACGTCGTGGTGTCGCGCAAATCGCCGGTGTGATTTCATCTGACGGCAGAATGTTGCGGCACCTCGCCGAGCAACTAAGCGAACTTCGTCTTTCTCGTCCGGAGGGGGGGGGGTGTTTGTGGTGGAGGCCGGGATCAGGGTACCAGACTATGGGTCGGGCAAGTTACTCACGGGCTCTCCGCTCAATCCTGGGGATCCGACTGGTCCAGCTGGTCCGGGGTTGCCCTACACCAAGAGGAAAAACAAACAAACAAACGAATGAAGATAAAGTTATTGCAAAGAAGGAATGCAAATCGAAGAAACATCATTAAAACTTCATTCGCCCAACACCTGGTCTTTTGAATCAAATTATATCTAGAGTTTTGAATCAAGCAATGTGGAAGCATATTTTGTCTTTAATGGTTAATTTCAAATGATTAAGCTAAAATAAATGAAAAAGGAAATATTACTTACTCTTTGTCCTGGGTCTCCAGATTCACCACGCTTTCCTGTAGCTCCGCGGGCACCCTGTTATTGAGAACGAAGTTTGATTGTATTTGAAAGGCCTTTTTATTTGGGGGATGGGTTGACAATTGAATTATTTGAAAAATAAGTGGAGGATTTACAGGCTTCTGGGTTGTAATTATTGTGTTGGACGAGGGACCATCATCATTTTCTGAAATTGAGGTATTGTTTATAGACTTAAAGCTTGACAGAGGTAGAACCTGACCCCATGACGTCATCAGGTCTCTGTTCGAGACAAACGAAAATAAGGTATAGCTATTGTTGATGCTATTGTTGTTCTTGTTGCTGCTGCTGCTGCTGTTGTCGTTTCTGCTGTTGCTGCAACTGTTGATTTTGTTACAGTTTTTTTGTGTGTGTAAAAACAATGCATAGCCTAAGTGAACAACAGCCAATCAATCCAACACTGTACCTCGGTGTGCTATTTTACTGGTTCACTGCTGCTCATATCAGACAAACAAATCACATACATGTAACTAGATAAAAACATGACGATGAAATACTCATTCATTAGAAATGGTTTGGTAGCTGTACAATAAATGCAGTGGGCTGACAGCTATGGGTTTACTTACAGGAGCACCAGAGTTTCCGATGCCACCAACACCACCACGGTCACCTGGGGCACCCTGGAGGAATGGAGAGACAACATTAGCCGACGTGAGCCGAGGATTATAGGAGAGAAGAGAACCGAGAACAAGAACGTAGCATATGGCATGCCACTTCCTACAAATTTCACTCACATAAATAGTAGTCGTGCTTCTTGTTTTGTAAAGAAACGTTAAGTACCAAAAGTGGATTTCATGTAATAGAACCAAGTTTTCCATTCGTATTATTGAAAAGGTGAAACAACATTGTTACTCGTCGCATAAAACCAAACAACATGTCGATTGCACAAGTTTGGATGGCAATTAATTCAAAGACATTTCCATAAGATGGAGAAGTCTCAGTGATTAAATTGTGCGAACATTGCTACAGTTGCGAGGCGGTGTGGCGGTCGTTTCTTAGGGGGTATAGGACGCATGGTGGCGCCCTTCCCTTGGTCATGGACTATTTTGACTAGCGGGGAGGAGGGGTACTTACGGGAAGGCCTGGGATTCCAATGCGTCCAACATCGCCGTTGAATCCCTTGTTTCCCTGCAAGGCAAAGAGGGAACAAGTAAGACACGTTATTATAAGACCGCAGCCTGACAGTATATCTCGTGCAGCTTCTCCACACACTATAATGATTCCAATCCAGGTTTTCGCCTGTCGTATTATTGTGTTTTTTTCTTACGGGTTCTCCGTTGCGTCCGTCGCGTCCGTCGGGACCTGATGGGCCGCTCTCTCCGGAAGCTCCGGCCAATCCCATGGGGCCTGGGCCTCCACGGTCACCCTACAAAAAATGATGGAAGGAAAACAAACAATAAGCTGAGATCAACGAAGGGACCCTTTAAAATAGACTCCCTGTAACCACAGCGTATCATCTGCATGGTCCCGTGTGACCACGCCGAGATCACTGTGACTGTGATGATCACTGTGACCACGCCTGAGGATTTCCGTCGTGTGAACGCACAGTGGAATCCCTGTGAGTTTATCCAGTGTCTATATTCACACGGAGAACACACTGTCGGCACAGTGACAAAAATACACACTGTGACTTGGCTCTCTGTGAATTCGGATGAGCACAGCTATTAGACAGAAAGTCAAGGTTTATATCGATTGGTCACCTGTAGTCTTCATCTTTATTTGCTCATGCACACATAATTATATCTCAAGAAAACAGATGAACCTTTCACTTCTTCATCAGCAATAACGTTGGAGTTATTCACCTACACTTTGAAATGTTGAATTGATAGGCAAGGTGGGTTAGGCCCCAGACGAAAGGAACGATTCTCCCAAACACCGCTTTGATATTGGCTCTGTCCAATACCACTTTTCGTTGACATTTCAACGAAGGCCGATACTCCCAATATCAACTCTTTCAAAGCAGAACAAACAGATGTGGATTTAAAGGAACCATCATTATACAGAACCTCGCATGGGAATGTGTCTGTGGTGGATTTGTCGGCGGTCCAACTGTTTTCTTTGCTTTGTTGGGGGAGGGGGATGAAGTGATGGGAATACTTACGGACATTCCCTGTACTCCACCCTGTCCAGCAACACCGGCTACTCCTGGGGTACCTCGCTTGCCCTTGGCTCCACGAAGGCCTGGTGCACCGACGCCTCCCTGGGAAGATAAATGCAGTGGAGAGGGGGTGATTACTGGCCCCTCATACTTGGCACAAAGTTGAGCTTTTCAAGAATTTGACACAAAATCATCTTTCCAAGATTTGTTCGTTTTGCGGTGACGCCATGTACAAGTGATTCCTTCTCCTCGAAGTTTTTTTAAGTTTGTGTATCTCTGAGGATTACACGCATTGCATTGATTTGTAAGTTGAATTTTCAATTACTAATTTTCACGATAGCTAGGCTTGGCTATAATTACTGTCATGATACTCGTTAAACGGGTGCACCTGAGATGTGACGTGTAAACAGAAAGTGAGAGGGAGAGGAAGATCGAGAGGGAGAAGGAGAGGGAGAGGGAGGAGGAGAGAGAGAGAAGGAGAGGGAGAAGGAGAAGGAGGAGGAGATTGACAGGGAGAGGGAGAGGGAGAAGGAGAAGGAGAGGGAGAAGGAGAAGGAGAGGGAGAGAGAGAGAGTGAGAGATAGAGAGATAGAGAGAGAGCAGATCTCTTACCGATGGTCCACCGGGGCCAGCGGCTCCCTGTGGTCCGGACTCTCCGCGTGCTCCCTGGGCTCCAGCTGCTCCTGCGGGGCCGTCAGGTCCGTCGCTTCCGGAACTTCCCTGCAACATTACAGAAACAAAAAAACGTCACAGAGAATGGCACCACGCTTCCGATCATCGTGCCTCCTCGACAAGGTCTCCCCAATCCGCGCAGACCCGGAAGGAGATCAAAGGGGGGGGGGGGAGTGGGTGACGAATTCCAGACTGAGAATGGTCCAGTGAACATCATTGGCTGATCGATTAAACATATCAAATAAAACAAGCTTGGTGATATTAGTTATTTCCCGACTCAACGCTGTGGCCTTTCCGGTAAAGACATGGCCGACTCCACTATACCAAAGGATTGAGCGGCAGATATCATCGTTGTACATTGCTTCACGTGGCGCGGCAAAGGTCCACTTGGAAACAGAGCGAGGGTCGATCAGAGGAAGAGCGAGCAATGCGCTCCATCCGAAGCTCATTGTTTGCCAACCAACAAAATGACCATTCAGGGACACCGTACAATGACTAGCAGTCGCAATAATTCCACCTTTCGTATGACCAGCGGGCTGTTATAACGCTCAGAATAGTCCGCGCTGCCCACCGTGAAAAACACGTCTCTCTCTTGGCTTCGTGTCCGAGAAGAACCGAAGGTTTTCCGACCATGGTCCGTGGACAAAATTACCACAGGACATCGCTCCCCGAAAGAGCAAAGTTGAGCAAAGGCTTACCCTTTGTCCGCGGAGTCCCGCGGCGCCAGATGGCCCGGTACGTCCCTCCTCGCCCTGGGGTAGGAAATCAAAAGGATAGACGGTATCGTGAATGCAAATACCCACTTCAAAACATACAAAAGATGAGGTTTTGGTTTCATAGTAGATATCATTGTAGGGTATGGAATGTGCCTAGTTATTAAGGCCGGCATGAAGAGGGATACTCACACCAACTCCCTTGGCACCTCCTGGTCCTGTGTTGCCTTGTTGTCCTTGCAGTCCCTGTCAAAGTGATTGATGACAAAGATGATTTAAGAGAATGACGAGAATATCCTATAGCTCACTCAGCTTCGTTACACATTTTTGAAAATGTACAAACTCGTTAAATCGTTAAATCTAGGTCCTCTAATTTCTTCTCGTATGATCTCGTATGATCTCGTTTGATCTCTGCTCGACGTAATAAGTACTGTGTTCAGTGCTTTGCCCGATGGCCTGCTGAAGACAAAGATGCAGACAGCTCGGCCGGGATTCGAACCCGCGACTCCTGCTTTCTAGTGCAGACGTCTTAACCCCTTGACCACCGAGCTGGTCGAGGTCTTGTGGCAGATTTGTCTTGGTATAGCGGCAGGTACCACGTTGCATCACAAATAATTATAACATGATTTAAAAAAAAAAATCCCCCTTTTAATGTTATAATCCTAAACTCATCTAATCTAATTCCATATTATTTATGTGAGAAAAACACAACAACTTACAACGGCTCCGGACGAACCTGGTCTTCCGTCGTTTCCACCGGGGCCCTGCGTGCAGAGGAACATCAAACAATTTGTCCAAGTTACAACGAAACGGTATCGATCATGTCGCAAACGAGACTGGTAGTTGATTCCTAAATCGTGGAGGCCATTTTGATGCTCAGCCAACCACGAATTTATCGATAAAACACAACAACAGGCAAGCAGACAACCCAACATGTACGGGATTTTAAAAGTATCCTAAAACAAAATCCCCCTGTATGTATATCCAAGCAGACTGGCTTCCATAGGAAGGTTCCTTTAGCCTCGAGGGAAATTTTGCTTCAGATTTTAACCAAAATTGTTCCATTAATCACTGGCCACTTACGTCAGGACTGGTGTTTGCCATACTAATGTCTAAATATTGAAAAATGGCAAAGACAAACTTTGACAAGACCGGGACTTGAACCAGAGACCTCTGGTTTGGCGCACTAGCGCTCTTACCATCTGACCAGTCCAGGCCTTAGATGGCAGGCAGAAGTCACAACTAGTCAGCTTGTCTGTGCCAAGGAGGAGGGGGGGCTGGAGAAAATTCTCTCCACGGAATCACACCCCATGTTTTCATTCGGATGCAGACAACTAATTCTTGTACAATAATTGCTATGAGGTAGGCAGAGACTTTGGATTGTATATAGTGGTGCCCGGATTCGGAGATCCCGGCGCGTAGCAATACCACCGGCGCTCCGAACTCGGAGATCCCGGCGCCAAGTGGATATCAAGGTGGATATCAAGGGAGTGGTTAGGGGAGGATGTTTGGGTGTTTTTGTCCCTTCCTCGGAAATGAAAGACTTCAGACAAGATTTGAAGGTTTGCATGGTGGAAGTACAAGGTGGAAGGTTTGCGGTGACACCGTGTAAACACAATCTCTTGTGAGATGGAGCGTGGGTTTTCTTTAAGACAGAGCTTTAAGGAATGACTTACAGCTGGGCCGGGCTTGCCATCGTTGCCTTCGCGTCCGTCAGGTCCTGGGGCACCCTGGATACCAACGAGAGAAAAGGTTTCAACGACTCTCGACCACACTTGACACGATTCGAGGAAGCTGCACAACCATGGGTGCATCGGACGTATCTCGGACGAAACGACAAATCACCGCTTTTCATCTAATGTATACCGGTACCTGGTGTCGAATGCCGTAATGACTTTGCATTCAGAAATAGCCAGAGATTTAGAGACTAGCGAGAGATCCGGGGGCCCATGACTAATCAACAGAGAACAACATAATCCCATTTAGATTAACTTTTGGAAAGAGAAAGATTTGTCCCATCTTTATCGAAAAATAGACAGGTTTAACTTTCAGTTAAAGGTGTTGGTAAGACTAAATAGATGAGATTCGAAAGTTTGCAAAGCGACAGCACATTGTGGAAAGTTTGGAGTGTAAAACGAATCTAGATATTGGCCAGTGAGGGCACCTATCCAATCATTGACCATCAATAGACGAAACTGTGGAGCTTTGCTGCACACACAATTATAGGGTTCTTTAGATTTAACAACCAGCCGACAAAGAAATGGATGTCTCGACCCGATAGATCTGGTGTACGAGACATAATTACGGTGAAGTGGAACCTAAATAGATTAAGATGAAAAAACAAATCGGTTGACTCACTCGTGCTCCTGGGGCTCCGGCATCACCAACACGTCCTTGTGCGCCCTGGATTGAGAAGGAGAGGAGAGGAGAGGAGAGGAGAGGAGAGGAGAGGAGAGGAGAGGAGAGGAGAGGAGAGGAGAGGAGAGGAGAGGAGAGGAGAGGAGAGGAGAGGAGAGGAGAGGAGAGGAGAGGAGAGGAGAGGAGAGGAGAGGAGAGGAGAGGAGAGGAGAGGAGAGGAGAGGAGAGGAGAGGAGAGGAGAGGAGAGGAGAGGAGAGGAGAGGAGAGGAGAGGAGAGGAGAGGAGAGGAGAGGAGAGGAGAGGAGAGGAGAGGAGAGGAGAGGAGAGGAGAGGAGAGGAGAGGAGAGGAAGGAGAGGAGAGGAGAGGAGAGGAGAGGAGAGGAGAAGAGAAGAGTCATCACAGGCATATCTTCTCGGCAAAAGGTATCATACTATTTCAAAGTAGATTGTCGGTCATATTGTTGACCTGACGGTCCTTGCATAACCGTGATGCATTTAACTGCCCTGTGCTTTGCAGAAGACGAGTGCTCTATGAAAACGAATCTTGTCCTTAGTTCGGGCAAGGGTTTCTGTACTTGTTCGGCTACAGTCGTGAAATGAACTCCATAAAGTGACATCGGGTTATGTAATACGGGTGTTGGGGAATATATTATAATTTGTAGCGCCGCTTCAAGTGAATTTTCAACAATGGCAATACTTTGGTGGCAATTCAATTGTTGATGAAACTAAGATAGAGGGGGTGATTAACTTACAGCATCTCCCCTCTCGCCTGGGGCACCACGGGCGCCTTGTGGTCCGCTGTCACCCTACACAAGGAAAAAGAAGAAGCAATTATGAGAAGATAATGATTTGCTTGGTGGATCGCTGCAGAGAGATGGATAGAGGAACGGATGGAGAGATGGGTGGATAGAGGAAGTGAGGGAAGGTTGGAGAGATGGATGGATAGAGGAAGTGAGGGAAGGTTGGAGAGATGGATGGATAGAGGAAGTGAGGGAAGGTTGGAGAGATGGAGGGAGGGAAGGATGGAGGGATGGATAGAGGAAGGGAGGGAAGGATGGAGAAATGTATAGAGGAATGGAGGGAGGGATGGATGGATAGAGGAAGTGAGGGGAGGATGGAGAGATGGAGGGAGGGAGAGAGGGATGGAGGGAGGGATTGAGGGGCAGGTAAGGTTGACGGTACAATAGTGATTGTCACTACCACAACCGATGAGTGTTGCCAACTGATTACGCAAGTATTAGTTAACGGTTCTTCGCATGAAGAAAGCTTGCAACGCCATACATTATTCTCTTGAGTAATGTAGTCTAGCCTAAGTTAAAACTATGTGTATGGTATTTGGACGGTTGGGGTAAGAGAACTTAACAAGACAAGTCCGCATTTAAGTCGAATCACACGCGGAAAGGTATATTATAGGAACTTGCAAATTGCGCAAAGTTCTGGTTGATCAAAGTTGGAGTCGGGATCGCGAAGGAAATTAACCAAGGTTGCGGGGGGCGGCTTCAAAACGGCCCATCAGAGTTTGTCGGTCAGCAATAATGGTCGACCCGCCTGACCGCGGGCGATCAGAGACAGTTGAAGGTGTCCCTTCATGACGGAGGTCTCTTCACGGTCTTCTTGTCTGTTAACTCTTATACTTACCCTGAGTCCAGCAGATCCCATGGCACCGCTTGGTCCAACTCCACCAATGGCTCCCTGGAAAGAAAATCAAATGGAAAGAAAGACAAACGGATTAGAAGCTGGAGAAAAAGAATTGAGACTTAACTGACACTAGACTCGTGCTAGTTTTGGTGCCACTTCTACCAAACGCGAACCTTTTTTTAGCTCATTACTGGAAAGTCCTTGGGAGTTGGATGTTCAAATTGCTCCCTTCATTTCGTGCGATGCCTATTGGCGTAAAACGTTCGGGGCGGGGCGGGGCATGCCGCCACTTTTAAAAGTAGGGGGTTATATCATGTGCCCCTCAATATACAAGTTGTATAGGTACACAAAAAAACCTGATAGGGCAAAACAAAAATACTAACCAACTATGAACTGCATAATAACAAGACACATACCCTTTTTCTTTTTTTCCATTTCTAATGATTTCCCTACTTTCCATTGACACCTGTGACAATGGCTGCACGGCTTTAGCTGTTTGCCTCCGAGTGAAAAAGTGCCAGTCAATGATTTGCATCATTGTTTAAGTTTTAATTTTAAGATACTTACGCGGACACCAGTAGGGCCACGGGCACCAGGGGCTCCAGCAGCTCCGTCGGGACCCTGTGCGTTGAAGGAAAAAGAAAAGCGGTTACCAGCGAAGAACTGCGGAAGATCAAAACTACGAAAGCGATGAAAAATATGAATACAATTCCGCTGATTTTTTTATTTTTTTTTTGCTGATCCGAACTCCATCTACGGATGGCATCCTCACAAAATACAAATAAATAATTTTTAATTCTCGGTTGAATTTCAGATGAAGATGACGCAGGTCACCAAACATTAGTGCCTGAAAAGTCCTATCACAAGCTAGCAGCAGCGTGAGGGAGTTAACCGTCGATTTATTAACGGTTTTTTTTATTATTCAAAGATTAAAACTGCCTCATTAATATTCATGAGATGACGTCACCATCACATAATGGCAATTAAATAATGAGACCATCCCTGATGCCAATTCATGGATCCCTAGACCAGTACTAGTCGTGACACACACAACTTAGAGCGTTATTGAATCCAATCATAATAATTCTGTATACTTACATCGGATCCATCGGAACCGTCAGCTCCAGCCTCACCACGGATACCAGCGGGTCCCTGGAATCAAACCATACATGCTATAAGCGTGGAGAGAAACTACGAGGAATGCTATCCAAACGTTTTCTGACAATAATGTCCACTGCTCACAAGATCTGCGCATAGATTTGAATATGGCAGGCTTCAAATAATAATCATTGTTGATGCTACTGTTTGAAATCTAATAACATCTGTGTTGAATGGGGCGAGTCCTGCTAATCAGAATTGCAGCGTCAGGCCCATTGGAAATTTGAGATTGAGTAGTGCTCGGTTTATCTTGCTTACCGCAGTGGTAAAATTGTATTAGTAGGCGTTTATAAGCCTACAGTGGATCCATTAATGAATTTATGTTCTTAATCCAGCATCTCCTAGACCCATTGACCTCCGAAAATAAACTATGTGCTATTTCTGGTGACTTGAATACACATCTTCTCAACGCGACTCTTAACAACCAGATAGACCGATGTCCAATTTTTCCTCGAGTAAACTGTGTGTGCGATTCCCGGTGACAGATCCATGCACTAGAGTAGCAGACGGGACTATAGAATTATAATTATACTCACTCGGACTCCGCGGGCGCCGTCGCTTCCACGAGATCCAGCCAGTCCTGGGTAGCCGTGAGCACCAACCTCACCGGCAACACCAGTGCCGCCACGGGCTCCCTGTTAGGATTTGGACGATGGAGATAGGGAGAGATGGCGAGAGAGGCGGGGGTAGATGGGGAGAGTTGGAGAGAGATAGAGAGATAGAGAGAGATAGAGAGAGAGATAGGGAGAGATGGAGAGAGATGGAAAGAGATGGAGAGAGATGGAGAGAGATGGAGAGAGATAGAGAGATGGAAAGAGATGGAGAGAGATGGAGAGAGATGGAGAGAGATGGAGAGAGATAGAGAGATAGAGAGAGATAGAGAGAGATAGAGAGATAGGGAGAGATGGAAAGAGATAGAGAGATGCAGAGAGATGGAAAGAGATGGAGAGAGATGGAGAGAGATGGAGAGAGATGGAGAGAGATGGAGAGAGATGGAGAGAGATGGAGAGAGATGGAGAGAGATGGAGAGAGATGGAGAGAGATGGAGAGAGATGGGGAGAGATAGGGAGAGAGGGAGAGAGATTGAGAGAGATGGAAAAAGATGGGGAGAGACGGAGAGGGATTGAGATGGAGAGGGAGAGATAGAGAGATAGAGAGTGCATTACAAAGTGGTCCGTAGTATAGCGGTAGTACCATAGAGTTTTATCAAATGCTAGTATGCACACGTCTTTGACACTCAAAGTCACAGCTTGAATCCATCCAGGTTCAGTGGGATGCAAGATAGCAAAACCCATTTCTTCGTGTAGGTAAGATAATTATGTGCCCAATCCTATATGGCAGGACACAGGCCTAGGGGTGGGTGACTTCGCTGTTTGTATGATTCTTGCGTCCCTGTCTGAGGGACTGATGAAGTGTAAACCCCCCTCAAAACTACGTGGTATGGGCCTACTACTTACAAATTCACGACGGATTGGGTAAGTGCGGTTCATCAAGGGGTCAGAGGTCGGTTTATATAATTGTGTGTGTCGCTGCACACATGGCTCCTTCCTTGGGGATAAGAGGGCAGGGGTGAGGTTCAGCTGTTTGGCCATCGTCGGCGATTTATTGGCTACGGGGTGGTGCAGCATTTGTAACGGGGCAGGCCTGGCCTGGTTATAGGAGACTGGGTTCATTGCTTGGCTGCTATACTTACAGAAGATCCTCGAGCTCCGGCAGCTCCACCGGGTCCTGGGGCTCCAGCTCCTCCCTGAAAACAATCAAAGACGATTCATTCAAAGTTTCATTCAGAATCGTTCCAAGAATACATGTATAGCCGAACCCAACACAGACTGGATCAATGTTCACCAGGGTGTAAGTTTGTTGGATTTGGTATTGTGCAGTTGTCACAACGCTGTAATTTGTGTAGACAAAATTGTTTTTCTTTATTTTTATTTTTTTATTTTTTTGGGGAGGCATGTCTGGTACGTTGACAACGACAGTGACAATAGGGTGGACGAGGACACCTGCACAGATCTAACAGCGATGACAACTGCTGATGACAACGACGCCAGTGACACACAAACATGACAATGACAACGGAGACACAGGCAAGTAGTAGAACAACGACAACGGCAACGACCGCTGCGACAATGACGACGACAGCCAACACATGCCACGACGGAAAAAAAGAGAAGAACTTACGACATCACCGACGGCTCCGGTCTCTCCGTCTTTGCCGGCAGCGCCCTGCGAGTGACATGGGGAGAAGGAGAGAGACATGAGGCAGGCAGTGTCACAGCGAAAACACGGCATGGCTGAAAAACGTTAACTAATCAAGCATACACAATTCAATGACGTATTACACTTACATTTATTTCAATGCTGCATAATATAGACATATCAATAGTAAATTTGCAGTACATGTACATATTTAAACTGTCACTGCCAAACATTCTGGACTCATTAGAAGCAGATATTACATTGTGATGGGACTTGGTGGATAGTGTGCAGTTCGTTCCATGTCATGCCTATGAGTGTGACTACTCACCACAGCGCCGGTGGCTCCGGTAGCACCGTCTGAGCCGCTCTCACCAGCAGCACCCTGAATGCCCTGAATGCCTTGGTCTCCCTGTTCACCAGCCTCTCCCTGGGTACGAGGAAGAACAAATCCAGTCAAAACAGTCACAGACAAGCCCAAAGAGCATTCACTGCATTATGTATCGATAAGGCAATAACGCACTGAAAACAGTATACTTGGCATATCGGACACTTTTGGTTGCATCCAAAGTGTTGGGACCATGTGGTAATTAATTTCGACCGTCACAACCTAAACAGTGTCTACTCATCAAGGGTTTGCCCTACTCGATGTGTGACTAAGCACTGCATGCTCATCATGGGTTTGCCCCATCCGATTGCCTGCTGAATCATGTCCATTTCCGCAAGTAATCGGGCAAAGCACTGAGCATAAAGTGCATAGTTACACGTCGGACAGACAGACAGTACGGACAGACACACAGACAGTACAGGCAGCGACATAAACCAGCTTGCCCTATTCTGTCATTCGTATACCATTTCATGAGAGAGACAGCGAGAGAAACATAGACAGAGAGAGAGGGAGACAGACATACAGATACAGACAGACAGACAGACAGACAGACAGACAGGAAGATAGAGACACACCAGCTTCCCTATTCTGTTATTCATAGCATTAATGACACAAAGAGTGAGAGAGACATGTACATAATTATAAGAGAGGAAGAGAGATAGAGTGATAGAGAAATAGAGACAGACAGACAGACAGACAGAGACAATGACTTGCTTCTCTATTCTGTCCTTCGTATCATTCCATGGTTTCCTCCTCCTTCGAGTGTCCGTCTTTGTCACTCGGGGTAAGGCCCATCGAGGGATAGAGACCCTCAGACGCTCTACCTTTGTAGGTTAGGTGCCCGATTTAAAGCATTATGAAAACCAAGACATACCTTTCCACCGGTGAGTCCCATGGCTCCCATAGGTCCAGTAGCTCCCTGGGGTCCCTGGAAGACAAAGCACAACAACGGAATGCATCAGCCGAGAAACAAAGGTCGTCCGTCGGCACTGCGCCATAGAACAAGGTGAGGTGTGTTACACCTCATGGGCGTTCCGTAGTGCCACTGCATCGATCTTGGTGGGTCCATTATGCCGGCCAAAGAAGGGGACCGCGGTCATTTGGTTGACGATTTGGACAATAATTATGCCAAACTGAACTGGCACAAACTAGTTGACTATTTATGGTGACCACCATCTAAGGGCTGGATATTGCTCAGATGGTCAGAGCGCTGGTACGCAAACCCAGAGGTCTCGGGTTCAGGACCCGGTCCTATGCCATTTAAAAAAAATGTATTGTGGGCAAATGGAATCACAGTGGAATATAATATTTACCGATATCTTAGGGAAAAGGCATTGACGTGAGAAGAGTACACGTATCTGTGTCTTGCTGATACAATTATTGCTTCTCGTCAGAAACGGTATGGGACCAGAAAAAAAGAGCAAAACAAGCAACGTTCTTACCATGTTTCCAACGTCTCCATCAGATCCATCTTGACCTCTCACTCCCTGTAAAAGAAAAACAAACAGGAAGAAAACAATCCAATGAAAGCAGGAGCCATACTATAGGGACCATGAATCCTCAACACCTTACTACGGGTAAACTTCGTATCGGTTTGGGCCAGGCGAAATAAGCCAGGGGAAAGCGAAGCGATGTAACTCGCTGAATATCTTCTCAGATGGCTTCGAAAAAAGCCCTCGAAAAATCAGAGCCTCCTTATTTCTTGTTGATAATCTTTGATCGATATTCTTCCCGGTTGTGACATAATTATTCTACACTTTTGGGGGCCCCAGCATTGCGAGAGAAACCGCCAAGGATTACTTAACCATGTACATGTTAACCGTGTTAACCATGTATACAACCCAGCCAGCTAGGTGGGTCCTCCGATTCCCTTTTGCTCGCTGTCCCTCATGTTCACAATTCATGGGGTAATCAATCTTCTTCTAATGCCGGTCCCCGTCTCTGGAATTCACTGCCGCTCAATATTCGTTTTATTCATTCAATCTCTGAGTTCAAAGTTGCCCTTATAAACAACATTTCTTTGTTCATAGTTAATAATAATGTTCACTCTGCCTTTGAGAAAGGTCCTGCTAGGATCGAAACGTCAGGTCCACTAAATTTTAATAATAATGTTCTTATTAGTTGTTGTTTTTCGTTGTTTTTTCTTGTACTTTGGGCCATGAGCGTCTCTTGAGGCTGATACCGGCGTGCAATTAATGCTCGTTATTTCTATCATTATGATGTATTTGTTTACTTACAGCCACACCACGAGATCCACGTTCTCCCCTCTCTCCAGATTGTCCACGCTCTCCCTGCAATCAAAGATGGAGTCAGAAATTAATTACTTGGCTCAAAGTGGTAGACGCAAGTATCGCAAACTGCACGCGTACAGACCTTAAGGTAGGTACAACATTTTGCAAAGGTCAAAGAATATCGCATCCATACTTAGTCTAACCCAGCATATACTCATGAAATACAGAACATCAGCGCAACATTTGGCTCAATATCCGTTAAACACATCATATGAAAACAGCGGAAGCGAAATTTTGTGCTAACTGGGTTTTTTCAGACATAAAGGGCGCTTTTTGTTTAAAAAAAATCACCTTTGTTCCAACCAAATTCCCCCTTTTCTAAAAACAAAAGTAACAAAGACTATTTTTCAGCCTAACACCAGACGATACGTAGCAAGACAAAGGCTGATTGTACCAGGTTAGACTAATTTTTACACATAGTGTATAATGTATTGTACCAGGTTAGACTCGCTTGTACACATAGTGTATAATGTATTGTACCAGGTTAGACTCGCTTGTACACATAGTGTATAATGTATTGTACCAGGTTAGACTCACTTGTACACATAGTGTATAATGTATTGTACCAGGTTAGACTCGATTGTACACATAGTGTATAATGTATTGTACCAGGTTAGACTCGCTTGTACACATAGTGTATAATGTATTGTAACAGTCGTTTATCGTTCCCGATCGTTTGTCGAGTTTTGAAAATAGCACAATATTTAAAACTGTGACGGCCATGGGCAGTGAAAAGTTGCCCAGTGACTTGTTTGCTGCTGAATGACCACCCTTAAAATGGTGTTGCACGTTCAAATCGATATCGAGAACACCGAGCAGTCTCGAGTAGAAGGTGTGAAGGTCGCACGTGTAGTCTACTCACCCGGGCTCCGACGGCTCCGGCGGGTCCGGTGGCGCCACGGTTGCCGGATTCACCGGCCGCACCGCTGTCACCAAGGCCTCCCTTCCTGCCGCGGGCTCCCTGGGTGGGGGAGGGTGGAGAGGGTGGAGAGGGTGGAGAGGGTGGAGAGGGTGGAGAGGGAGGAGAGGGAGGATAGGGAGGAGAGGGGGAGCACGAGAAAGAATCAACAGTTGGGTTACGGTGTGCGCGGGTTTCACTGTGCGATGGACGAGGTATTTTCCGTCAGGCTGGAGCATCCACACAGCGCCTTTCGAAGCACGTGGCAGTGCAGGCGTTTGAATTTGGCGCGCGCCTTTGGAATCACGAGGTTGGTCTCCAACAAAACTGACAGAGGCAATTGCATACATCTGCTAAAGCACCAAAATTAGCTCAAAGAAGGGAAAGCCTTGCCCAATAAATTCACTAAGTTCCACTTGTATCCTAAGCTTAGAGCCCAATAATTATTTGGATACAAATTGAGCGTAGTAAGTACCATTTTTTGTCTGCCTTTAAAAAAGTGTCCTGCTAGGATCGAAACGTTTCTTTCTAATTGTGATTTTGTTTAGAAGAGACCGATCAATACAGTTTGGGATGATTTTTACACTCAATATATCAAGAAAATTTCGTCATAATGATTCTAGGTAAATTGTTGGAAACAAAATAATATTCCAATTTCTTTTAGCAAGAGTGTAGATTGGGGTGTGATAATACTTACTCTCCATCCCTTGTGTCCCTGGGCACCGGGTCGGCCTGGGCGACCACCAGATCCCTGAACACCAAATGGAAAAAAGAAACAATTGTCACCACAGCACATCAAATAGGGGTCAGTTCACAGTTCCATCTTTGGGGCCGGGGTATGTGTCTGACAAATATCATCCATCTGTGATGTGCCTCTATCTAAATAGGAGCTCTCGACTCCAACATCATATAGCATCAAAAATTCCACATTTGTTTTCTTTCGATGGGGGAGAGGGGCAAAGTATAGATGTATTCGCTCATCAGCGGAGAAAATTACTTTGACCTCCCTGGGGTCAAACATTTTGGTGGTCGAGTTGCCAACTACTGGGCTTAGGGAAACGGATCAGTCAAGGAGAAAACGGGGAGAAAATTATCTTCGCCGAGTCTTTACCTGACGGCCCATGGCGCCAGCGGTTCCCATGGCTCCACGGTTGCCATGACTTCCCTGCAATAGACAAGAGAGGTAAAAATCAGCAAAATTGCAAATCCTCAAAATCACTCTACCAGACGACCAAGAACCGCGTCACAGTAACAAACCGCCAGGAAATTTGTATGGACTCCGATTCTTTCGGATGAAAAAAAAATGCACATTTTCTGGCAATGAATGATTCTACGATAGATGTGTGCAGATCAACCAGATGTGATTTGGGTCGAAGATTTTAAGATCATCCGCGGTGGGTTCACAAAAAAAAGAACAAACTATTATGTGGCCTGTAAAAATGGGAAAGCAGCGCGACTTTTAGTATGTTTGTGTTTCCTGTTGTGATTCTTTGTGTATTGGCACATTACTGGCTCCCTTTTGGCGTGCGGATTGTGCTATAATTATATCGATGATGGCGAAGGGTTCGGTGGGGATTACGCCTATACTTACATCTCTGCCATCGTCACCTTGACTTCCACGTGGTCCTGGGGGTCCGGCGGGTCCCTGGAACCAAATGGGAGAGGTAAAGGTCATCACACAAGGTAGAGGTCATCACACAAGCGATTTCAAGGGAAGGGGGGCACGTCCTTCCCGGCCCCATCTTCCATCTCTTTATGCATCACTCAGGTTGACTTCACCTAAAGCCATCGTTACTTATTACGACCGATCGCAAGACGATGAGCGATACACAGAGACCACACAACCATTCACGGGTTATCCATCGTGAGAATGAGCTGCGATGCATCGTAAGGTTTTTATGGCTACACACTTAATAAAGAGGTTTCGCACGAGGAACGGATGCACGTATACGCATCCGTTTAGCTATCTGTACCAATTATAGTGGCCATTCCACCAAACGCTGTGTAAATAGGACTAAAATAAGTCTAAAATGGAGTCTATTTCTGACACCATACACCCACGATTTAATACCCTACATTGAGACTTATCTGTATGTATTTCAAAGTCTTTGAAACCGTACATATTCATAGATTACTCATGTCTGGACAACACCATCCATATTGACAAACAAGTAAAGACGATTTACTTAAAATTCAAATTTCCCTACGCGTTTCTTCCTTACGTGTATCGAGCGAGATATCTGTGTCATCCACTCGTTTAGCGGATAGCAAGTAGCGTATGACGTCATAAGAAGACAGGACAGACAGGAAGCCTTGGTTACTTACAGTGACTCCAGAAGGTCCGGTCTCTCCAGCGGGTCCTTGCAGTCCCATTGGTCCCTGGTAGGGGGAGGGGGAGAGCAAAACGACAAAGAAGGTAACACAAGGCACAGACGAGGCGTTGCAACTCACCTCTGGTTTAGTCTTGACGAGTGAAGTACCGAGCGCTTATATAAGTGTGCCGTTCTGTATATCTGCTCTTTGGGGCTGAATAGCTCAGATGGTAAGAGGGCCGGTACGCCAAACCATAGGTCCGTGGTTCAAGTCCCGTCTACAATTTCGTTGGCATTTTTCAAAAGGCCTTTTAGAATTCACTTTGATGGTGGGAACCGAGACTGGAATTGCCTTTTCTACAAAAATAAATAAATAAATACAAGTTGAAAAATTGGCAAAGAAAACTTTGACTGGACCGGGACTTGGGCCCGAGACCACTGGATTAACGCACCAGTGACCTTGCACCATGGCAAAGACTAGTTGACTATTAGGGAGGCCACCATCTAAGGGCTGAATAGCTCAGATGAAAGAGCACCGATACGTTAATCCAGAGGTCTCGGGTTCAAATCCCGGTCCAGTCAAAGTTTTCTTAGCCAATTTTTTTCAAATTGTTTAAATGTTTCCAGTCAGGTTTTCCTTGGTTTGTTAGAGTAAAAAAAAAGTTGGGTTGTGAGAAATTGAGTCCGCGCTCTCGATCCCGCTGAGAAAAGACAGCACACACACAAAGAGGGCCGATCATGTGGCTCGAGTCACCTGACCGATCATGTGACGAGCGAATCACGTGACCAGCGGGTTCTCTTTGATGATCATACTCACGCGGTGTCCCGCTGCTCCAGGGGCGCCGGAAGCTCCCTGAGCTCCCTGAAACAAATAAACAAAGGCAAACGGTCATACACGACACAAGGTATGATCAAATTCGTCTGGATTTTAGTCTTTTTTAATGGAAAGATCTCAATTGCTAGGGGGAAAGAATAGGGGTTGAATGTAGCCAACCGTGGCAGTCGTTACGAGAAAAGGATTTCTTATCTTACTGGTTGAAAGAAAGAAAGAATCAAATCTGGAGATCCTACATGTAATCTTAGGTCGAGACCTGATCTGTCAATACGTGCAGTCACCTTAAGTGTGTGACCCCGGGTCAAGTTGATGCGGGTCAGATCAAAGTCTGCAGGAGGCCAATGGCCCATATAAACGTGCACAAAACAAGGTCACTTAAAGTGACTTTGTAGCAGGACTTGTATAAAGACAAGGTAAACAACATAAAAGTATGTTTCCTGCTAAGGACCCACAAATTAATACCTGCATATTATACTGGTAAGAGTGCGCTATTAAAGCTACAGTCTTAGCCTCGAATCGTGGCGTTCGATAGTGCGTTACGGCTTGGTCACCGAATGGACCCCTTGCTGCCGTGTTGATAAAGATGGGCGTGCTATTCGGGAGGGAGTGATCATGAGTGACCGGTAGGAGGGTGTCAACTATACTACATTACTGGCGTGCGCTCACCTGTACGACTCGCTGGGGTGTGTATCCGGCATAGCCAGGTCCCTTCATGGACTGGTAACCCTGGTTGTAGGTTGGGGCAGCGGCCTATAAAATAAGGGGCAGGTGAAACCAACAAAGAAGAAGAAGACATTTTCAATCCGAAGTCAAATCCTTGCTCAGAGCGTATACTTCATGTGCACTTCGGCTGGACTTATACGGGAACAACGCAACGATTCACGGGCTTCCGGAATACTTTTTCCTCTTATATAATTTCCCCAGACCTGACCGACTGGCGGCTGCTCCCAATGAAGAATACCCCCTGCTCCCTTTTCGTAAATTCACCGCTAGATTTGTTAGTTCTTCTCTAAAATTCACCCATTTTTCATGGATTAGTTTTTCACAGTGGAGTTGGGGTAGGGGGCCGCTAAGGAAGGTCCTACCTCTCCGGGGGGTCCTGGTGGTCCTGGGGGTCCTGGCACGCCTGGTCGACCGTACGGGCCGTTATCACCGCGTGGTCCCTGCAGAGAGTCAGATAGAAACAAGCCTCAATCTCTCCAATTTCTCCTCGACGTCAGTTACGAGTATTAATTCAATTCGATTCGATTCGATTCGATTCGATTCGATTCGATTCGATTCGATTCGATTCGATTCGATTCGATTCGATTCGATTCGATTCGATTCGATTCGATTCGATTCGATTCGATTCGATTCGATTCACTTTCTCTCACAATTTTCAGGAAACGACTGCAAAATGTGTGTCGGTTCTCAAAACCCACGTCTTTGTTTTGGGGTTTTGTGGGGCATAAATATTTTGTAAAGCGCTTTGATCTTGTGTGTGGGCGTGTGTGTGTGTGTGAAGTCGCTTTATAAATACTGTGCCTATTATTATTTTTGTAGAAGAAAGAAAATGACCACCAGACCATGGTGGAGGCAAATGTGAATACGTTTTCCACGTCACTGGAAGGTTCTAAACCTGGGCTGGTTCCGATTGTGTATATTCTTCTTTAGTAATTTTGCATCTGAAAAAAAAAACCACCCTGCACCTGTGGATTTGATGAATTGACATTCGGGTTGCAGTCCTTTGTTTAAAGTAGGAGCGGTGGTGTGGGTTTTACCTTGTATCCTGCGGGTCCCATGCGGCCTGGGTTGCCAGGACGTCCCTGATTTCCCTAAAGAGGGGAACAAAGCCGAACACGTGCCGGTTACGAAATGAAGGCTTAGGCTCGGGCTTAGGTTGAAAGAAATATACAATATTATATAATAACACATCCAAACCCAGACAAAGCATAGAGATAGATGGGACGGGGTCAACTTACTGGTGGTCCTTGTGCTCCAGCGGGTCCGGTCAGTTCTATCGATCCAAAGTCCTTTCAGATAAAGGGCAAAGGAAGGAATCGTTCATTACAATTATTTGGGCAGTTGACAGGATACCCACGAATGCGATCATGGGTCAGATTACCTGAGGATCGAGTGACCGACAATGGTGGCGGGTTTGCGGTGACACCATGTATAAGGTCTCTTAAGAACCTGAGTGATAACTCTATAGGAAGGTTTGCGGTGACACCATGTATAAGGTCTCTTAAAGAAGAGGTGTGGTTCTGAAAAGCACCTGAGTGATAACTCTATAGGAAGGTAGGCGGTGACACCATGTATAAGGTCTCTTAAAGAAGAGGTGTGGTTCTGAAAAGAACCTGAGTGATAACTCTATAGGAAGGTTTGCGGTGACACCATGTATAAGGTCTCTTAAAGAAGAGGTGTGGTTCTGAAAAGAACCTGAGTGATAACTCTATAGGAAGGTTTGCGGTGACAACATGTATAAGGTCTCTTAAAGAACAGGTGTGGTTCTGAAAAGAACCCGAGTGGTAACTCAACAAGCGGCTGCTGCCAGTTCCCATAGGGTTGCGTTTACTTCTAGCCGCAACCAACACGGCCTTAGCTAACAGTGTTTGATCATACGATCAGTCTTCTGATTCAAGTTAATAGAAAGACAAAACAAACACAAACATCTACACTTGTTTAAACACGAGAGGTCGCTGCGAAGCACCACTCGTGGGTCTCCGCAATTGTACTTCAGCTGTTTGAAGTGGATACCAGACGCAGACAATACTCACTGGTCCTAGTCCAGGCTCGCCTGGTGGTCCCTGGTCACCTGGTGGTCCACTCTCGGGCTGTGGGAAGACAGAAAAAACCCAATGGTAGAATCTTAGCATCGCCAAACACTCTCCCGTGCTTGTGTGTGTATAGCCTAGTTCTCAAAATTAATTCACTTTCGCTCAGAAACGGGAGATGCCAAATGTTTCGTCCAGTGGGTGAACTGCTCCAAGGTATGCATGTACATGTGATAACATTTCATTCATTGCGACTTCACCCGTCGCTCAAACCATAGTCCGACAATACCTCTATTTTGTAAAGTGGGTGAACTTGCACCAAGTAGGCCTACTTTTGGCTCAACATGTAGTTCAAGTCTCCGCAGGCGGGAATTTTTTTTTTCTATGCGAGGCGAAAAAACAAACACCCCCCCCCAAAAAAAAAAACCAACAGGGCAGATATTGGTATCAAGGCCTTGAGAGATGCAGAAATCTCAGCAAAAGTTCAGCGCACACGTGAGCTTGGTGCTGAGCTAACGGCTCGGATAGATGTTTTTGTTTTGTAGCAGATAGCTCTCGTGTGCGGCGGCCTTTCCGTTAACGCATAACAACGCAAGTCAATGTTTGGTCGTGCTGCGCTTCAGAACTTCCTACCTTGACCTCTGCGACGATTCGTGGAGAGACAAAAATGGAGCCAAAACCCACGAGGAGGAAAGAGTCCAACGAAGGGATGAAGGAAAAAGGAGAAAACGGTTAAAACACTCGATCACACACGGGATGACCCTGCATGCAAATGCAAAGCAGAACGGGCTACATGTCTGCACATGGCACGCAATATGCAAATGTGATGTCACTTGCTTCGAAGAAAGTTGCTGACCTGTTGAGCTACGGCTACTTTTTTTCATACCCACAAGAGGCCACCTGACCTTTTTAACCAGACCTCCGAGAGAGGGACGGTTTGACCTTACGACACTCTTACTGATGAGGGCGCTATTCGGGGGTCGGCCCGCCCTCAGTCGGCGAGGCCTTGCGCACCCCGTACACCCACACACACGCACACCGGAGTCCTTACCCTTGACACAATTTAGTTTTCTACACTTCCTGAGGGAGCCTTCGCGGGCGCCGGCCAGCGTGAAGTCGATGGAAGGCCGGTCGCCTCGCGACAGCTCGGTGCAGATGTAGCCGCCGCCCTCTGCGCACGGCACGTCCTCCTTGCTGACACGAGCGGCCAGGTTGTTGAAGGTGACGCGCGAGCCGGAGCGGATGTCACGGCTGGCCATCTGTGGGGTCAGGGTCTGGCGGTCCAGGGTGCGACTGCGGGCCGTGCCGTCGGCGTTGTTAGACAGGAACGTCTCCAGGCGCCACAGGTTGCGTCCGGTAGCATCGCCGCTGTTGGGGTTAGAGGTCACCGTCACTTCGAACTCGATCTCCTCGGTGCTGTCGGAGATGTCGAAGTCGTCGCCACGCAAGTCGGTGTTGTCGATCGTGATGCCTGCACGCGATCGGGATGGGGTGTGGTAGAGGACATTTCATATTATTATTATTAGTACAAGATGCAAGAAGGTTTGCGGAGTGTACTAGATCTCTTTGATGGGAAGAGGAATGGTTCTGAAAAGAACCTGTGTGGTATAACTCGACGCTCCGGCCAGTATGCTCTGGCCGTCATCGGGAGAAATGCCAGCAGAACCATACCTCTTCCCAAAAGAGATTTAGTACATAGGCCTAATGTCTCCGCAAACCTTTTTGGATGTTGTCCTTCCACCATGCATATACTTAAGTCTTATTTATGTTTTGACCTCGGAGCAGTTTTGACCTCGCAGCAGTTTTGACCTCAGAGCCGTTTTGACCTCAGAGCAGTTTTGACCTCAGAGAAGTTTTGACCTCAGGGCAGTTTTGACCTCAGAGCCGTTTTGACCTCAGAGCAGTTTTGACCTCAGAGCCGTTTTGACCTCAGAGCAGTTTTGACCTCATAGCAGTTTTGACCTCAGAGCAGTTTTGACCTGAAAGCAGTTTTGACCTGAAATCAGTTTTGACCAGTTTTTCCAAGGCACCACGGCCATATACTTAAGTCTTATTTATGTTTTGACCTCGGAGCAGTTTTGACCTCGCAGCAGTTTTGACCTCAGAGCCGTTTTGACCTCAGAGCAGTTTTGACCTCAGAGAAGTTTTGACCTCAGGGCAGTTTTGACCTCAGAGCCGTTTTGACCTCAGAGCAGTTTTGACCTCAGAGCCGTTTTGACCTCAGAGCAGTTTTGACCTCATAGCAGTTTTGACCTCAGAGCAGTTTTGACCTGAAAGCAGTTTTGACCTGAAATCAGTTTTGACCAGTTTTTCCAAGGCACCACGGCCAAGAGTGGGACACCTACATTGAAAAGCGTGAACCTACCATCGCATTTCTGACGAAAGCACTTGGTGAGGACGGTCTCGTCGGGCACGGGCACGAACTCAAAGGGCGGGTCTGGCCGGGAAGACTGGGTCAGCTCGGCGCACAGGTAGCGCACATCGTTGCACGTCAGGCCGCGCATGTTGAAGTTGGCATCCACCATGCCAAAGTCAATGTCCTCGCCAGGGTATGCGTCCTTGTCGCGCTGGTACTTGCTGAAGGCGCCCGGCTGCTCGTTGAAGCGTCGGCCGTACCCGTTCTCGTTGTTGCTTCCAAAGAGCTTCAGGTCCCATAGGTTGCTGCCGTAGACGCCACCGGTGTCTGGCGTGGTGGCCGCGGTCAGGTCGAACATGACGCGGTTGTACGGGTCGTTCTCCTTCAGCACCGAGTAGTCGTTGCTGACCACATCCAGTCCGCGCACCTTGACACCTGACGAAGGAGAGAACGGTAAACGTGCCGAGCGTGACGTTTAACCATAACTGCCATAACTCTTTTTCTAGGATGTACATAACTAAGGCTTGGTGCATATGACGATGCCTAGCTGCCAAGATGCATAGCTGTCAACCTATCTTAAAGGAAATTAGGAATAGCTCTGCTCAAAAAAGAGGAATCACAGAGCAAAATACATAGTACATGAGTATTTCGGAGTCTGTTGAATTTTTGAATTGAATTGAATTGACTTTATTCGAATATCAAATGATCAAAGCAGTTTCAAAAAGTTACATGACATGATCCAAAATAAAATTAGTCTATCAAGAGATTGTCAAGAGATTGTAAAATGTGATACATTTTTACCAAAAAAAGAGGAATGATTCCTCCAAAATAGGAATGGTTGGCAGCTATGGTTTAACTATGGTTTAGAGTGTAACACATCTCCTTTGGGACGGAGTGCGACCCCTTCCATATGGTACTTCCACTGCGCAAACTTTAATCAAATCGTATCCTCACCAGTTAGAGGGCCTGACGTTTCGATCCTGGCAGGATCTTTCTCAAAGGCAAAAAGAAAGCCTTTGAGAAAGCCCTGCTAGGATCAAAAGGTCAGGCCCTCTAACTTTTGAGATTTATGTAATGTAGGTCATTTTAGTCAGTGAGCAGTTTGCCGAGACGAGACGAAACGCCAGCCCTTACCCTTTCGGCAATCCTGCTCCTTGCAGCGTGTGACCACCTCCCCACCGTCCGACGTCTGGAACTTGAAGTCAGGCTGGGCTCGCAGTCCCTTGGCGTACTCGAGACAGAGGTATTGGAACTCCGACTCGCAGCCCACGGCCGACAGGTCGAACTCGGTGTCGATCTCGCCGAAGCTGAGCGTGTTGCCGGCGGTCAGGTCGCGGCCCGACTGTTCACGGGTCAGGATCTGGCGGCGCATACCGATCTGCTTGCCCTTACCGTCGGGGCGGGTGGCGCCGTACATACCCACGCGCCACAGCGTGTCGCCGCTGGCGCTGCCGGCCGTGGCCCGCGGGTCCACGTCCACGTTCAGGCGGACTGCCGAGGGCTGGCCGGAGACCACCTTGTCGGACAGCACGTCCATGCTCCAGTCCATGTCGTCAATGACCACTCCTGTTGAGTAGAGAGTGGACCCCAAAGGAGATTCGTCCATAGTGAATGCAAGCGAACGCAGGGAGCACTATCACATATTGATGGATTGTGTAAAATAATGCCCAAGAAAACTTCGACCTTTGTGGGTTTTTTTCTTTATACGTGCATGGCGGCGCTCTTTTTTTATCCTTTTTTTTTTTTAAAGATGGCAGCCTCCATGTCATTACAGTCTGGCGCCCGCTATCGTCCGTCTATAGGTTATAATGTCTATGGGACAAAGAGGGTAAGAGTGGCGCCACCCACAGTAGACCTGCAGGCAAACGGGGGTCTGGTGTCCTGCTCACCTTTGCACATGTCGTCGGGCACCTCCATGCAGTCTCTCAGGACCCTCTCGTTGGGCACGGGCGTCAGCTCGAACTCCCTGGAGGAGCTGGGGTTGCGGCTGAACTCGGTGCAGAGGTACTTGAGCTTCTTGCAGTTGACGCCCGTCATGTCGTAGTCGGCGTTGACCGTCTGGAAGTCCAGCGTCTGGCCGGGGGTCATCAGCTCGCGGCTGCTGAAGTAGTCGGACAGGACCTGTTCCTGTGGGTTCAGGCGCGGGCCCTGGCCATTGGAGCGCTCGCTGCCGTACATGTTCAGGCGCCACATGTTGCGACCGACCATGGGGGCGCTCTGGTCCGTCGTCTGGACGGTAGTGTCGAACTGGATAGAGTTGCTGGGCTTGCCCTCGTACAGATCGCCGCCGACAAGGTTGGAGTCCACACCGGACACGTACACACCTGTCGGGAAGGAGGGAAAGAACGGGACCAAACTCACTGTCACTCGACCGTTGGAAACTCAGCGAAGGTTGAATAAGACTTAGGGCTTTGCATGGTGGGTAAAACAATAATTATAGGAGGGTTTGCGGTGACACTAAGTGTAAGTTCTCTTAAAGAAGAGGCATGGTTCTGAAAAGAACCTGAGTGATGACTCGGCATTCCTGCCAGTATGCTCCGGCCGTCATCTTTTACCATACATCTTCTTAAAGAGACCGCAGACCCTCCTATATTGAGCGAGGGTTGTTCGAAGAAGGGGCTCGAGGTGAAGATCATGGGTAGGGGTGTTCAAGACGGGCCAAGTCCTTTAGGATTGGGCTGAGACAGAGTCATAGGGTTCCAGGGAAATTGGGAAAGTGTTCAAATGGAGCAAGGGTTTTGGGTATTTGCAGCGGGGGGGGGGTGAGGGGGGTAGAGGGTTGAGAGAGGTATACCACTCACCTCCGCAGTCTGCAGGCTTACAGTTGATGATGGAATCACCCTCACCAGCCGTCCTGAAGGAGTACTTGGGGTTAGCGTAGTCGCCCTGAGCGAACTCCAGGCAGAGGTAGCCGAACTCGCCACAGCCAAGGTCCTCCATAGGCAGACGGGTGGCCACGTCGCTGAACTCGACCGGGCCGCCAGCCGGCAGAGGGCGGGCCTGATTGAAGCCGTCCAGGATCTGAGTCCGCTGGGGCCGGCGCTCACCCGCACCGTCGGCACTGCGGCTGCCGAAGATGTTCATCTTCCACAGGCCAGAGCCCTCCAGCTGGCGGCTCTCCGGCGTGGTCTGGACGGTGGCGTCGATGGAGAGCGGGGTGGGCATGCCGTACTGCATGGCGCCGGGTGTGTAACTCCAGTCCATGTCAGTCACAGTCACGCCTTCATTGAGCACAGGACACAGATAGGCAGAGAGTGAAGGAGAGGGAGAGGGGGGAGAGAGAGAGGGAGAGAGAGAGAGAGGGGGGAGAGGGAGAGGGGGAGAGGAAGAGAGAGAGAGAGGGGGAGAGAAAGAAGAAGCGAGAGACAGAGACAGGGATATATAGAAAGACAGAAAGAGGGAGGGAGAGAGAAGGAAAGAGAAAGATAAAGAGAGATAGAGATACAAAGAGAGGGAGAGCGAGAAAGAGAGATAGAGAGAGACAGCAAGAGAGAGACAGTTGAAAGAGATAGACAGAGTTAGAGCAAATGATGGGAAAGAGAAAGAGAACGAGAGAGAGAATTATGAATCGAGTCATCGGGAAGGTAGTGAGCTTGAGAGGAAGGTTCGGACTACAATATACAAGATTGCGGATCACCCATACAAGTGAGCTCAGCAACGTGCTTGGAACTCAAGCTTCACTTAATACAGGACAGGGGGTTTCGCGTGAACAGTGAGCGCCGCCACCTCTCACCTTTGCATCTATCTCCCAGCTCAGTGCAGGAAACCAGCGACCTCTCGTTGGGCTCGGCCACGAAGGTGTAGTCGGGCGCTGCGTCGGGATTCTTGCGCAGCTCCGTGCAAATGTACTTGACGTCTTGGCACTGGAGGCCGGTCATGTCGAAGCTGACTTGGGTGCCGGGGAAGGGCAGGTCCTGGTCCGTCTCCAGCGTCTGGTCGGACTGTGGCTGGCTCAGTACCTGCGTCTGGTAGGCCAGTTTGCGGCCGCGGCCGTCCCCATTGGCACTGCCGAACATACCCACGCGCCACAGGTTCGAGCCGGAGACCAGGGTCGAGCCCTGGCCGGTCACGCCATTGATGTCCATCACAAGCGCGTTGTCCTGCTTCTCCTCGATGACCGGGCCGTCTCCGGCGAAGGAAGACTCCAGGCCGGTGAACACGGCGCCTGCGATGAGAGCGAGTAGACGAAATCGTAAACACGTTTGCAAACTCCTGAGGGCGCACTATTGTGAATCGTCCGTATTCAAACGACTTTAGGGAGAAGTCTGGCCCTTTAGAGATCTTTAGAAATACGGAATACAGAATGGTTGTGTAATGTGGTGTAGACTCACGTGCTAAGCATTTCTGCTTCTTGCATGACGTCAGGACGTTGCTGGTAGTGTCAGCACGGCCCTGCACCTCGAATCTGAAGTCTGGCTCGGGCATGTCGCCCTTGGTGAACTCAGCGCAGACGTAGCCGTACTCGTTGCAGCCCACGGAGCCGATGTCGAAGTCGACCGACTGGTCGCGGACGTTCATGGCCGCGCCGGGCACCAGGGTGGTGGCGGCGCCCTCAGCGTTCAGCGCCTGGCTGACGTAGCCGAAGCGGTCGTTGGGGTCGCCCTGGGGACTCTTGCTGCCGTACATGCCCATTCGCCACAGGCCAGTGCCGGCCATGGCACGGCTGTCTGCCGTCGACCGCATCTGGGCGCTGAAGGGCACCGGTGTGGGCGTGCCAGGGATGGGAGTGCCTGGGTCATATTCCCAGCTGAAATCAGTGGCCATTACTCCTGTAAGATCGAATCGAAGAAAGACAACATTCTTTGATTTCTCTCCTTTTTTAAGAATAAGTACAGCAACTAAGGAATGATACCATTATCAGGACACCCAATATACACGGATGGATTTGAAGTTCTTTTAACAGGGGTCCCCTTGATCGAATCAAAGG
The DNA here is from genome assembly GCA_949987565.1 of Luidia sarsii. Taxonomy (NCBI): domain Eukaryota; kingdom Metazoa; phylum Echinodermata; class Asteroidea; order Paxillosida; family Luidiidae; genus Luidia; species Luidia sarsii. The sequence continues at coordinate 25,847,991 of OX465106.1, forward strand.
AAGACATATGTTTCATTTCTCTCTCTTTATAAATAAGCAGCAACTATTCGGAATGATAACATTATTAGGATCCCCTATATCTCAGAGAAGATCTTAAGATGAAGGAATACAAACAGAGGGTTTTCCCTCGTTTTACAATGGAATTTATCTCTGTATCATAATAAAACAATCCATGTGCACAAAGTCAGCGTTCTCCCAAAAAATTGAACGATCAAAATGCATGGCATAAAAGTGAGTACCGATCCCAGCGGCTACACTAGGATCACAAGCAATAATGCCAACACGTTGCAAACTGCTTACTGACTAAAATGACTCCCCAAAAAGGTAAATATCGAAACGTCAGGCCCTCCTAATTTTCGATATCAGACTGAAACAAGCTGATGTTTTGACCAACGTTATAAGGTCAGTATCGTTTCGTCGGAACGGGCGACCCACCTGAGCACTCGGCGGGCACGCAGCTTCGCATGACGCTCTCATCGGGTTTGGGTGTCAGCGTGAAATCTGGCGACGGGTTGTCTCCCTTGCGTAGCTTGACGCATAGGTACTTGACATCCTCGCATGTCAACCCCGTCATGTCGAAGTCGAAGTCCACGTTGCCGTAGTCCAGCCGCGTGCTCTGGGCGGGCAGGAAATCCTGTCCCTGTTGCTGGGCCGTGAAGACCTGCGTCTGCTCGCCTAGCATCTTGCCCGAGCCGTCGGCGTTGGGGCTGCCGTAGGCGCTCAGGGACCACAAGCCGTCTCCATCGATGCCCGTGCCTGCTCCCGTGGCCGAGTAGGCGATGGAGTAAGGGTTGCTGACCCGGCCGTCTGCCACCTTGCCACTGTTGAGTCGGGCGCTGGTGCTCGTAATGTCAGTTCCTGGGGAAAAAGGTCAAAAAGTTGCGTGAAATCACGAACAAGAACATGTACGATGAGAATATCTCCTTGAGTTATAAGCTCTTCAGGCTTTTGATAAGAAACTCGTATTCCGTCAAGGATGCGATAGTAGGATACATTCTGCTCATATTCACAAACTGTACTTTATGTAGTGATTTTACTTCATACTTTACAACTTACAGAAACAAAGACACTGTGATATTAAACGGCATATTCTACGTATGTAATCCGCTTTCTTCAATGAGCTTGGAACGACAGAATGAGATGTACGAGCACAATGGACGGACGAGGGAACATGGACACCATGTAGGGAAAGAAACAATAACAAGACAAAGGAGACACTCCACACTAAACGCTGCTTTATTTTTTCAATCGTAACAAGGAGACACAAAACAACAGGATGAATTGGAACATGAAGGGCGGCACTTAACATACTCAAAGTAGATAAGACTTGAAGGTTTGCATGGTGGAAATACTAAAGGTGGAAGGTTTGCATGGTGGAAATACTAAAGGTGGAAGGTTTGCATGGTGGAAATACTAAAGGTGGAAGGTTTGCATGGTGGAAATACTAAAGGTGGAAGGTTTTCGGTGACACCATGTAGCACTTCTCTTTCGAGAAGGAGTGTGGCTCTCAAAAGAGCTGATATGTCAGGAGACTGCTGGATTCCAACTATCATCGGTGTTTATATTATGCCTGATGAACTCAAAGCATGTGACGACTCGATATGATATTGCACGACATAAGGGCAACACTGCAGTGCAGTGCAGTGTGGGTGGCGATGTATGGATGACAGACAAACATCACATGGGAGGTGGTATACGGTGGAAGGAGAAAAGCATATCAATGTTCCATGAACGGCATGATGGATAGTGACCCTAGAGTCTAGCCAACGAATCAGTTTAGAATCAGTTTTTTAACACAAGTATACAGGCCTTTGCCGGTAACAAATCGGGAATGGCTTTCAGCGGTGCGGTGTACCACTAGACGCCGGGACCTCCGTATTGGGAGCGTGCCGGTGGTATTGCTACGTGCCGGGCACTCCGAATCCGGGTACCACCATTGTCAAGGACTATCATCAGCCCGCCACAAAACAGAAATGCAGCGTGACAAAAGCCACGCAGACGTCCAATTGTGCCAGGTTTCTTTCACACGTACTGATTGTTACCGATTGATTAGCGAAAATGGCTGATTATTTTAAAAAAAACCACCGTGGTGGTCATGAACATCTGTTTAACAGTGTATACACAATGAAGCAAACAAATGAAGACAGGGTGACTGTAACACAAATGAACAACGAACACGTCCTGGGTGAAATGAAAATGATGGCTCGACGAATGAGGTGACGTCACGGACGGGGTATGGCCACGAGAGGGCGCCACAAACCTGCTTGGCAAGCGTGGGGTCCGCAGAGCGTCATCGTGTCGCCGTCGGGCAGGGAGGAAAAGGTGTAGTCGGGGGTGGCATCGGGCCCCTTGGAGAAGTCGTAGCACAGATAGTCGAAGCCGTTGCAGCCGACTGCCAGCCAGTCGAACTCGGCCTTGGCCCCGGTAAAGGTCAGCTCGCGAGGCCCGCCCAGTACGAGTGGGCGTGCCTGGTGCGAGTTGCTCAGCGTCTGGCTCTGGTAGTCGAACTTCTCGCCGGATCCCTTGGCGTTCTTGCTGCCGAAGATTCCCATGCGCCACAGGCCCGAGCCGGACACGGGCCGGCTGCTGTCCGTGAAGGTGGCCGTGGCGTCGATAGTGACGTCCGACTTGCGGCCCACCACCAGGTTCTGCGTGCGACCCTCCGCCCTCAGGCCGCGAATGGTCACCCCTGCATGGCGAGGAAGAGACTCCGGGCGTCAGGACATACTAGCCACCGCCTGAACAGCCTGGACTTAACTCTTCCCAAGCAAACCCCTAGGTCTATTTTCAACAGGAGTAAAGGCATTTCCATACATGGTGTCTTTTGCGTGAGGGCTCACAGTTGAGTTGTCGTGGTCCATGTTTAATCAGGGGACATACAACAACAGACTCGTGCAAGACAGGCTATATTACTGGACTACTGGACTACTGGACTACTATACTACAGTTGACGGGAACACAATGTAGACATCCAGGAAGCGATGAACATAACTGGGAGTCTGACGGGGTAGATGGAAGAAATGGACTCGGAAAATCGGGGAAGCACACAGTGGGAAAGTTTGCGGTGACACCAAGTGAGTCATCTCTTTCGCGATTGGAGTATGGCTCTGAAAGAAATACAAAGACCCCGTACCATCAACGTTCCTGGGCAGCGGGTGCTCTGCCCACGAGCAGAACACGCGCTGCCAGAAGCGTACAAGTCACGGGCTCTCTTTCTGGACCATTTGGAAAGAGATGGCTTGATACAGGGCGTCACCACAGACTTTGCACCGGGGGGTGTCGAGTGAAATCATGCTACGATATGACAATGATGAACGGATACTTAAGGGTCTAGGCCTACTTAACTGCGGGTACAGCCTGTGATTGTTCTCCCCAGTGATGACACTCACCCATTGACGACGAGCATGCAAGCGGTCAAAGTGTCGATGAGGCGATTTTAGTTTCTCCTTAACCAACAGCATGCATTTTTGAGCAATGCGAATCCTCTTTTTTTTCTCAATTTCTGTGCCAAATATGTACCCTCTTACAACAAAAGTTCCAAACGATTCCGAACCACTTGAGATGTACGAACCAATGGTCTACGTTCTACGCATGCATAATGTCAAATTGGCATATGGGGGTTTATGGGAGTACCGGGGTGGACCTTGGTGCACACGTATAATGTAATGACACACATGCATGCTAGAGTATATATGGACACACACGGGTATACGGACGGTACGCACAGCGAGGTTCAATGGCGGATCGAATCATTGGAGACTGCTTTTACGTTATGTTTGGCTACACATTTCTCGGTCTCAGGACGATGAATGAACCACTATCGGCAGAATCCGATGACAACTGGTGAAGGTAATCATTGCCACGAATTGAAGTGACAATGGATTTTGGAAACGTTGTCGACAGCGCGTGACAAGCTATGATGTATGGATAATATGAATCGCACAACGTGGGAAATCTTACACCATGGTGCAGTCATCTTCGTTTCTTTCCGTTGGCACATGCGCACACCGGACCGAGGCTGAGCCTACACAGAATAGTCTGGCGCCTTAGCTACGACGTGGACGTGACACATAGACCACGCGCGCAGGGAAGCGGACGAGGACGGCTGCCTAGTGCAGATGTATGAGTCGTGGGCCCTTTTCAAAAACCCTGCTTAGGCTCCAGTTTGGCTTCTATTCCTTGCATCCATTTTGAAGTACAAGGCATGAAAACAGGAAGCCTTTGGCATCATTTCTGAATGTTACACTGCGTTTTGAAAAGGAATCCAAATCATCACTTCAACAAAGAACTCGGAACCGTATTTTTAGTTTTTGGAGGACAGAGACGAAGCCCAAACCGAAGCCTAAGCTGGGTTTTGGAAAAAAGAGCCATCGATAACTGAAGGGGATATGGAGGTGAACAGCTACCGCTGTATCTCGACAATGCACTGAGGATCGTCAAACATGCACACACATGAACAATGCAATGGAAATGCACAGGGAATGGTAGGAAGTTGGTGGACCGACGGACAGACAGTTTGGTCAAGGGTAGATAATGGAAGTCTGTTGCTGTGTACTACTCTAACCATTTGTCAGTCAAGGAAACCCTTCTCCAATTCTCCACCTCAAGGCGGTTACCCTGTTTGAGTAACGTTACTAAGATGTCATCGTACACAGTCCCTGTTTAACAGTTCTGTCAAGTTCAAGCGTCCAAGTTCGTCTCCTCTTTCTTCCTTGTTTACATGAGTTGTGCGAGAGGGGAATGTAATTCAATGAGGGTTTGCCCTGCTTGACGTAATGACCACTGAGTGTTCAGTGCTTTGCCCGATGCCTGAGCACATCAAGTGCTTATTACGTCGAGCAAGGCAGACCCTTATTGAATTACATTCTCCTCGACTCTATACAGTTTTCGAATCTGCCACACCGTCTTTGAAGAACATTGTCCAACATTGTGGCCCTTTTCCAAGATTCGGCTTAGGTTCAGGCTCTGGGTTTGTCTTCCGTTCTTTCATTTCAAGACATGAAAATGGAAGGCTATTTGCTTCGCTTTTCAATGCCATACTGTATTGCATTAAAAGAAATTATGTAAAAGCTTTAACTTAAAAAAGAACTCCAACCTGTGTTTTCAGCCTTTGCGTAACAGAGACGAAACCAGAGCCGAAGCCTAAGCCGTGTATGTTGTTTGGGGGAAAGGCCCATAGTAAAGCTATGGCATTATCATTCCAAATAATTTGAATCTCAATTGACGTTTTGACGATGGCCTTTCAGGCCAGCATTTCCAATCGTCACTTAATTCCAATCACACGTTCCAGCGTGCACGATTGTTTCAGGCAGATGGATGTGTGTGTATGTTGGGGTCGGGTGGGGGAGAGCTCTTACCTTTGCAGTTGAGCATCTCAGTGCAACCGGTCAGCACCTCATCGTCGGGGCGTGACTCGAAGGTGAAGCTCAAGAAGTCCTTGTCAGTCTGGGGGTTGGCTCCCTTGTTGAACTTGGCACAGAGGTACTTGGCGTCTGCGCATGTGTGGTCGGTCAGATCGAACTGGTAGCGGATGTCATTGATGACGAATCGCTCGGAGCCACCCGTCTTCTTCAGCTCCTTGGACTGTTGTCCCTGCGTCAGAGCCTCATCTACCACCGTGCCGGACAGCTTGGTGGACCCGTCCTCGTCCGGGCTCATCCACATGGACGTGGTCCATAGCCCCTGGCCCGAGATGCTGGTCGTCTCCCGGTTGTTGGCGTACATGACGTCAAGGTTCACGACCAGCTCGTTGTCGGCCGAGCCCTCCTCGATGGCAGCGCTGCCCTGTGCTTTCGGCGTGACGTCTGTCACTGTTACATCTGTCGGCAGCACAATTCAAATCCTTCTGGTCAGTTCTGAGGCTTGCGTATGGACAGCCGTGTCAGTCAAAACTGCGGTTTGAATGTCTTTATACAGTCACGTCTTCAATTATAACAGTTATTATACTATGTTACAATAATTATAGGAGAGTTTGCGGTGACACCAGGTATAAGGTCTCAGGGGACGGCCAGAGTATACTGGTCGGAACGTCGAGTTAAAACTCGGGTTCTTTTCAGAACCATACCTCTTCCTAAAAGGAGACCTTACACACAGTTTCACCGCAAACCGTCCTATATTGTTTCACCCACCAAGTCTTATTTATTCGATATCTGATTTCACTTTCCGTTCGGTTCAGTTCACTCACTCGTTCGTTTGTTTGTCTGTTTACATATTGTTATCTTATGTCGACTATTGACTATTTACGTTCACATTATATACAGGGGACCTGCACTCGACAAGCTTTGGTTCTTGTGGGTCCCCTGTCTCATTACATTCTTAACGTTCCATCTTCAATTCCTGCATCATATAGTTGGCTTATTTGCTATACTTATTCTCATGCTGTAATGTATGGCCAGCTAGCTGGTGTCGTGTTTAATTCTGAGATGAAATCAACTTGATTGAAGGATTCGACTCACTGTAAGGGCACAGCCTGCAGCACTCATCCGGGAACTTGATGGGCTCTCGGCAAGTGGGCGGCTGGCAGGATTCGAACTCGCAATTGAGCGTGCCGTTGCCGCAATCGCAGCGTGAGCACACGGTCATTTTAAAGCTTTCCCCGTGCTGGTAGATGTTGCCCGAGTTGTCCTGACACGGGTAGTCGTTCTTCGGGCCAGCTGTCTCCTCCGCTGTAGAGCTTGATGCTGTTGGTTAAAAGACAACCAAATACTAATATGCAAACAAATGTGGCAAACTGTTTACTGAATAAAGTGAACCCCAAAAAGCGAAACTCAGGAGCCCGACGTTTCGATGCTAGCAGGACCTTTCTCGAAGGCAGATTGACCAAGGTCCTGTTAGGATCTAAACGTCAGACCCTCCACATTATCTTGAAAAATATCTCTCTGCCGACTTTGCGTAAAGGTTTATTCAAAAGGATTCCATTTGTTTTATTTCAATTGAAACAGAAAAGATGAAAGAAAGTTACATCCACTGTGTGATCCCCGAGCTGCTGTAGTCATGCTAATAACAATTGGTTGCTTGCATCTGAATGAAAGCGGGGGTGTGATCCCTTCAGATATACGGCAGTTAATTGTTGAACTGCATTTGCCTGGCGCTCCTACCCCATCAAAGACTAATTGACTGTTTGGGAGGCCACCATCTCGGGTCTGAATAGTTTAGATGGTAAGAGCGCTGGTACGCTAAGCCAGATGTCTCGGGTTCAAATCCCGGTCGAGTTAAAGTTTTCTTTGCCATTTTTCATAAATTTGTTCCAAAAAAGTTCCAAGTCAGTTTATTCCTGAAATTGTTTGACTATAAAAACATGATCATCGATAAGGAATGATATCTTAGTCAGTTGTGAGTTCACCCTCCCAATAGCATTGCAGTATCCTGACGTCGTTTCTAAAAATTACGTTGTCCGTCCATTGTTATATATGTCTAATGTACCAAACTGCGCGTTATTCCTCTCACTATCAACCACGACCAGGAGAGAGACAGGTCACTGTGGTATGTAATCAAAAGGCCGCCACTTTGTGATTTGTCCCCAGGAAATTATCTGTATCAATTATTTCCAAGCCAAGGAGAGGAAATGTTAAGTACAAACAGAATTATTCAGAAGCTTACCTTATCGCTGGCGTCCTGTGTTCTCACAATTCATACCGATTAACATTACAGAAAGACATGGGTGACGAATAGTTCAAAGGTACCATCATCACATTACTTAATCAAGGTTGAACAATACAGCGGTATTTAGCACATATTTTACGCATTATTTTAACAATACAATGTGTAAGAATATTAATATCTAGATTCGACCAGTTTGAGAAACAGCCGGCCGGCACATTCCAGCTTACAAACGGCACATTTGAATGTTTCCAGGATGGAAGCAGAGAGTGCAAAGGTTGCGGTCACATCGTGTACGTCATCTCTTTCGAGAAGGGTGTGGAGTAAGAGCTGGTATAACTCAGACCCGTGGTCGGTAAGACTCTGAGAGCCGGGAACTCAACGTTTGAAAGGTTGAGATAGCGGCTCTTTTCAGACCCATACTCCACCTCAAAAGAGATACTTGGTGTGACCGCAAGCTTTCCACTCTTAAACATCAAATTTGTCCACACCCCTCGGCGCAAATTGAAACAGAAAATGATGGAAAGTCAAGCGATTTATGACGTCATTGTAACAAGGTAGGGATAACACTTATAGACTAACTAGTTGCGAGGAGTGTGCGAGGTTTTGAAGTAATACCTCCATTGTGCAACATTTACCTCCAAACTGGCCTGGACGCAAACTCAGTATTACATCGTATGATCTATAATTCATAAGGTGCAGTTGGTGTGCGCATGTACCTGCATGTGTTTCGTGTCTTTTCACGTTCTCCAGATCCAATTGGCGCCATGGGGTTATGTACATATGCGTTTTTCTCTTCAACTCTCATCCCCAACAGAATTGTCCACTTCAAAATGTCTACTTGAATTCCAGCATTTTACAGTAATTAATTTCCACGTCACTACTGTTCTTCGGTTTAAAAAAAAAAGAACTTTGATAATACGACGAGTCAAAACGGGCGATTCCCAATAGCGCCCTCAAGAGTTGTCAACTCTTTAGCCAATCCCAATGAGTGGAATCTGTGGACCCTTTCCCGACAGATTCCGCGTATTGCAATTGGCCAACGCGTTGTAAACTCTTGAGGGCGCACTATTGTGAATCGCCCGTATCATTGTTCGGCTCAAACGCTGCAAGGCAAGTCATCTTTACACATGACGATTGGCTTTCGGTACTTCGGAGTACAGGATGCGCGCGCAATTCCGAACACGCGCCGTGTTACGCGCATGCGCAGTCAGGGTCGATCGTGGAAAGCGGCCGAAAAGAACCGCCCATTGCTCTGTCGTTAAATGCGCGCGTGACGTCAACGCGGCTCATATAATTATAATTCGGTCGTTCCTTGTTGCAAACTTTAAAAAAAAATAATAATAATGGCAAGGCATGTGTAAAAATGACCTGCCTTTAACATTTCTGGCGAAAAGACAGAAAACACCAATAATCTATTGCTTAAACCATTAACGAACTAATTGTCCAATTTGTATACATGCGAGTGTTTATATAATAATAACAATTCAATAATCTTGTCTGTTGAGTGCGCATGACCTCGTCGACATAATGGAGCCAAATTGTACGTAGGGAAATTGACTTCATGTATGTTGAATTTGGACCACGCTGCAAATGAGTGCTTTATGCTTTCGCTGACTTTTACCAACAAACTTTTGGCAAACCCGAAAAGGTTTCATTGTGACATTTTTGGATTGCAAAGATATGTGATTAATTCGTTTCTAAAACGACTTTCGCAACACTTTCAAATCGTTGTTATTATATTTTCAGATAAATGTTTCATCTATCTTTCAAAAAGATTGTGCCTAATGCGGTTGAAATCCTAATTTAACTGTCGTATCCTGTTAATCCTTGCATGATCTAGCTGGATATGTTTGCATTGCTCAGTGGTGGACAAGTAAACAGATTCTGGTTTGCCAGCAGTTTGTTGTCACATCTTCGCAATGCTCATTGGAATTAAAGGGAGGCGCCATTTCAAAGAGCTTGGTTGATTTATTGCTTGATTTATTTCTAGCGCCAATTTAGCATCTCCAAGAAACTGGGCAGCACTAAGATTCCTTCTCGCAACCCCTCAAAACAAACACTAGCTGTATACGAAATGACGCCTCGTGCCCTGTACGATTGCTACAATAGTAGATATATTTTATCTAGATATATAGTTTATAAACAAATCCAGTTACTAACTACCAACATTACACCATTGCTCAAAAAGTTGGAATAATCTTGTTCCGCCTCTTTACCCAAGCTCAGTAAGACCATGTGTTCTTGACAGATTAAGTGTAAAATCTGTTCAGACCTTCATTGATGAGGCTCTTCCAGGAATATCGCAATGAAAATCAAACCGTAAGGAAGAGGGCGATACTTCTGAAGACAAGATTGTTCCAACTTTCTGAGCAACGTGTAAACTCCATCAGAAGCCCATTACACCAAGAGTGTCGTAATAATGTGAACTTTGACCGTTCTTTGTTAGAGTGGAGTCCGTAGCGGCTAAGGTCAGCAGCCCTAGTCCAAAGCAAGTGGCAAAACAATTATCAGATAGTTCGGACAGTGCTTAACACATAATGAACCTGTCGGAGACTTCAACTCTCGAATTGAGAATGCAAAAGGGAGGAAAGATGGGGAAAAGCAGATAAAAAGGTTAATCCATTGTATTTTGGGGTAATTCAAGAATCGCCTTCAAAAGAGAGAATGAATGCCATTTTTATCACACAAAAATTATTTGTTACATATTAGTGTGAGTTAAAATGTGCAATGATTCACAACTAGAAATGTTACAGAAATTTGGATATCCAGGAATTATCGGGAAGAAAGCTATACAGATTTTTAATTTTTGAAATTTATTCAACATAAGCTTTTCTGTCATATATGCTCCATACCTTTTTCTGATCTGTCGTCAACATGCATATTTGAGTGTTTTTAATGTCGACTATCAACTTCAGTTTTGGAGTTTCTTTTTGTTTCGCTCAGAAGTCTAGGACATTAACATATTATGCATGCAAGTGAAGAGACATCGAGGAAAAGAGTTGCCGGTAATTATGCCAAAAGGCATTCAAGTGCTTCGTACAAATTTCAGTTTCATTGAAGAAACAAAATAGAAATCAAATGTCGATAGAGGATAAATTCAAGCAGGTATCAACGTTCTTCATGACGATAACTAGTTTCGCCAAATGCATCAGTTTAAAAAAAAATTCTCTAGGAGATAAATTGGTTGATTCCTGGTGAGGGTAAGATAATGTTTACTTTTACTTCCTAAATGTAAAGGTGACCCCTTGTATATTTCTTAGCACAAAACGCCAATAGTTCTCAGCTTCCATTGCAATTGAACGAGAAATGATCAAACTATACCAACTGTACTGGTTAAAGACTGACCAATATTTTAAGGTTAGATCAAGCATTTTTTTTAAAGCTTGGCAAGAGTTTGGCCTTTTATGCTTTGGGTCAATCTTTTTCTACACAGTGCATCATTATTGAAAGCATTTTCGTGGGTCTTTTGAAACAATTACGTGCAAAGCATGCTGCCAAGCAATGGCATCTCGCCGCTTCCAACACAAAAAAGAAGATTATGAAAAATCCTGAGATAGCTTCGAGGTGCAGAGCATGCAGAGGCGTGTAAAGAGATCAGAATAAGGCGCAAAAGGACATGCAGAAGCATTGAGAGTAAAGAGAGAGAGAGAGAGAGAAGGGGCGAGTCAAGAGGGTTTCGTAATGTGAATCGGAGAATCACCCATGCATGAATGGTACAATTCTGAATCAACCCTTTCCATTGCTGACTATAATTTGAAGCCAAAATCGCAGACCGAGGTAAGTCTAAAATAAACAAAGGTGTGAAAAAGAAGAGAAAAGGGGGAAACGAACAATAGCTAATCAATAAAATGTAAAAAAAAAAAAAGAGTCCGCTTCTGAAAAGCATCAGGTTAACTAACGAAGCTAGCCTGGAATAACTCTGTCTTTTCTCTCCCGCCTCGTGGATTTTTTTTTATTCAGATCCTCGTTAAACATCACTGGCAACAACAGTGAAGTTTGTAAAGTCAATTTTGGTACTCACAAGAAAGTACAGCTATAAAAGGGTTGCAAGACAGAATACAAGCTAACTTGTATGTCTACTCTCATGCACGCTCATGCAGAGTCAGATCAATCCACACAACTTTTCGTTTGGTTTTTCTTGAGATTGAAATGTGAAAACAAACTGGTAGCGCAGAGTAACAGATAGAGGAAAGGCAGCTAAGGTTCTATAAGGCTGATGCGAACAGTTTGGTTACAGTGGAGATGGAAATTACGAGAGCCAGAATCATGACAGCTCATTCTTGCCAGAAGAGACTTGGTTAAACAAGTAGGAGTGAAGTCAGAGTGTGATAACACAAAAATGGCATTCATTCTCAGTTATTTCATAGAGGGGGCGATCGGATCAAGGTTTGGGTTTTCTCCATCAGCGTCTTCGTGAACTTCTTTTTTTGTTCTGTTGGTCGTTCCGAAGTCGCATCGGAAAGCTGTGGGACACCCGGCCAGTGGCCGTGGGATTGCGAAATGCTCGCGTCTGAGTGCGTGGACTTGGTTCGTTTGGACTCTCTGGGGCTCGTCTCTTTTCTGCCCGTTACATTTTTCTCAACTTCCCAGGGGCTCTGTCTACTGTTACGCAGAGTTTCTATCAGTTCAAACATTATACCAAACCTAATCAAAGAATAGCTATCTTGTTGGTTAAAACGGCAATCTTCTGAAGTATCCATTGACAGTGCAATGCATTCATTTCAATTCAATTGGGTCTTCTTCTTTTCACAACAAGATAGCTTTTCTATGATCATAGAAATGATTATAATACTCCATTTGAGGAATCTGCATGCATACACATAAACCGAAATCCATGCATAAAACCAATCTTTGCAAAATAAAATAACAAAAGTAAAACAAAATACAAGTACTTTTACACACTGTCCATGGCTGTACCATTCCTAACCATACCTAACGACATAACCGTTATAACCGAAATTATATCGGGCCTAATTGCTCTGTGAATCACTCAAGAAATTAACCTAAGAAATTACGTTTTATCTAGAGACTAAGCGCAAATGGTCGAATCCGAAAGTGCGATTTTTGTTGATCATCCTGGCGACGTCTGGCCGTTGCATACCGCCCTCTATCAGCGACCTCAATGCCAGGCGCGGCAATCGAGCAGTCTGGCAGACGACAACCGGTGACCATACGTGTCTCCGCGGTGATTGGCCAACGGTGGGGAGTTTTGGCCCACGCCGACCAGACTAGGCCCCGCCTCCGGGCCGCTGGGAATCCCGTCAATTAACCAGGAAGCTCCGCCCCGCGGGGGCTCCTGGCTCCGCCCACACAAAAGTGACTGACTGGCCCTGATGGGAATACCATGTGTTCGACCGTTGAATACTTTTGGATTGAAGGACGCACGGTGTGACTTATGTACACAAACAGTTTCTGACGCAATTTCTACCAAAACAAAATAATCTTTCCTTGCTAGAATAATGTCACTTTTTTCTAACATACAACTAACCTTCAACTAACTAACGTAAAGAAAAAGAGAAACATACTACTGTTCTACGTAGATCATTGTCACTTAACTAAGTTTTGAGGGAAAAGTAACTCGGAAAAATAAGCCTTCAAGTAAAAGCACTTGAGGACAAAATGCTTATCAGAAAGATTCGGCTTGGGTCTAAACGCCAGGCCAGCATAATTTCTGGGATCAAAAAGTGGGGGTCTTTTCTTATTTTGCAAGTGAAGCAATTATTTGCCAGTAAGAAGCTGTTCAACGTGTGTGTTGTTGTCTCTGGGGCTTCTTGCCGCATGGTTTGTGCAAGGCTAGCAGAACACACGGAATCTGCACCAGTCAGCCATTTAGGCTCCCAGACCCCCGCCGCCCACAAAGCCCCCCCCCCCCCTCCCCCAACTCGCTGACCTTACGCAGAGGTCAAATGTCACTCTTCCAAATTCATATGCGGTTTGTGCGGGCGGGGAAAGGAGAAGAAAGGTGCAAGCTGGCAGTTTAGCTCGTTGTCGTCAATACCAAGGGTTACAGGCCCGTAACTTGCAAGGCTGGAGTAGGGGCAGTATTGCATCAAAACAACTGATTTTGTTGATGGTGCATAAATTTGAATAAACAACCATTATTCCCCCAGAATTGCATCTGTGAGCGGTTTTTTTCCCCAAATCGATCTAACACCAGAATTCACTCAGGAACTTTTAAGGAAAATTATGTCACATCGAATTCACAGAGGTACCTTGGATATGATTTCATACATTACTTTATAAAAAGGTCTTTGAAACTTTGACATTAATCCTTAATATCTTAGCTCTTTCATTTAACGTTATGCAGACGATCGGTTCAAATTTTGGTTTTAGTGTTACAAACAAAGGTGCCTGTTCCTGTCTTACATAGTAACTCTACTGTACATCTGATTTTTCAATTAATAAATTGCCCAATATAGTTTTATGGTATTGGTCTACGACGTTGTAAACCAGAGACATTAAAATACAAGACGTGCATCAGATGGTAAGAGCGATGGTACTTAAAACCAAAGGTCTCGGGTTCAAGTTCCGGTCAAGTCGAAGTTTTCTTCGACGTTTTGTTCAAAGCTTTTTTAAAAGTCAGTTTTTCCTTTATTTGTTGGAGAATGTGGAAATGCCGAAATAAGAAGGAAGGAAAAGAGGTCATTCTATTCGAATAGAAGTGGGAATAACCTTCCCGTCCCATATAAAAAAAATCCTATTTGTGATAGAATCATAAACCGTTCGCACAGCTTTAGTTTGAACGGCGTCATATCAACCTACATAATGCGTATGTTGTTAGGAATTGGTAAATGGCAAGTAGGCCTATATACGAGAAGCTACATACGTAATACGCTCTTATCTTAATCGTTCATTATTCAGTTCTCATCTCTTCATATCCGTATAATTATATACAACCTCAAACTCCATGGACAGCGTGTAAGTACGTGCACTTTACAACATAAGCAACTAAAATACACGACAGAGAGAGGCCGAACGAGCCATCGGGAACTCAAAAGGATAGCTTTGTGAGATCGCAGAAGAGACCTGCTCTTTTCTGCTCAATTCCGAAGAGAAAGATTTAGGGCACCACTACTGGCAAAACAGAAACCCAACACGATCGCACATCATTTCCTGGGAGAATATTATTTGCGTTGTTCCCGATGGCACAGTTCAGACCCTCGCCCCGAAAAAAGTGACAGAACTTGTTTAACAACAGAAAGGTTCATTCAGCGTGAGTGCAAGTTGAAAAAAAAGGAAATTAGCAAGTAACACAACTATAGCGAAGAAACTTAGGTCAAGCTACAACTTTAATAAAAGAAAACAATTAAAAAGAGCTCTTAGCCACAGAGGAACCGAACTAAAGAGCCATTCATTTTTGGGGGCACACAAAGTAAACCAAAGCGTGCAATCTTCACCATTGCCTACCGGTTACTTCTTCCTACAGCCTATACCACGCCAAAATAGTTTTTCAGACAGAGAGCAAGTACACACAAGTGAACCCCAATAGACCATCATGCATGAGGGAAACCCGGCCGAATTCATTCAGAACAAGCAGAAGGGGAAAGAAAATACTGTCAAAAGTTCAGTGCAATTAGAGGTAGAGATTTGGGGTTTTTTGAGGGGGGGGGTTGTTTTAATATTATTTCACATGCAGATTGGAGCGGGAGAGAAAGAAAGTAGCGAACTTACCGAAGGATGAGGAGGAGGACTGGGCATCGATTGTCACAAAGACAACGGCGAGCAGCAGCAGGCTCCACCGAAGGCGGCCCGCTAGGCTCACAAAGCTATACATGTCGTACAATCTCTGTGTGCCAACAAGATAAAATCGTGGAGAATTTTGTCTGCCGCCGCAAAAAAGAACACTTTTATTTCAGCGGCTCCAAGCTCCCCGACTGCTGCGACGGCCACGGTTTTTATCCTGCCATTATGGGATGGCAGCTCTGCACGCGGCCAGACCTTCGGCCAATCGGAATGAAGCAACGTGTTCTTTATGCTAATCAGCCAGCCCCCCCCCCCTCTCAAGCGTACTCGGGCTCGTGGGGACTGGGCTCATGAATAATGCAAATGAAGTCAGTGACTGACAGCCAACCCGTTAGGATGGAGGCGAGCAGTGCCGCTATGGAGGTCTATGCATTACTGGCACAGAGTGGGTCCTTGACCGCAACGTGCAACAGTCTTCCTAGAGGCATGATATACCGCACAGAGCAGTCCCGTATACCACGTCACCAAGACCGAAAGTTCAACTAAAACCAAGACCGGTTGGCTGGTATCGGGAAACCCCACAGAGGTGTCTATAGGAGAAAGAGTTTCGATGCATTTCATTCAGTGGGTTGTTATCACTCTTTACATTTGGAATGAATTGGTCAATAGTTCACTTTGTCCAAGGAGCTTTGTTCGTCCGTGCATTGATAAGTGAATTCGAATCGTTCATGAAAACAAAGCAAGATCCTTCAGCTATTTGCGTATCGTATATGTGGCCACCCTTTTCATCATCATGTTGAATATGACGCTAGGCGTTTGTTGCCAAACCGAATAAATTGGACACAATGTAAATGTCAGGAAAAATCAGCGTTTGTGTTTAAATAATCAAATTATTTTCCAGTAGGTGGGCTTATTTCTTGATTCACATAATTGGTTGATCAATAGTCGACCCTCGTGATTAATGAATTAGCAAGGGTCCCTCTTTAAATCGGTATGAGGAATAAAGAACTTATGTCCATAATTAATCAAATCTTTTCATTTCACCTGCTACTGAAATTCTGCCCGCTTGGTAAAAGGGTATAATTATACATGTATATTTATATCCGTTGGTTTGGGGGCTATTTTTTATAGATTTTTTTATAGATTCGCCAACAGATTTTTGCTGAGGTACAAACGAGTCATAGGATTACCTTGTCAACCCAAACTTCTCTAGTGTTTGATGCTAAGCAAACAATAGTGGAATATCAAAAGCAACTGGCATTATATCACATGCACACAGTGCGTACACGGTCTGCAGACTGCGCCGCTGTCATCCCACACACAACAATCTGTGTGCGTACATAATGTACATGTACGTACATGTACTACATGTACGTACATGTACGTAGTCGTCCTGGAAGTACCCGATAGAGTACTACATGTACTACGGATCGGGGGAAATACTCCGCATGTACGCGTAGAAGTAGCGGGCGGGTTATTGGCGTGCGCAGAGATTTGGGGCTGCATTTCGGGTATCACTCGCAACGGTATTACGCAAAGCACTGTACAGTATTTCTGAAGGCCGGATTAAATGTAGATTTCTATATCGTCGCCCAAAGACTTCATCAAGGCTAGGCAAGACTCGGCTGATTCAGCTGACTCCAGCAGGTTCGGGGCGTCACACACCAGACGCTGTCCTGTGTGTGTGTGTGCAGACGGACACCATTCGCCTCAACCCGAGGATCGGGTGAAGGGTCGCGGTGAATAGTAAGACTATTTCTGGCTGAGGGGGACGGGGAGGGGGACGGGGAGGGGGACGGGGAGGGGGGTTACCAGATGCCGGCTTTCAAGACCCGCCTACAGGGCTCGAGGGAAGGATAAACAAACCCCAAGTCTACTGGGTTTTACCATTTTACGATAAAAGCTGACTTGGTGACTTTCAGACGAAAACAATTTTCGCATAACGAGACTGAAATAAAAAACCACCCGTCGTGGCTTTTTGTTAAGCTCAGCTTAATTTTAATCCAGTCGACATATCAGCCTAGCTCCTATTGATGACATGCACGCATTAATAGACAAACAAACGTGTTCCCTTTGTCTTGCGTTCATTTGTCTCTTAGTTTACATCCGGGCAAAGCAGGTTCGCATCTCTGATGTGCAGGAATTAATTTCAATCATTTTCGGAAGGATGACCACATGCACGCAAATAAATAACTGAGCAACAGCGCGTGAATGTGTAGAGCACTGACATTATTTTCAGAAATGTAATTCTTTGTTTACGTAGCGTCAATCCTATGCTAAACACCGACCGATTTGAGGCATATTATTAGGAATTTGTCCATACTGGG
Organism: Luidia sarsii; assembly: GCA_949987565.1. Taxonomy (NCBI): domain Eukaryota; kingdom Metazoa; phylum Echinodermata; class Asteroidea; order Paxillosida; family Luidiidae; genus Luidia; species Luidia sarsii. Next base: position 25,865,603 of record OX465106.1, read on the forward strand.
TAACTTCCAGCTTCATTTTAATCATTTTAAGACATTATAATGGACAAGGTTTGACCTACTGTTTTGGCATATGGAATCGCATCGTTACCGATATAATTATTATAATCTGAACTCCTTTTTTCATCGAACAAATCACAGTCGATTGTATAAGAAGCTTCGTGTTTCCCATTGCAATTCCATATAGTGACGTAACGGCCGGGATTCGTTATACCGCCTCTTTTCAGAAACGACTTCGATATTGCGATGTTATTTGGAATTTCTACTAGCTGATTTCTAGTTGATTTTTTCGGCGCCTCCTTCTACTTTTGTCAATGCCACCCTCGAGTCTGACGTTGAAGGAATTCTGATTGATCACTGACCCCAGCGAGGGGAATCGCAAATGAGCTGACTTGCCAGAAATACAAAACCACGGTAGTGACACGACGAGAACTTGATCGCACGCGCCCTCATTGGACGCTGAAAAACCGGCTCAAGGTTGCAGGAGCAGTTATGATGTCGTGAAATTCCCCTCTCCCCTCTCAAATCTGAACGCTGCTTTTTGAGACACGGTGTCCCAACTCAGCAGAATTGCTAATAATGCAAACACAAGCTGTTCTGCTGGCGGTATTCCTGTCTGGGTTGTGGTGGCGGTGTGATGGGACAATGTGCTACAGTCTAGATCTATACAGAGCCGGTCAGATGTACGGGCCGGACTTGAGATCTGGTCAATTTAGTTTCCCTACGGTTGCAACAATCTAATTTGATCCAACATGGTTCATCCCAGCTGATTATCATCAGTGTGGAGGCTATGTAACTGACATAATATTGAAATATAAGTGAAGCTTAAGGCAGCCTGGGGTTCAATGTTCAACTTCGTGTGTAAATTGGAAGATAGTTGGCTTTAAATGTGGCCTTTTATTTGGCTGTGGAAGTGGAGGGATGCTATGCGAAATCCTTTTTTATACATATTTTGGGGGTGTTTTTGTCTAGGGTTAATAAGCAAAATTAGCAAATTAATCAAAAGGGCTGACAACCCAAAAATGGAAACAAAAATAATGGGAGACGAAGGTCCAATGAACAATTTGGAAAATACATGTAGTTACAATTATTATTATAATAATAATAAAAATAATAATAATAATAATAATATAATATAACACTATTACAATTCATTAATGCTACCCTTGGTATATTATTTCATTGCCTTGTGTCCATGATTATGACCGACTGCCACATCATTCCTGATCGAAATTAGCGGGATTTTTTAGGGGGAAATACAAAATACGGGGATTTCTTGACGAGCCCTTAGCACACCGATTGGTGCTGTGCCTGTCTTCAGGAGACTACATGGGAACATGGGGACATGGGGAGTTTTGAACGAGTATAGTTCGTTCGAAACGCGGACGATTTATAATAGGGCACCCTCATGAGTTTTCACAACGTTGGACAATCACAATGCGCGGAATTCATCGACCCTTTCCAGACTAGACGTGCATTGGGCCTACAGATTGCGCGTATTGTGATAAAGCAACATGTTTCAAACACTTGAGGGCGCGCTGTATTTTGATCACAAACAAAGAAGGGCAACACTGACAGGGAATAGTATACTTTGTATTGAGTCTATACTGATCGAGTAATAGACAAAAGGGTTCGTTAAAACGGCACGATGAGCTGTAGTATTAATATGCAAATTCGCCCGGAACAAGGCTAAAGAGCCACTCAATGTTAAGGGCTTAGGGAAGAAGAAAATAGGGAGGGGCTCCATGGAAGGCTGGAGAGAGGAATTGACATTCCTCTTAAAAAGGACAAGATCGAAGGCAGGGGGAAAACATGAACCAGGAATTGAATTCCAGAGAGAGGCTGAACGAGGGAAGAAGCTGTTCCGTTAACTCTTTGTTCTATACTTCAAGGGCTGGATAGCTCAGATGGGAGAGCGCTGTTACATGAATCCAGATCAAAGAGGTCTTGGTTTTTTTTGCCATTTTTCAATTGTTCAAAAGTTCCCAGGCAGTTTCTTCCTTTGACATAATTTTTCTCAAAATTATTTAAAAGCTCCTAGTATTTTTTTTTCAGTTATTAATTGTTTAAAAAAATTAAAATAAGATAAAGATCACCTTTGACCTCTGCAGTCTGCAGTGACGCCACGGTAACCGTTAGGAGTTTCTCCTCCGATCCTCTGGCAACTTCATCGATGACCAGAGCACCCTCAACGGCGGCCCTGTACCCCACTTATGGTTTTATCCTCTCAGGCGATGAAATTCGTCTCCGGTTCATTGTAGTATAGGGCACGATCCCGTTCCTACCCGCACGAGGAAAAACCTTCCGAGATTTGGCTCGACCACACGAATCACACTGAGGGGGAAAGAGAAGAAAAGCAACGAGTAGGGTCGGAGGAAATTTGACTTAATTGGGAATTTTCAAAAGCATTTGAAAATGACAAACAAGTATAAAAGGAAAGGACAAACAGTCTGGGAACCTTTAAAAGTTCCGTCAGTTTGTCCTTCTATAATTGTTTAAACTAAAAAGCTGCATCCACTTTTTGTGATCCCTGAGCTCCTGCAATCAGGTTTACAATTGGTTGTTTGCATCTGAATGAAAGTGGTGGGGTGATCCTTGGAGATATACGGCAGGGCAGCTAATGGTTGAATTACTTCTGACTGGCGCCCTCATCCCGGCAAAGAGTAGCTGACTATTAATTTTGAGAGGCCACCATGTAAATGCTGGATAGATCAGATGGTAATAGTGCTGTGAGGCAAAACCGGAGGTCTGTGGTCCAAGTTTGTTCAAAAGCATTTGAAACTGTTTAAGATAATCCAAGGATTGATGAATGGAGGACATACTTGCCACGTAGTATCTTCACGCTCTCGGTTACCGACCCATTTGGTTGCATGCGACATGCTAATGGTGCAGCACACTGAATAGCTCAATATGGCCACTCCGCGCTAATTATCAATGACTATGTGCCTGCGTTACGCAGTATAAAGCAGGTAAATGTGGTTTACACGGTCAGAAATGGGTATACGTAATCATGTACATGTGTGACGGTACGCATGGATGCCGCCTATCTGACGGCGGGTATTTGAATATGAAAGGCAATTGTAGATGCCAGTGAGAGGTGTGGTGTAGAGGATACATTCTAGCCTTGCACGCAGTAACTTAATATTTGAGTCACGAGATATCAGATTCGGTATATAGTTGACGGTTTTAGAAGTCACCCATGATGTCAATTGCAATGTTCTCATAACCATAGGGTCTTTCCAGAGTTTTGCGCTTATCAAGTTTTATTCATGGTTTTTAGATTTTAAATTCTTAAATTATTAGTGATGATTTAGTTAATGTTTCACAATTCAGGCTGATGTATCATGCGATCATAAATACTGTCATATTTTTGTATATTCATTAGGTAAAATGAATTGCTTTGTGATATTGAAGTAAAGCCGAATCTCACGTGTCTATAATACCTCGGCAGGCTATCCCGAAATAGCACATAATTATTTTGTATTTTTTTGTCACAGAGTGATTGAAGGTTGCGTACGTTTGTTATGGTTAGTTTAAAATAAGTTGTGAACGAGAAAATGGTGAATTTAAAAAGTTCATATCCACAACGTTTTAATTGAAGGCTCATCATCTGATATAACATTGTCGAAGAAATAAATGATGCTTCAGACAACTTTGGGGTTGAACGTTTCCGTGTTTGTGGAAATCTGAGGATTCGTGGCCAATTAGATGTTGCCCTTTTGGATGCGGGAGTGCCGGGATGTTACCGACAACGTAAAGACAGCACATTTGTTTGGGGTGAATTTCGCATTTTAAGGGTGCTTATTTATTGTGGTAATGGGCCAAAAAAGGACCAACGGAGCAAAAAAAAGAATAAAAAGAATCCACGGGGCTGAGGTTTTTGCTACAATTTGCAGTACGGTACAGCCGAAGAAATTGGGAGACGAGAAAAAGTTGAACATGAAAACGTGGTTTTGCACTGTGTCCTATGTAAGCTGATCTGGTGTGCGGCACCCTTAAGGTGCTTGAACAGCGCCCTCACCCACCCAGACTTGCCAACAGTATAGTGCGGTAATTAGATAGTTTTCGCATGCCTATACGAATACGCTTACTTGTACGGATGCGTCATTACTTGCCGATGATATATAGTTGGAATCCCAAGCTCCTTACGACCGACACGGCACAGCAGGCACACAAGCTTCCTGAAACTTTGAGTCAAAAGAGTTAATGTACATGGTGTCACCGCAAACCTTTCACTTCGTACCTCCACCATGCAAAACCTCAATTCGTGTCTATTTATTCTACTATTGAAGGAATTAGTGCCTGAGGCTTTGAATGGCGGTTATAGGCGATAGGGTTTTAATATAATTTGTCTCACCCTTATAATTATTATAATTACGCTCACCCCGGGGTCTATCCTAGACCTCGGGCTCTTACTTCGTCTCCGTCTGACAAAACCTGAAAATACAGGTTGGGGTTTGTCGCCGAATTTAAAGCTTTGTTGGTAAGTGCAGAGTATTACATGATAAGACTTCAAGGTTTGCATAGTGGAAGTGTTGCGGAGACACCATGCATGTAACACAACTCTTCTGAGGAATGTGAGGCTCTGAAAAGAGCCCGTAACTCAACGTTTCGGGCATTGTGCACTCTGCCCGTCGTCAGGAGACCAGAGTATTCACCAAGAAACTGGGACCCAAACGCTTGTTTCTATATGCCTGTGACATTAAAATGGGTAACCAATAGGTAAACAATGACCGAAGCCTAAGCCTGAGCCCCAGCCTGCATTTCGTAAAATGTCCGAGTCAGCCCCGGGTGGCTCTGACGTCATACACAAGGAAAACCAATGACGTAAAAACCCCAATTACATTGCGGCACTGAGGTCAAGGGTGCATGCAACACATCGGGCGCCGTTCAAGAAATTCGTTGACGATTTTCCGTACAATCTTTAGGTCATCGCAGATGGCTATACAGGCTACAGGGTATTTCTTCTATAATGTCCTACAGTGAACAATAATCCAAATGGCGTGAATCGAACTATCAAGTTCAGGTTTAGGCATTGCATACTAGCCTATTTTGATCAATGGCTCATTGCAGAAATGTAGGGTACACCATTTGAAGGTCAAAGGTCAAAGATTCGCTTTAATACTTTGTCAAACTCAACGTATAACACACCTTCATGAGAGAAACGGTGCATGCATGGAAACGAAATAAAATGCTAACTTTTAAGACAGAGGGCGGTATAAAAGGAACTGCTCTTCCAATCGTTGCAACGATCGCTCCGTGGAAATTAAACAAGTTTCCTCTTTACTCGAAAACTGCATAGTTTCGAGCGCTACAATTTCATAGAATTTTAGATACATTAGTCATTACATACTTCCTAATGAGCAGGTAATTTCTCATATTTAGAATGTCAGGAAATTGGGCAATTATACAGAGCCCATGACTACTTATGTCATCTGCACTAATGTCATTTATTAATTAACCCAGCAATAATTGTGGGCAGATTGTGACTGCAGAATGTGTAGGCCTATGCAAAGCTCCTGCATGCTCGAGTGTGTATGCGATCACCCAGACTACGATCATTGCGTGATTTCTTGCACGGGCCTAGCCTTCGGAGAGGGGGTAAATCCGTGCAGAGGTTGCGCGGAGATTGTGCGGAGATTGTGCGGAGATTGTGCGGACATCGACCAATCTTGGTGCACGCCGTTACTGTGCAGTCTCCGCACCCTCCGTACGGAAATCGTACGGAACCGAATAAAAAAAATGAAACCTTGCAAATACACCCCGGCTGGAACAAGTGCTAAAACAGTTCGATCGTTAGCAACATTGCAGAACAGTTCTGTAGCCTGGATTTAAGTGATAAAATTACTGCTGATTGCTTTGTCAAATTTGCTCGTAGAGGCCGCGAAGACCGCGAGTCCGTACGGAAGTCGTACAGCCGCCTTCTCCTGAAAGTGGGCTACGGGCAGTTTGCTTGCTCCTTATATACAGCCATCGCTAGCCGAATGTGATTCAGGTTTCAAAGACAGTTATCACTGTGTACTATCCATGCACATTTATCACTGTGTACTATCCATGCACATGTATTACTGTAGTGTAGTAGCTATACTGATGTGCACGGTGGCTGCATGGTGCCGCAGGGAGTCACGTTTCCGTTCAGAAATAAACCCCGCATTCCGCTCCATTTCAGTATGCCAAGATTGACTAAGGCATAGAAAGCTAACCTAAATCCTTCCAGATCACATTCAAATAGCTAAACCAATCAACCGAATTCGACAACGGAAGCACAGTACCAACCTTCCGGTCGCCATTCCTGACGTTACAGTGGCCCACATCCGCATGATTCTGAATTGTACGTGCGGTTGCTATGGACAGCGCCCTCAAGAGTCCATAAGTGAAGAAGTCTGACCGGTTACGTGGGCAGTCTCGTCCAATATTTACGCGTTGAAGCTATAAGGCCTTCTGGAAACCATGGCTCAGGCTCAGGCTTCGTCCTCGCCAGCTATCCGCTCCTAAAACACAGCTCCTATTTTTTCACTTCTCTTATTATTCAGCGCGGAAAAGAACATCTACTTCAAAGGAGCAGTAGCCCCATTTTATGTCAGAAATATACGGTCAGAAGGCATGTATATCAGAAATGATTACCCCATTGCCTGCGCCAGAGCCTAGGCTTAAGCCAGAGCCAGAGCCAGAGCCAGAGCCAGAGCCAGAGCCAGAGCCAGAGTCAGAGCCAGAGCCAGAGCCAGAGCCAGAGCCAGAGCCAGAGCCAGAGCCAGAGCCAGAGCCAGAGCCAGGAGCCAGAGCCAGAGCCGTGATTTGGAAAAAGGCCTTAACATTTTGTGTATTATTATTCGAAGAACCTGTGGTCATTGCGTTGATCTTTAGAACTTCAGTGCATGAGCTGCCTCAGTTGAGAAAGGTCCTGCTAGGATCGAAACGTCAGGTCCTCCTAATTGTTGATTTTTGTTTTGCATTTTTAGTCATATCAGACAGTGAGCTGTTGGAAACGTCGGGCACTTCAAATTGTGGAAATTTGTATTATTTTGCTCATCCGAGCCGGTAAGAGGTTTGCTAACAATTTTTGTGTTCGAGTAATAATTATACAAAAAAGTTGCAAACTGCTTACTGACTAAAATGACCAAATTGCAAATCTCATAATTTAGTTGGCCTGACTTGTCGATCGTAGCAGCAGTTTTTTTCAAAGTCAGCAACACTTTTGCGTGACTGTATGCGTCGGCCCATAGTACTGCAGGGAAATGATTTGTGGTGACAATCGGTCCATCTTCCCAAGAGTGGAGATTGCCATTTTTAGATTGATGACGGTCTCCGTGGTTTAGGGCCTAGTAGTCGGGCGAGGAAAAAAAGAACGGCGTTCCAGTTTAAAAATGGAAAAGACTCTTTGGGAAATGTTGATCAGTTTTTGAACGAAAAAAAAAATGGCCAGGAAAGTTTGACTTGACCGGGACTTGAACCCTAGACCTTTGGTTTTGCGTACCACCGCTCTTACCATCTGAGCTATCCAGCCCTTAGATGATGACCTTCCCAACTAGCCAACAGACTTTACCGGAGTGCAGTCAGAAGCAATGTCAGAAGCATTTATAATCACGTTAGGTTTGTGCGGGTTCATTGTTTTAAATCTCAATTGAATTGGAAACAGAAGGTTGCGTATTTGTAGCCTGGGATGACCTAATGGGGCATCTATTCCAAAAGTCCTTTTCGAGTAAGCGGTGTGGAAAGTCAAAGTAGGGCCACATTGTCAAAAATGCATGTCAAAATCATTTTTGTTTTTCATCTGTCCGAAGGAGATTTTCAACAAATATCTGTAAATTCTCTAACACATAAATTTGCCGAAAATGCGCCCCCCAAAAAATATTATTTCGACATGCATTTTGACAATACTTTTGGCGCCGTATACAAGACCAAAAAACTTAAGAAACATTTGTCTGGATTCCGTGAATGAGCGTGTTTCGCGTCGTAACTTTGGATTTCGGCAACGTATGGAAATAATGTTTTTATATCATTGGAAAGCTGATAAGGTATTATTTGCAGTGGTGGGAACATCTTGAAATCTCAACTTAGTTTGGACGAGAATCCTCATTATACCGGTGAAACCATGGCCTATAGGGCGTTATACCAGCTCATCACAGACCACACGAAAGAAGTGAAACCCCTCAGAGAACGGCGATTATGCAAGCACTTCGCAAGGTACTAGCAAGAGAAGTGTATTCAAGCACACGAAAAAAATGCCTATAGGGTAACAAAAAAAAGAAGGATTCTAAAAAATGCACACACACAAAGTCTTAACATTTTGGAGCGGCTACAAAAGCTGACTTGAGCAGGAAGAAAACAAATGGATCCATGCAAGTTTTCTAAAGATCCAAATAGAAAACACTTTCTGTACTCAACGTGCTGCCTTTTGGCGGGAGAATCAACTTCTATAACGTGGACAGAGGAGAAAATACAGAACTTAGAAATGAAAAAACAACAAAGTAGACGGAGTGTTTTTTTAAGAAGCACCAAAGTCACCCAGAGGGAGACATTTGATTTGCGTAGAGTGTATTTTGTTCCATAATGCAGCAAAAGTAATGTTTACCATTTCAAAATTACAGAAATCCATTCATCCCACTGTACAGCATGCAAAGAGATTGGTAAGAAATTGCTGAGGATGAGAGAGAGTACAATAAGAGGCTGGTACAAAAATATAGGTACAAAATTCTAAGAATTGAGAACAAGTGGTGTTCGGCGTCAACCCGAGACGACCTTGGTCGCTTCTATTTTTCAGGTTTTTGATTTTAAAAAAAGTTTAAACATTTAAAAGACACTTTTCTTTTTGGAAGGGGGACTTTAGTTTGGCAAGATTCTGGCACTTCCGACCTGCGCTCCGAAAACCGAGCCGAGAGAACGCGGAACGTTTCGTATCCGTCACGGATCCTCGTCTCCCGACTGAAATATTTCAAAGAGCACATCGTGTTGGTTGTATCTACACGAAAGGTGCTAAAACGGCGGATGTTGGCTTTGTAACAGAACACTGTTCATCAGAGTACAAAGTTTTAGATTAGATTACAAATTAAGTCCCTTTATTCGGTACTTCAGTACTTTCTCCATATATGTTTTGAATGCCTTTTTGTGAGGATGCCCGTTACAGTTGGTGTACAGGCGGTCCAGCCTATACGCGTAATTACACCGGCGAATGACGTGCATTCACTCCGGATTCTGATAGATGTAAAATAGTTCGCAGCCTAAGGGGCATGGCATTCTTTGATAATTAAACACAAAACACACATCCACTTTTTTCCTTTTTTAAGAGCACCATTAGAAAGCTTCGGAATCAAATTCTACATCCTGTTGAAAGGCATGTAACCACAAATGCTACGTGTCTATATATGTGCATTCAAAAGTGAGCACACATCCCTGAACGTGAGAGGGCGCTGTGGAAAATATTAACTGAACTACTATACTGCCTTATCACTACGTTAATGGGTTTATTTTAAGACAACACATGGTTTTTTTCTAGTTAAAGGGGAGGTTAACAAAAAAATTGCCTAAACAATGATCACTAGCACTGAGACGTATTTCGTAGTTTTAATTAGTTCTTAATTACTTTTTTGTTTGATTGACGAAGCATCTATTCACACATAGGTCTAGGCACGTGATGAGGTGGTGGGAGGGGCGATTTTACACGAAGCACACGGGTCCAATCGACCAGCCGTACTCCTGTCCCTCTTGGCCGGCATCGCCGGTAGCCACATCGATGATGGGCAGACGGTTGTTCCTCGTCGTGGCGGACAGGTAAACTTGCGTCTCGTGCCATTCGCCATCAACAACCTGTGAAAGGGGACAAACAATAATAATACATTACAATTATTGGAAACATTGGCAAAGAAAACTTGGACTGGACCGGAACCCGAGACCTCTGGTTCATAGCGTACCAGCACTCTTTCCACCTGAGCTATCCAGCACTTAGATGGTGGCCTTTACAAAAAATAGTCAACTTGTCTTTGCCGGGGTGGGGGCGCCCGTCAGAAGCAGGTCAACCGTCTAAAGACTGTTGCCTACAAGTTTTTATGATATAATGATAGGCCTATTGACTTCACTCGATCTATTTTGTTTTGTATAGCTAGTATGGAAATAAATGCTGTTTTGAATTGAATTGAATTGAAATGGAAATTAAACTGAAATTCCGACCGGGAATCGGCCCGCGTCTGTACCAAATTGACAAGTCTGACAGTCGGGGCGGACGGGGGGAAGAGAGGATTGCGAGAGGATCACTTACGGAGCATCCGTCGCTGAGAACCTGGAATTGTCCCTCGGTGAACTCGTACTCACTGCCACCCATGAACTTGAGGTCAGCCTCGGAGTTCTTGCAGCGGTAGGTGATCTTCTGCGTGGCGTTGGTGGTCAACAGGCGGAGGAAGGTCAGCTGAGACTGGTCAGTGCTCTTGTACTCGGTCTACCGAAGTAAGTAAAGACACAAACGAATTAAAACAAGTTTGAATATGAATCATTGAAGCGTCTCTTCAATAAATATCAGTAAAGCTCCTTCTCTGCTTTCATCTCGGGATCTGAAGTGTACAGACATTATTGCCAAGCTTTTTTTTTCTTAGTGGAGCCAGAAATTGGTATTTCTTTTACAAGTGAAAAGCATCAACTTTCAAACTACAAAACAATCCCCCTGGGTTAGGTTTGATGAAAAACTCCTTCACTAAATGATTATGAAGCATACATTTTGGCAGTAAATCAACAGGTTTAGGGATAGGTCTGCAGGAAAAAAATAGAGGTCTTCAGAAATTTGTGTACACGATCAATTGGGTTTCTGTTGCTTGATCCTAGGATGACATCACAAATTTGCTCATGAATATTGAAATTTCCATTTGCGATGGAGAGGGCGCTAGAGGAGGAAGAGAAGGCAAGGAGCTTTAATATGGAGACAAGGGGAATGAGATACGTACGATCCTGCCACCGACGGTGCTGTTCATGTAGGTGTACTTAGCAGGTCCACTGTACCATTGCTTGTCCTCGAACTGTGAACAGGAAGAAGCACACAAGCAAGTATGGGTCAGTCCTAATGCTCACTGTATGACATGCAGCATTATTGGACGCAGAGAATTCGAGACGCTGCATGCGTAGCGCTACACAAACCCTACACAACTGGTGTCCTGCAATGCATTTCCGTGTTACCAATGAATTGTCGGCCTCAAATCGTGCTGTGTGTATAGTATGACATCAGCCCTTGCGTTTGTAAGCCCCTTTTCCAAAACCCGGCTTAGGCTCAGGCTCCGGCTTTGTCTCCATTTCTTTCATCCATTTAAAATGTACAAGGCATGAAAATGGGAGGCCTTTGCTTCGTTTTTAGTGTTAAACAACGTATTGAAAAAATGATCAAAACCTTCAACTTTAACAAAGAACTCCAATCTGTGTTTTCAGCTTTTGGATAAGAGAGACGAAGCCGGAGCCGAAGCCTAAGCCGGGTTTTGGAAAAGGGCCTAAGTAGCATGAACAGCATTACAGTCTGGCGCCTGCTATTGACCGTCTACGGGTTACACATGTCTATGATGGCAGCCTCCATGGCATGACAGTCTGGCGCCTGCTATTGACCGTCTATAGGTATGTAAAACTATATGCTAGGGGGAATACAGCTCAGTGATGACCTAAGCGTGGCAAGAGGACTTTACCTCGGGCATCTTGGGCTCCAGGCAAGACTCGCTGGTGTCCTTAATGCACAGAACCTCAATGGCATCGGCGGTGCAGCCCTGGTTGGGGTCGATGAAGTACTTGCCTAAACAGGGAGAAAGAGAAAAACGGAAAAAGAAAACAATATGAAACCGCTGTTGGTCAAAAATCCTGACACTTCATTGGAAGAATGTTGGCGAACAAGTGTCATTGTTTCTCGGATCAGAGAAAGGATTTAATTGTGCAGTGTAGGTGCAATTGCCCAGTACTTTGCAGGGTTTGATCAGAAGTGTGGTGAGTTTGTGACTTTGACAAACTTTGTTGGTGCATCCGTCAATGTGTTTGAGTAAAACATTTCCCAACCTTGTATCGTGGCGACTACATTCCCTTTTCTCGACGAAGAATTATTCGAATAATTGGTTTCTACAGGCATCTTCTGACCCCCAAATCAGCCGCAAGGGGGCGCCCTAGTTGGGAAGGCGCGAAATAGCGTGACTCACCATCCTGGAAGTCACTGTTGCACAGGAAGAGGTCCTTGCAGGTGCGAGCTGGGTTGTCCTTGGTGCCCTGGGGAGACTTGATGTTGTGGATCTGCTTGTCCAGAGAAGCCAGTGCGGTCCTGATCTCGGTGTTGTCCATTGGCTTGCCCTTGGCCTTGGGGGCGCTAGCGGCGTCTCCGTACTGGACGGGGTGGTGCACGGTGGAGAAGAGGAAGAAATGAATACAGAGTTAGAACAGTCTGCCTCTAGTTCGTATCAATACAGAACAACCAGCGTCCGTATTTTATAATTCAAGAGTTGAGGCTACGATCAGACTAACATGTAGTCCTACCTAACTTCAAACGGCCTTTTTTATTGTTTAAACAAACCAAAGGCTTTGATAATTGTTCGATAGATTTCCAGTTTGTATGATCCACCAATCAAAATGCACAGAATCAGTCGACCCTTTCTTCAGACGCGCATTGGGTCGACAGATTCCGCGCTGCGTGATTGGCCAACGCGTTGCAAACTCTCGAGGGCGCACTTTCGTGAATCCGGCCCGTATTGGAATGAGCCATTGGATGAAGAAATACATGGAAGTCTGCGAGCCAATTGTCATCTACGTGGCATGGCCGTCCTTAAAATTCCTCTTTGGAAGTGGTCAGGTCAGGGGTCGAAAGTTGAAAGGTGAACTCACGTAGCCGTAGGTGTACGGGTCGGCTCCACCTCCCTTGCCGCCGGATGCGTATGGCATGCTCAGGCCATAGCTGGCTTGCTGTTAGGTTCGGATATCAAAACAAGAAAGACTATGTATGAGTACGATTCAATGTGTAGGGACGATGGAGGCTTCCAACTTCTTTAGCCGTGCGACCGACGCAAGCAGCATCGTGTCTCCTCATTCTAGATTTTCTAAATTAGGCCTCAATGCTAAAGTTTGGGAATCTGAGTTGAAGTCATTACCTCCCGAAACCAAAGAACCATTTACATTTTGTTTGTTTCACTTCTGTGCGGGCGCAATTTTTTCCATCTTTATCATTATAAAAAAAGGATACAGAATACGATGTTACAGTTACAACGATCAAAGTGTCTTGATATCAAGATGGGCTATTTTGGTGTTTTTATTTTGGTGTATCTCTTTTGTGGGAGTTGTTTTCAGTTAATTCGCTGTGTGAAAATAAATCAGGCCTCTTTTTAAAATAATGTGATGAGAGTCGTACTTACCACCTCGCCTGGTGGTCCCTGGAGTGGAGGGGCAATAGGAGAGAGTAGAAAAGAGAAGAGAAAAGGTTACAAAAGTGTGTCCACGATCCTGGGGGTGGGGCTGGTCGGGGATTTAAAAACTGTAGAATCACTTATTTATTACAATCATCTCTGGTTTGAACGATGCCGAGGTCTGAAAATAAGCGTGAATTGGCGTCAGTGGTCTAAGAGGACTGCGGGATATTTAGTTGTTTTTTTTTCTTCAGGAAATGTGAGGGGATTTTCTTTAAGACTGCAAATAATTCTATAAGAAAGGGGGTTACTTACTGGGGGTCCTGGTGGTCCGGCAGGTCCAGCTGGTCCCTGGGGTCCGTCCTCACCACGGGGTCCACGTGGGCCCTAAAACAGGAACGAACGAACAAAAGAAGATTTGTAAAAGACACCTATTCCAAACGAGTTGAACGACTTCTGCTTACGCCTTTAGATGCTGCACAAGGCAGTGGCACGAACAAATCCATGTAACAGTTGTCGGAAGTAAAATGCTATTGTCACACTTCGAGGCTTTTTTGTAACACTGGTGCCACCATCAACCCTTGTAAAATTAAGTTCCAGTTCACAATTTGCTAGCACTCTGCTGGCCATGCATTGTATGCACCCTCTTCAAGTGGTTACAGACAGTCCCCTTTCCCCTCAAATTCCACGATGAAGATTTGAACCACAATAAGCCGCGTTTTCACTGGTCCTACTTTCGATAAACTAACCGAGACGGTGGTTGCATTTCCCATTGTTAGTCAGCGGGAACTGCCCAGTCAAATTCCCTCTCGGTTACTTCAAACGAGACCGATGGCCGATGACCGATGGCCAACCTCTGCCCAGTGTCTAGTAAAAGTGACGTGGGATGGATTTCACAAAGCCTTTACAATGCTTCATAGCTCAGCGTACAATGGTTAACCCATCGTTAGTTGTGATACACCGTATGGGTATTGCGTGTCGCTCATCGTCTAGCGACTGATCGTAAGTTACGACGAGTATGTTCAAATCGGTCACTTTTATATGGTAACTTTTTTTTTTAAATGTGAGTCCGGTTGAAACGTGCCAGAACCCCATCCCATCTGCCAGAAAGCCCACCCACCCAACAACCCACCCACTTAACCACCAAACCACCCACCCAACCACCCCTATCACCCACCAAACCATCCACCCATCCAATCACCCACCAAACCATCCACCCATCCAACCACCCACCAACCCTACCACCCACCAAACCACCCACCCACCCATCCAACCACCCACCAACCCTACCACCCACCAAACCACCCACCCAACCACCTACCCAACCACCCAACTCACTCAACCACCCCACTCAACCACCCTACTCACCCACCCAACAACCCACCCACTCAACCACCCACCACCCATTCACTACGCTTAACACCCTTACCTCCTCTCCGGCGAATCCACGGGGTCCATTGGCGCCGTCCTTTCCGCTTGATCCTCTCTGTCCTGGGGCTCCCTGGGAAATAAAGGAGAAAGAAAAAATGGATGAAATTAGCAGAGAAAAATCGCACTCGATCGCCACTTGAGGTACGAGAAACACGAAATGAGGTACACGGAAACTATATATCGCCATGACCAGCCTAATTTTTGCAGTCCCATTTTGTTCTCATTTGGGAGTTTATTAACTCTTCCCAAGAACTGATTATTTCATAACATAAAGAGTCAGATACCATCAGGAAGCCACCATTTCCCAAAATCTATGGATAGGTTCGAGATTAAAAACTTTCAAATGATAGAGAACTGTTCATCTGATTTGGATTTGATTGAGACATGAGAGGGCATCAAAACAATGACACACTGTATGAAGTTTATCAAGGTTTGTTTACCTGGTGGAAACCACACAGGAAACCGCTTGCGTTGATACCATGCGTTATCTCTCTAGAGAACAGCTGTGGCTCTGAGAAGAGATGGCAACTCTCTTCTCCTCCTGATTCTTACGTGGTGGATAATAATCCCCAAGTGAGGAGGACTTACCCTCTGTCCTGGTGCTCCGGTCTCTCCGTTCTGTCCAACATCGCCTGAGATTCCTGGTGGTCCCTGGACTCCGGCCATGCCGGGCATTCCTGGGTGTCCCTTGGCGCCCTGGGCGCCGGTGGATCCGCGCTCACCGGCAACTCCGGCTGGGCCGGCGGGTCCAGCGGCTCCGGTGTTGCCGCGCTGGCCGGTAGGGCCGGCGGGTCCATTGGGTCCTGGGGCTCCGGAGTCTCCGCGGTCACCGGAGGGTCCGGCGGGTCCAATGGCTCCGGCGATGCCTGGGGCTCCTGGTGCACCGACGGCACCGGGGGCGCCCTGGTCTCCCTTGTCTCCGCGAGCTCCAGTGCTGCCTGGGGCTCCATCACGTCCGTTCTCACCCTGCCCGCAAAGAGACATCAGGATATACTCATTTCAAAGCTATTTCAATATTGGCATGACGTGGAAATACATCGATGAATTAGATTGTATTTAGAGGCCGATAGAGAGTAATTAAGGTGAAAGGAACAATAAAGAACAAAGCACTGAGCATTCAGCGTTATCACGTCGAGCAAAGGCAAAACATCATCGGATAAGGAACAGCAAATGCCTACGGAAAAGACAAGCACCTGTAAGATAATGAGACATGGCGACCAAATGGATTTGGAAAAAAGGTAAGAGACAGAGAGAGAGAGCAACGAAGGAGAAATGGAGAGATACACTGAGAAACAAGGGAGATTGAGAGAAAGGAAGAGACCAACAGAGAGAGTGAAGAGAGAAAGAGAGAGATGGAGAGAGAGAAAGAGAGAGGGAGCTGGAGAGAGAAAGAGAGAGAAAGAGAGAAAGAGAGAAAGAGAGGAAGAGAGAGAAAGGTGAAGAGAGAGGGGGAAGAGAGAGAAAGACAGAGAGGTGGAGATAGAGAAAGAGAGAGGGGGAGGTGGAAAGAGAAAGAGAAAGAGACAGAGAGAAAGAGAGGAAGAGAGTGGAAATAATGAGGAAGAGAGAGAAAGAGAAAGAGAGGAAGAGAGAGGTGAAGAGAGAGGGGAAAGAGAGAGAAAGACAGAGAGGTGGAGATAGAGAAAGAGACAGAGAAAGAGAGAAAGAGAGAAAGAGAGGAAGAGAGAGAAAATAAAGAGGAAGAGAGAGAAAGAGAAAGATAGAAAGAGAGGAAGAGA
This sequence comes from Luidia sarsii, assembly GCA_949987565.1. NCBI lineage: Eukaryota > Metazoa > Echinodermata > Asteroidea > Paxillosida > Luidiidae > Luidia > Luidia sarsii. The sequence goes on from OX465106.1 coordinate 25,882,110, forward strand.
GAGAGGTGAAGACAGAGGGGAAAGAGAGAGAAAGACAGACAGGTGGAGATAGAGAGAGAGAGAGAGAGAGAGAGAGAGAGAGAGAAGTGGGAGAGACGAACTGAGAGGGTGACTTACAGATGCTCCGACTTCTCCAACGGGTCCTGGGGCTCCGGCAGGTCCTGGGGCACCTGGGGATCCACGCTCACCTTGGGCTCCATCGTTACCGGAACGGCCTGCTTCTCCCTGGAGTAAACACACAAACACACACACACAAATTAGGGCGGATCCGGGACGAAGGTTTTCTGTTTCTTGTTCATCTCCTCAAAAGTGATCGGAGGACGTCATCAGTATTATTCACATCGCCCGCGTCTCGGTTCGAGGGTCCCCCCCCCCAAGAGTGGTGTCTGGAGTGGTGCCATTATAGCTACTTCTCTCCATTTGGGGGAAAGCAAGAGGATTGCCTGGCCGCTCCACAGAACGGTGATGCGGCGTCCATCTTTCCTCGTCCTCAATGTCGAAGCCGTGTTCTCGAATTACCCAAGAGACTCATTCCAAACAAAAGCCTCATTTGCCACGGTAGCATAAACAGAAACAAAGAAACCAGGAACCATTTTTTTTTCAATTCGAAGCAATCAGCTTACTTCGACTTCCACCTCCAAATGAAATCGAAGTTTCCTCTCTTTTTTACTTGCTAGAGTTTTTTCATCCACGGGTTTTGGGCCTACTTTGGGGTTACCCCTCTTGGATAATCCATCGTAAGTTGTAATACACAGAGTCGTCGCCTTGTGAGTGATCGTAAGTTACGATGAGTTGGATGAAATCGACCACAGGTACCAGAGGGAGTATCTCCGGTCAGCGATGCGAGGAGTAGGGTTGTACTTACGTTGGCACCGGCAGGTCCGACGGCTCCACGTGGTCCTGGGGCTCCGTTGACTCCCTGCAAGTCAAGCAAGACAAAGTTGGCAGATATTGTAATGACTTTCATCAAGGTCTATCTGGTTGCATCTCTGAAGGATACATACACACGCCACCAACTGGAATATCCACTCGGGGTCGTGTATCTCTCACAGAGCAACGCACTTTACCACCCTTTATCGCGATTGCCGCAACAGAGTACATATCACTGATCAGTGTTGGATGGATGCCGTGCTGTGTTCAGCATCGGGTTTTGTTCGCCCGTTTCTCCCCCAAAAAACACCAAAAAGTTGGAGATGATGTGAGGTAATTGATAAACTGTGCCTTGCATAGGATCCTCCAATATTACCATCAATGACAACGAAGGTAGTCACATGCAAACAGGTCACCGTATTCGTGAATATCAACTAGTGGTGAATCCATGCAGTATCAAAGTGTAAATGCACATTAAGAGAAAAGAGAAAGGGGTTTTTTCTCTTCAGAGTTTCACTTTTTTTGTCGACGCCTCGAAGCCCAAGACAAGAACTGATGGGTGAGAGTACTTACGAGGTTTCCAATCTGGCCGGAGGGTCCTGGGGGTCCAGCGGGTCCTGGTGCACCCTGGGAAATAAGGTAAGCACACACACATCAACAAATGAAAGATTTCTTTGAAGAACTATCTTCATTTTCCACGAGGCTCATTAGCATAGCAGTATATACCCCATAGGTTTTTGTTGTCTAAATACATCTGGTATTGATTATGAGTAGATATAATCATTTATAACATTCTGTATAATACTGCAATAATATACAGCATAGTATTATGCAGCATATTAAACAGTATATACTGTATACTGGAATATTAATTAATATTCTGTAATATAATCAGTTGCACTGTAGATTTTCAGCTAGAAACGACTTATTCTCACGGTCCGCCCTCTCTGGAGTTCCCTTCCTTGTTCATGTTTCCCACCCTCGTATGATCTTGCCCTTCTTATGAGGAATGACAATTCCTATCTCCAGCCTTCCTGAGTTCCTCCCAATCTCCTTCTTTCCTTAGCCCTTTAAAAACTGAGTGGTCTTCTAGCCTTGGTTTGGGCGAATCTGCTTAAGTAAAAGACACCCGACTACCAGGTTTCCCGGGTAAGCACCCTGACTAGCCATTGACTGCATTGCGAGTTTGGATTGTTTAAGTATCAACTGCGCAACCAGGACAACTCGAGATGAGATTTGGGTGAGGAAGTGGGGGAGAAGATAGAAGCAGTGATCTGTTTTTCCAGAGTGAAAAGTCAACTCACAGATGGGCCATCATCTCCACGCTCTCCCTTCTCTCCGCTAGATCCAGAGAGACCCTGAAGTCCCTGCTCTCCTGCGCGGCCGGTAGATCCAGTCTCTCCACGGGGTCCCTGCCCAACAGAACACCAGACAAAGTGGTTGTTTCTTAACCTCTCTACCGCAGTATCATTTCAAACAAAATTACAAAAAAGGACCCCTAAAAAAAAGTGGCAAAGAAAACTTTGACTGGATCGGGATTTGACCGCGAGACCTCTGGTTTTTGCGTACCATGACAGTGCGATCTTCCCATCTGAGCTACCCAGCCCTTAGATGGTGGCCTTCCCAAATAGTCAACTAGTCTTTGGCACACCAGCGCTCTTACCATCTGAGCTATCCAGCCCTTAGATGGTGGCCTTCCCTAATAGTCAACTAGTCTTTGGCACACCAGCACTCTTACCATCTCAGCTATCCAGCCCTTAGATGGTGGCCTTCCCTAATAGTCAACTAGTCTTTGGCACACCAGCGCTCTTACCATCTGAGCTATCCAGCCCTTAGATGGTGGCCTTCCAAATAGTCAACTAGTCTTTGCTGGTGGGGGGGAGGGGGGGTCAGAAGCAATTAAACCATGTTTGGCTTTTCAATGTGTTTGACCAAAATTGTTTGACCAAAAAATGAAATTCTGAGTTGGAACCTTTTTGAACAAATTGAAAAAAGGCAAAGAAAACGTTGCCTTGACTGGGACTTGAATCAGAGACATCTAGTCTTACAATGTTTATACGATCTGAGCTTTTGGACCTTAGATGGTGGCCTTCAAAAAATTCAGTCAGAAGCAGTATCGTATATAGTTATGTAAACCACAACCTCGCGTAGCAGATGTGATACGTCACCAGGTGAGGACGATCAAGTTCAGTGAGTGTACAGGACGCATGTCACTGCACATCCTGTCTTTGAGGTGCGGGAGTATTCGTATGTGTTTGCTTGGTTGCCACACGTTTTGCGATGAGTTGAGTTGCACTTGCAGAAGAGGGCGAAGAACCATAACCAGTTTCAAATCAAGTTCTAAATGAATATTTGCAGGTTGATATTTTGTAAGGTTTGACTTACGGGTGCACCATCGTTTCCAGCGGGTCCGGAGGGTCCAGCGGGTCCGGTGGGTCCCTGCGAAGGAGAGAAAGGAAAGTAGTAAGGACAAGTCTTGATCAGGATTCGAATCTGCGATCGTTTGTTTGTAGCGCTCAGGTCTAACTACTAGACAAGCGTGTGGCAATTACAGGGAGTATTTACGAGCACATGGTGTATGTATAAGGTGATCATGTGATGAATTGGTGGTATACAGTCGGTTCTCAAGGATTGTCAGATCCTGGTAGCTTCTTCCTAGAGACATGACGAGATCGAGACATGAAATCAAAAATAATGGACTAAAAACAGGTTGAACACTTACAGCCAATCCTGGGGCTCCGACGGGTCCCATGGGTCCAGATGGTCCTTGGGCTCCCTGCAAGCGAGAGGGAGAGAAAAAGGAGAACAAATGTTAAGGTCGTACAGCATTAAAGTCTCCATAACTCCCACTTAATGATGGCATGTGGGGAATGATAAACGATCCAGGAGACACCCCACAATCCAGAAGTGCAACCTTTTCCTTTACGATTTACTTCACTCTCTTCGACTTCGGGTACTAGCTCATTTTAATTTCAATCATCCCAATGATATTTCTGCGTTAAGGGGTTCGGTCACCTCTAACTCTACTCAGCTTCAGTTCAATTCAGTTTCGTTTTGCTTGACAGACAGACACAGTCGCTTCGCTTTAGCTCCAGTCCTCGTTTGCAAGTGATGCTTGAAAAATGAAAAAATATATATATCATTTTGTTCTCTGCTTTGATGGACTCACCTGTGCTCCGGTCTCTCCACGGTCTCCAGCGGGTCCAGTGGCGCCTGGGGCTCCCTGAAGATCAAAGAGGAAATTTGGGAGGGGAAGAAAAATGTCTTCAGTTTACGGGCGGCTGTTTAATATTGCTATGCATAGGATGATGTTCCTTCCTTGGTGACTAACCAGTCAGTCGGTAGACGTGCCGTCAAGTTATTAACATCAAGTTATTCTCTGTTTTGTTTATTTCCTATTCGTTTCCTATTCGTATCAGCGAGTGAAGCTGCTTTTTTTCCTTCCCGCTTGACCTAGTCTTGATGTCTGTAGTCGGTCCGGAGGTCGCAGCTCTCGGTCAAAGAGATGAGCTCCGCACAGGACGATCGCTGTCTGGAGTCTCGGTTGCGGAATGACTGGTTTTTTTTAAGGAGCTGGTGTTGGGCGAGCGAGGAGCTAGTATAGAGTATAGTAATACTCACAGCGGGTCCAGCATCACCGGATGCGCCAGATGGTCCGGCGGGTCCAGGGGCTCCCTTGTCTCCGGATGGTCCGTCATCACCTCGGGCTCCCTGGGCTCCGGCGGGTCCCTGTAAAAGAGTCCAGACAAAAACCAAATGATCAATTGTGGTTGTGACGGCGGCGGTGGCGGTGGTGGTTGCATCTGTTGTTGCTGTTGTTGTTTGTGTTGTTGTTGCTGCTGCTGTACGTCTTATTCGTCTTGTTATTGGTTGTGGCGGTTGTTATGATTGTTGTGGTTGTTGTTGTCCTTGTATCGTCTTTTTATGTTGGTGTTGTGGCGGCGGTGGTGGTGGTGGTGGTGCATGGTGGTTGTTTCTGCTGTTGGTGCTGCTGTTGTTTGTGTTGTTGTTCCTGCAGGTGCTGAATGTCTTGTTAGAAGGGGAAGAAAGTGGTTGTGGTTGTGGTGGTTGTTATGGTTGCTGTGGTTGTTGCTGTTGTCGTTGTATATTTTTGTTGTTGTTGGTGGCGGTGTAGTTGTTTCCTGAAGAAGGGCAAGAAAGGAGCGGGCAACTTACTGGTGGTCCGAGGAATCCCTGAGGTCCTGGTGCTCCCTGAGATCCTTGCACGCCCTGTCAAGAAAAAGGCCAAATGAGACAGTTAACCGACAAAAATGGCAGCGACAAGTAAAGTGAAACGAACAGATTGGAATACTTTTCTATCCAAAGAAACGTCTAGGGACAAGTCATGGAGTCTTTTAGAGTACACAAGTAGGTCCATCACAGTGACAGATGAGTCAATCAAACGCGGCCGATCTTCTGATGGTCGGTGTGTGTGATGTGGAAAGTGTATGTGGATATCACACATGAGAACAAACAAAGGTGAAGACCTATTGCTGCTTTTATTGAGGGGGAGGCTACTGTCTCGGTAAAGAGCCACGGTGTGCCTGTGTGCACATTATTCTTCTTACAATAATCAAGTAGGGCTTGTGTGTGAAGACTCGTTGTGGTTACGTTAGCACTGTGGCTACTGCGGGATTTCATGAGCATGTCTCGTCCTCACAGGACTATTAGGGACTATTGGTTGTTGGAAATGAAGCTGTTCACTCACTGGCTCTCCTCTTGATCCTGGTGCTCCAACGGGTCCTGGCTCTCCGACATCTCCCTAAAAACAAAGGACAGGACAGGTTTAGAAAAGGACAGGCCCGTCTCTCCACGATATTGAGACAGGAACGGCTAAGGGCGTCATTTATGGAATCACTATTGCACACACCTTCAAGCTTCATCTTGCCAAAATTTAAAACAAAGTTAAGGGAATCAGTTTAAAAAAAAATCAAGAACAAAACAATGTTAATGCAAAGCATCTTTGCCCATCCTTAATTAAGGCCTTCTATTTTGTGCACCCAAATGAGATTTCCATAAATGGAAAAAGTCATATCAAAGTAACAATGTCGGTATTTGGTGAGTCTTGGTAAGTCTATTTGATAAGTACTTGAATGGCGTGAGGAATCCATTTTCACGGGTTTACTTACGGGCTCTCCGGGCAGACCGACTCCACCAGTTGGGCCGACGGGTCCCATGGGTCCCTGGTAAAGGTAAAGAGAAGGCAAAGGAAAAGACAGATGAGTAGGGTGCCAGCGGTCCATTACGTAATCATCTAACAAAGTACAGGAACACTTCATATCCTGTGATGATCCATCCCTTACTACTGCATCCCTTCGGAGCTAAATGAAGCCAAATTTAGACACGGTTGAATTGTACAACGAGTCAAATAGTGTAAAAGATTCTAGACGGTATTTCAGCGGACTGAAGGAAACTTACAATAGCTCCATCAGATCCAGATGGTCCTTGGGAGCCGCTGGGTCCGACAGCACCCTGGTAAAGACAGACGAGAGGACATCATCGTAAGAACACGTGAGATACAATACCAATGAGTGGTTAAGTTGAAATACATTGCTCAAAATAATATACTCCCATGCTATAACCCCAACAGTATACAATGGAAGTCCACACAAGTAGGTCCACTTCGAAATAATATCCTAAGAAATCTATATTCTCGTTTACTTAATTTTCAATCATGTTAACGACAGGAGTACTTGAAGCGTACAATGACGTACTACACATGGATAGCATAGGCAGAATGTACAGAATGATTATGTATTGTTTATGCGAATCTGGAACGGTGGCCGTAAGTGCACAGGAATGTCCTGCTTGTCAATGAATAGAATTAAGGCTTGTTAGTCGTGATATGTCGACAGGAATTCGTGACTTACAGTGGGTCCGCCGGGTCCTGGGGGTCCGCTTGGTCCACGCTCACCTGGAGCTCCCTGATATCAAGGAATACAGTGCACGCGTTATTCATGAAGGGGGTAAACAATCTCATGAGGGCGCCCTTTACCAAAAGCTAGACTTGCATAAGTACTGGAGTGCGAAGATCTTAAAGCACATCTCTCGGAGAATAAATACAAACAAAACAACAACAATAAACAACTTAAAATTCAGTCCTGGATATTGGGGACTGATTGATGAGATTCATCCTTTTGGAAACAAGGAAACCATTAATATCAACGAGGGAATGGGGTCACGTGTGTTCAATTGTTAGTAGCTGATCATAGAAGGGAATTGTGAGTGAGGTTTTCATTTGGGTTTACCTGTGGTCCTGGTGGTCCCTGAAGTCCGGCATCTCCCTTGGCTCCTGCATCTCCCTAAACCATTATTGGAGTGGAAGGAAAACACACAAAAAACAGATGAGTGAAGGGAGTGGATATAACTCGGGGCAGACGTATGCAAACTGATAGGCCTACTGGCGATACAAGTATAAAAGGGTCCAATTTAGATTTTGATTTTACAATTTGTTTACACATGATTCACTACTTCTAAGAATATTTAGAACAAAGCACTGCATTCATTGTGGTCTTGGCTCAGATCTTTATGTCAATTTCCCTGTATTTGCTCAGCGGTAGTCGGCATCGAATGCCGGGTCATGGACAAAGTGTACCAGACTAGCTGGACTCGATTTGGTTAGACCGCTCGGCGCTGATAGGGGAGGTGTGGCTGAATGTAAGCGGGAATTGTCGGCGTGTGTACGGCGTGTGTACCTTGCGTCCATCAGATCCGCTGCGTCCGCTGGTTCCGCGCTTGCCGGCGGGTCCAACTGCTCCGGGCTGTCCGCGTTCTCCCTGGCCCCCGCGCTCTCCCTGCGCACGAGAAACAACAGACATGCATTCGTCAAAGTTGGGAGGGAAAGGGTTCGACGGAATCAGAGACAAGGGAACGAGGTTGGGGGAAGGGTGAGAGGGAATCAGAGATACGGGAACGAGGTTGATGGAAGGGTGAGAGGGAATCAGAGACATGGGAACGAGGTTGGGGAAGGTTGAAAGGGAATCAGAGATACGGGAACGAGGTTGGGGAAACCGTTGCTGTCGGGATTCTGGATTGGTTCGGTTTAAATTTTTGTTGGCCGTGATTCGGATATTCGGTTGAGGTACATGTATTGCATAAGTGTGGAGGGTGATGCCTTTATTTTGGAATCCTTGGAAATGAGGATCTAGTTAGTTAAGGCTGACGTGAATAAGAAACGTTGAGGGATGGTCGAGGTGAAATTCAGAGGCGACGAGATCGAGGAGACACTGGAGGTTTGTGGTGAATCCAGGGGTTTGTGAGGGATCAGAGAGGGGAAGAAGATGACGGGCTGACTTACACGTGGTCCCATGGGTCCTGCTGGTCCAGACTCGCCTGGTGGTCCCACATCTCCGGCTGGTCCTACCTCACCTGGGGAGCCAGAGGGTCCTGGTGGTCCCTGAAAGATGCGACAAGACAACGAAGAAACACTGGTGAGGTTTGCGTTGACAAGCTGATCCTATGAATCATGACTTGTGCTTGAGCAAAATGTCAGCGCATAATAACCGGCCTATGAAAATTGGCCCTAGTTGTATCTTTCAGGCGTGGGTCTTCCCTATCGGCGTGTTGCGTGCGCCTGGGAGATGTACTAGGGAAGGTTGCAACAGCTGTGTACGAATGTGCTGTCGTGTATTGTCATTGAGCGAGAGAGGCGTCGTGTATGCCTACCATTGGTCCGGATGGTCCTTGAGCTCCAGCGGGTCCGCGCTCTCCGGTGCTGCCGGATGGTCCAGCGGGTCCGGCCGGTCCTGGGTTGCCTTGCTTGCCCTCCTCACCCTGTCATCGGACGCAGACACAGAGCGAAAAACACAAAGTTAAAATCCACAGCAATAACCCACAGTAATAAAGAGTCAGTCGAAAGTGCTGGTATTGCTACTGGCGGCATGAACAAGATGTACATCTCCACTGTCATCATTTACGGGATTATATAGGTGGCCTAACTTAGGCCAACTGTATGATGTATCGGTGGGATCCTTGTATGGGCTTCTTTAGAAAATCGGGGTAAAGTCCGGTGAATCGGGCGATTTAGAGGTGCTACGAGAGCCAATGAAGTCGATGTTGGACTGAGCCGACCTGGAACTATACGGTCCACGGCGTCAGGGAATGGGCAGTGTCTCCTTGTGGCCACAGGGAGAGGGGCCGGTCGGGGTTCTTTTGCAGTTGGTTTGGTTAGGGATAGGTAGGGGCAGTTTTTCAAGACACCGACCACCTACCTGAGCTCCCTGGGGTCCTGGGGCACCTGGGGCGCCATCTGCTCCGCGGTCTCCCTGCGAGACAAAGGATGGAAGGAACAAGTATTGATAAAGCAGTCTACCTTAACCCCCAAACATCTAATAATAATAAAAACATTCTATTGGCTTCCAGAAAGGTCTTGCTTGGATCGAAATGATAGGCTCTCCGAATTTCTAAAAGCAAATCCACTAAATCAAGGAAAACAATCCTCGCTCTCTCAGTTAAGGCTGCACTTTTACACCTTTTACACCCAAACTTTACCTTTTTGGAAAGGCACTTTTACACAATATCTTGTCTTATCACAAGTTTATAATCTTATTCATCCTGTGTTATTTATTTTACCAGAAATAAATGCTCGAAGTGATGATGGTCAAGTTTCATGTTTGAAGTTTGAAACAGCAACATGTGTATGGTCGTATTGAGTACGCAGAGACAAAACAACAACAAAATATTTGTGAAAATTAATGCTGACTTTCATAGAAAAAATATTTGATGATTAATGTTTTTACCTGTGGTCCTGGGGCTCCTGGAAGTCCCTGTACTCCTGGTGCTCCGCGTTGTCCCTGTTGATATGTGGAAAATGAGAAGAGCATAGTTGTCATATTTGTTGTTGGGCTTGAATTTTCACTGTTATTATTATATCTATAGGGTTTGACTTTGGGTTTTTATGTAGACTTTATATGTAACGATTCTTATGCACAAAGAATATGTCGTGTTTTCCCAGTAAGATAGACTATTCCTTCAGAAGTGATCATTGTTCAAAAGATAAGATGAACTGATGGTTCTATCAAAAACAATCTGTGAGGGTCGAGTTTTGGAAGACAGGCAGGACCGGCTTCGAAAAACAAACGAGCGCCCTGCGTTCAGGAAATCCGAGTCGGAGACTCTTACCTGTGGTCCGGCGTTTCCTGGGCGACCGTCCTCACCGGATGGTCCCTGATAGAGGTAAAGGAATGGAAAACAAACACGTTTCAACATGAACTCCAAGTGACGTGCGAGTTCTGCAACACACTGATGAAGTACTGCAGTAGAATCCATGTATAGTGTGGCAGAGTTCATATACCTTCAAGTATTATAGGCAGTTTTCTTAAGTCTTGGTGATGGTTTCATCTTTTTCTTTAATTTTCGTCGACGCTTTAGGTGTGTTGGGATTGCCTTGGGGCAACTTATAGTGTTCAACACTCTTCCCAATACCTAATTAATCTTAATTAATAATCATTATGATTATGATAATAATAAGTGATTTGTGATCAGTGATAAGTGATCTTGTACTTCTGCTTCAAAAGTCATTCTCTAAGAATTTCAAAAAATGCAGTTGAGAAAAGAGAAAAAAATTGGCATGGCTTACTGGTGGTCCTGGCTTTCCATCACGTCCCTCCTTTCCTGGTGCTCCGGTCAGACCCTGCACGGAACGAAGAGAGAGATGTATAACAGTTGACAATTGCCATTTGAAAGTCCATCAACAAAAAAACCTTGATCTCAGACGAAGAAGTTAGAAGCAAAATACATTAAGAGGAAGAGGAAGAAGTACTGCGTGGGTGTCATCGACTTACCCTTGATCCAACAAGTCCTGGCTCTCCTGGGCGGCCTGGCTCTCCCTGTGAGGAAGAAAGAATCGGGAGACAAGAGGAGTTGAAAAACGGATTGAGGAGGACGACCGACTTATCAAGGTGGGCATCCGTTATTTTGTAGTCAGTCTTCATAAGTCGACATTCATTTGATAAGATCTACTGAACGCTTTTGTCCGGGACTTCACGTTGAGACTGTCACAGCAGTGGTATCCATTCGAAGCATGAGATGAACATACGAGGAGCCTTTGTCATGCACGACGTCATGTCGAGAGTGTTACTTAGGATGTTCGGTAAAGGCCTCTTCTAAACTTCAAGCTCGGCAGGCTGGGGGTAGATGTGTCTTGAGCCACGCCATTATTGAGATCCTTGCTCGAAATAATAGGCAACTATACCTATTGGATACTTGACAGACACCCTGCGTATACCCATGGAGGAAGGAACCACGGTACACCCTAATTCACTTCTTGGGCTTCTCCGAGTAGATTATTTGTGACCCGTCCATTACCCAAGGGGTGTACCGTAGGCCTACACTCCCAGAATGGAGACGGAGAAAGAAACGGACAATGAAACACCGGTGGATTTACCTCGTTACCCTTGGGTCCTGCCTCTCCGCGGGCTCCTCTCTCTCCTGGAATACCCTGTTGGTTGGGGACAGAAACAGAGGAGAAACATGAAACGAGGTCTGGGAAAAGGAAAGGAAACCGACTTGGGAGTGGGTCAACGAAGTCAGAAGAACTGGGCACGAAAGGTCTATAAGTCTTGACGGTATCTCAGATCGGCGCTTAGAGTGCGGACGAAATCCTGACTGAATCAAAATGCATACTATCATCCAGCGAGTCAATGGATGCTTTAGATACGATATGACTCTGGTGTCGAGGAGAATGCAATTCAATGAGGTTTTGACCTTGCTGGACGTGATCAACACTGAGTGTTCAGTTCTCATTGACTGAATTCCTCTTTACCTTGGCTCCTGGGGCACCTGGTGCTCCGGATGGTCCCATTGGTCCCACTGGTCCCTGTAGTCCAGAGAAAAGAAGAAATTATCAGACGAGAAGTTGAACCAGAGTGGGCATAGATTATAGACTCAGCGAGTATCGAAGGAAGCAACGCCAGTTTCGAGTTGCTTTCCAGGTCTGACATAAAAACAATATATCGACCAGTTTTATTTTAGACATTTTCCGTTTACTTCCGCCAAATAATATTGATTTAGTCTATTGGAGAAACAAGGAAGATGAAGTCTCGAGCCAAAAGGTTTCTTTTCCATATTGTTTTAAAATGTTGGTGGGGAAAAAGGACAAGATCACTTACACGTTCACCGGGTGTGCCGACTGGTCCAGTGGCACCGGGAGATCCACGGGATCCCTGGAGAATGAAATCAGAGAAAAGGACGGAAACACAGTAGTTAATAACTGGGTTACCAACTCTTCTGTTGCCAGATTTACAACAATTATTGGTTGTTTGCATCTGAATGAGAACGAGGGAGTGATCCCTGGAGATATAGGGCAGGGAATGGTTGAACGCTTCTTAGTTGTTGGAGGAATTGAGAGGAGAAGACACGGCAGTCAGGGTCAAGGTTGTTTCCGAGATATCAAATTACAGACCGACTACAGATTTCTTGTCAGGACAGCAGATTGGTCATACCAAGGTTAGCACTTAGATTCTTGAGTAGGAATAATGATTAGACCTTAGATGAAGTGATTGGTTATGAATTGGTGTGAACAAAATAAAACACGACTTTTTTCAACCAGGACGCTCCGGTCATCCTGAGGAGGAAGTTAAGCTTCAAATGCTGATTATTTGTTCTCATTCCTTGCTCTTACCCTTGGTCCGTCTTGTCCAGATTCTCCTGGGGGTCCCTGGGGTCCAGACTCGCCAGCAGGTCCTGCCGGTCCGGTCTCGCCGCGCTCGCCGGAGGCACCGGGTGCGCCCTGGTCTCCCTTGGAACCGGGGGCACCGACAGCGCCGGCAAGACCGGGTGCTCCGGTTGGTCCCTGGAATCCTGGTGCGCCCATGGGTCCGGTGGCTCCGGTGGGTCCCTTGGCGCCGACAGCTCCGTCACGGCCTGCGGCACCGGTGGCGCCTGGGGCGCCGGCGGATCCGTCAGATCCACGCTCTCCGCGCATTCCCTGGACTCCCTGGGGTCCGCGTCCGCCTGCATTGCCGGAGTCTCCCTTGGCTCCCATGGGTCCGGGCATGCCTGGGGCGCCGGTGGGTCCTGGTGGTCCGGAGGGTCCCTGCGAGCCTGATGAGCCGTCAGCACCTGATGGGCCGGTCTCACCCTGCGATCCGGTGCGGCCGCGCTCTCCCTGGGCTCCGGCTGGGCCGGGCAGGCCTGGGGCTCCAGAGGCGCCGGTAGAGCCGTCAGAGCCGCGCTCTCCCTTGGAGCCGGTGTCTCCCTTCATGCCGGGCAGGCCGGCGAAGCCAGCGTGTCCCTTCATGCCTGGTGCTCCTGGTCGGCCAGCCACGCCACGGGGTCCGCCGGGTCCTGGGGGTCCGGCTGGTCCTGAGGCACCATCTTTGCCATCATCACCCTACCACGAACAGAAGAAAGAAACAAACCACACAGGCATAGATCAGGCATCGACTAAAATTTCGTACGGAATCCCAACCACATGAAATGACAATTGTTTCATATCGAATGCCTTCGCGAAAGATCCTGCTATGACAGACACGTTAGACTCTGCAATTGTTTGCAATTTGTACAATTAACCCTGTAAGCCGTTTTCAACATATTCGATACTATATGTTTAAGAAAGACGTTTTGCTTTTATGAGGTGGAGTGGATGACAGATTCAGAGTTAGTCTTTCTTTTATTCGGCTACGGAAAGATCGAGATTTGGTTTTGAGTGGCTGAAATCATCATTTCTATATGATGGAGTATCGGTTTTCATTAGACAAATCAAAATACGATTTCCTGAACTTGCTGCTTGCCGTTTCATCAAGGAATCTGAAAAATTGATTGCCTTGTTTCAAAGACGGTTAAAAACAAATTCATGTTTCTACTCTCGGGGATTAAAAAAGGTAGGAGACTTACATCTTCACCATTTCTGCCGGAGGGTCCTGGTGGTCCAGCGGGGCCGGTGGATCCCTGAAATGGTAGAGGGTAGAGACAAAGTTAGACTCAGGCTGCTGAGATCAGGACGCTGGCATAAAGGACATCGCACCCTCCCTGCCGAGTCCAGCAGGCGAGACTCGGTATCGTGCTCTAATCATATAACACTTGGACGAAAATATCACAAGGTAACATTTTTTATATCACCTTATAACCCAAACCACCGGATTGTGGTATTCACAAGATACTACAAACTTCCAACATTTCTAAAAATAATCCCTATCCCCATTTTCCGGCCCATCTTTTTTTTAATCTAAAGGAATTGGCGGTGAGATTCAATTGACGTCCGTTGACTCGTGTGCAATTGACATGAATGTCATTGTGTGGAATCCAGAAAGATAAGCGTTGACACGGAGTCTTCTATATGGATACAATACTTACAGCTGGGCCGGGCTCGCCAGAGGGTCCAGCGGGTCCCATCATTCCTTGGGCTCCCTAGAAGAAGAACGAGATTGAGAGAGAGAAGAGAGAGATAGGGGGAGAGAGAAGAGAGGGAGAAGAGAGAGAGGAGGGAAAGAAAACACAAACAAGCAGTTAGTAAACCCCTTTGTAATGCATAACCTTATGGATGCAGAATATCTGAAGGGATGGGGTTGCACCGATCATCAGACAAAATGGATTTGAAGAAATGAGTGAAAATCAACTAGTCCAAGGGCCACGTTAAGGCACCAAACGAAAGGTAATTGGCTTGAATTTAGAGAAAAAGAAAAAACAAAGATAAAGAGATGAAGAAGCCAAGCCCCGAGTACTTACTCTTTGTCCTGGGTTTCCTGGTGCTCCACGTGGGCCCGGGGTTCCCTGGGAAACGGAAAGGTACGAACATTGAATTTGCACATTATTGTCAGCACCAAGAGACGAGGTTGAAATGGGAAGGTTATATAGTCACAAGCAAGAGTCTTGTCTTGGGTTGCGCAGAGGGCGAGTCAGTCTTCGGACGCAGGGCGGGGGACTTTCCACTGATCTCTGAAGGAACACTTAAACAGAGTTCCAAATCACTGGCTTCAACTGGACTGACGGGCCTATCGGTAAGACGGACTGGACATTTTCAACAGTTTTACCAAAGTATACAAGGTATGGAAATGGAAGGCCTTTGGCTTCGTTTTTGAATGTTATACTGCGTTAAACAAAGATCCAAAGCTTCAACTTCACCAAAGAACTCCCTCGTGTGTTTTCAGCTTTTGGATAACAGAGACGAAGCCCGAGCCGAAGCCTAAGCCGGGTCTCATACAGGGTGCTGATCGTAGTCATTACATGACAACAGGTGAGGGGGAGGGGGGCTGGGACGGAACTCACCGATATGGCCTGTGGGTACTGGTAGCCACCGGGAAGAACTCCCTTGTAAGCCTGCTGTCCGATGTTGGCGCTAGCAGAGATCTGGAGGAGAGAGATGGTGAGAGGGAGATAGAGGGAGAGAGAGAGGGAGAGAGGGAGAGAGAGTGAGAAAGATAGAGAGAGAGAGAGAGAGAGAGAGGGAGAGAGGGAGAGAGAGTGAGAAAGATAGAGAGAGAGAGAGAGAGAGAGAGGGAGAGAGAGTGAGAAAGATAGAGAGAGAGAGAGAGAGAGAGAGGGAGAGAGAGTGAGAAAGATAGAGAGAGAGAGAGAGAGAGAGAGAGGGAGAGAGAGTGAGAAAGATAGAGAGAGAGAGAGAGAGAGAGAGAGAGGGAGAGAGAGTGAGAAAGATAGAGAGAGAGAGAGGCAGAGAGAGTGAGAAAGATAGAGAGAGAGAGAGAGAGAGAGAGAGGGAGAGAGAGTGAGAAAGATAGAGAGAGAGAGAGGCAGAGAGAGGCAGAGAGAGGGGGGAGAGAGAGAGGCAGAGAGATGCAGAGAGAGGGGGAGAGATAGGGGGAGGGAGAGAGAGGGGGCAGAGAATGATACAGAGAAAGAGGGAGAGAGGGAGAGAGGAGAGATATAGAGAGAAAAAATAAAGTCAACACAAAAACCAAGTAATCGGGTAAACAGGTAACAGAGTAGGGTGGCGCCCTCCCTTCCGTTGCGGTAATTATATTCTTGGTCATGTTGACGGTTGCAATAAGGGAGCCGCACATAGGCTCTCTGCACGCTGTGCGTGTTGGCTCCGGGCGGCTTGTGAAGGTCCCGTGCACACGTCATCACCGGTCGCTTTTCTAAACCTATCTCAAAGTTGGCTTTTTTTTTCGAATCTCAACGGGAGTAACAGACTGGTACCCGCCCAGCATCGAAGAATACTTCACGTGAGAGGGATAGTGAAAGTAGTTAACTTATTATTGGAGGGGAGGCTGCAGATGGAGAGTGAGACTGTGGTGGCTTACCGTTCCTGGGGATCCTGGGGGTCCTGGGGGTCCTGGGGTTCCGGGGAGACCGGTCATTCCCCTGGAGCCGGTGTCTCCCTATAAAGCAGCCAAGAAGAGACAATGACGATCATCAACACGAGAACAAAGATTTGAAAGGCGGAACAAATTAAACAGGGGACATTTGAACATGACCTGTGTGCAGTGGTATCGGGAGACGGACAATTCGGTTTCAAGAAGAAAGGAACCTGACGAATCCGAACCAAGATGAATCGGAATGGAAATGAGTGAAAGAACACGTTGATTCAATGCAACGAACAACACTGAATGTAGCAGACTTGGTCTCTCTTTTTTGAAATGTTTAATGGTTTAACACTGTAATCTGTGAGTGTAATCTGTATGCCTTTACCAATATTGTATAGGGCCTCTTAAAGGAGAGTCCCAACGCTTACCTTGGGTCCTGGTGGTCCAGACGGTCCATTGTTGCCAGGATCTCCACGTTTTCCCTGTTCAAAGTAAACAACAAGAGGTGAGCTTTATTTATCAAAGACACGGCCGTGTTGCTAGTCGGGCAGAGGGACTGGCTACACTGACATAATTATTTTGTTGACTGAAAGGGGTGAGGCGGTTGCACAGGATAAGAGCACACGGAGAAATGTGTTTTCCCCTTCGTCATACCGTCCTCATGAATGAAACTTTTTGGTTTGCATTCCACCGTGCAAACCATTCAGTCTCTATTGAAAGCAATAGCCCGAGCCCGAGCCCGAATCCGAGCCCGAGCCCGAGTCCGAGTCCGAGCCCGAATCCGAGCCCGAGCCCGAGCCCGAGTCCGAGCCCGAACCCGAACCAGAGCCCGAGCCTGAGTCTGAGCCAGAACATAGACTCGCATATTCCCGGGGCGCGCGGGGGCGCCCTGCAGAAAACAAATGGCGTTTTTGTTTGATTGTTGGGGCCGGGGTGGATGGGGCGGTTCTCGATCAATATTTCGCAAAGACAGGGTAAGATGAGCGACATTTGAGGTGTACTTACAGCCTGTCCGATGGCTCCCTGGGCTCCTGGGTTACCTTGGACGGGTCCATTTCCCTGGAGCGACAAAAACGGAATATCAACAAAACCATGAACAAAACAAAACAAAAAACATGTCGAAATGAGCGTAATACACAAGCAACGGTTAACCAAAAGTTGCTTCATGGGGAAGGGCTCGCTATTCAAAGCAATATTTCTCTGAAGCTGTTCATCATGAAGGGATGGGAACGGGTACTCTGATGCGCTTTTAATCGATGTAGGCCCACCTTCTTTTTATTAGTAAATCCCTCCTCTTCATAATCTGTCGGTTAATCGACTACCTCCAGGTTATTATCGGTGACAATACATGTCTGTTTAATGTCGAATGCTAATTCGTGGTCGGCACAACGGGTATATTTTGAATCATTCAGTTTCAATCATTATCATCAGTGGGAATGAGGAGCGATTCCGAGGTGTGGGGAAGGGGGTGGGGAGGCTTTGATTCCATGGTTGGTGGCTTTTTTAGAAGACCTACCGAGGAGAACTCGAAGCTCGCGCCGGGCTCACCCTTCTCGCCTCTCTCTCCCTTGGGTCCGACCTGTCCAGGGAAGAAAGACAAAAAGATGAACAGTAATGAAGAGTATTCGTCACCGGAAACTTTAATACTTGTATGTAAAGGTCAGAGGTCGTAGGAAGCCCCGTGAAATGCTCGTGGTAATGCAATTATTCTGCAGTTCCTTCTTCCGAGAGTGGAGTGCGACTTTGCAGAAGGCTCTTGCCCGTCGGCGGGAAGCCGGGAGCGGTCGGCCTAGGCGAGCAACGCCCTTGCGAAGCCCCACGGAGTCGTCGTGCCGTCTATCTGCCTCCGGTCATCAGCTGTCCCGACCGAAGTACCACCGAGCTGGTTTATCGTTATCGTTACGGACGGGGAGCCGGTGAGGGAGAGGAGGGGGGGGGCTTATACTCACGATTCTGCTGGGGGCTGTAGCGGCAGACGTCGGGAACGGTATGCAGAACACAACGCAGACGGGCAGAGACGTCGACGGAGCAGCGGAAAAAGGGAAAGAATGGTTACTGAGAGAAATCGCACAAGGGAGAGGGATTTTTTGGGGGGTATGGGGGTGGGCAGAGAACAAGGCAAGTTTCTGAAAGGTCCCTGGGCTTCCATCTTTGTGGGTCGAGGAGGAATAGATTTCGGGAGAAGTTCGGTGGATTCTGGAGGAGGGGAGGGAGAGTGGGTGTTCTTTCCTGGAAATGTTCCGACTGAAGCCCCGTTTTTTTCTTGATGAGGGGTGTGTTTGGATGGAGGGGAAAGGCGGAGAACCGACACAACAAATGGGAAGGTGGGGAAAATGAAACGAAGACAGACAGGGGCGGACGAATTCTCTCACTGGATTCACAATAATACCGAGACTTTCTCGGGATCACTCATCTCACATCGAGCCTCTGACATCCATTGACACAACCAGCTCTCCATGTTCCACCCAAAGAAAAGCAAAACATAAATGAAAGAAAAAAAGAAGAAGACAATATATCCGACGCATGAGTGTCTGTGGTGCGAACAGAGCTTTTGGAACGGTTTCCCCCATCGCCGGCGACTAACGTTTCTTCACGCAGCTGACTTCGCGGCAGCCGACGAGCGAGTCGGCCGCGGCGCCCTCCACGGTGAAGTTGAGCGAGGGCCGGTCGGCCCGGTGCAGCCGGACGCAGAGCCGGGTGCCCGGCCGGCAGCCCAGCAGGTTCCGGTCCACGCGAGCGGCCACGTTGCGGAAGCTCAGGCTGGAGCCGGCCTGCAGGTCGCGGCCGGCCATTGCCGGCGTCAGGCTTTGGTTGCTCAGCAGCAGCGTGCCGGCCTCGCCGGTGCCGGTGGCGAAGACCTCCAGGCGCCAGAGGTCGGTACCGCTGACCTCGGCACCGTTGCCGCTAGTTTCGACAGACACGTCGAGGGACAGCTCGTTCACGCCCACGTCCAGCATGTCGCTGGCAAGCTCGAGCCGTGTCCCCTCCACAATCACACCTGGCATGGGGAAATCAGACCGTTGTATACACACAAGATTGATCAATAACATCCAGGTCTCCCAATTGAGAAAGCCACTTCCTCGAGATACGACAATAATCCCTTAAACTTCGTTTATGCGAAATGCAACGAGGCAAATCATAAATCCAAGTGTGATACCCTCGTGCCTCGGCAGGCCTATACCCACTTTCAGTGCTACAAATAAACTCACTTGATTCACATAATGAAATGAGTACATAATGTATGTAACCTCACCGTCGCATTTGATCTGGAAGCAGTCGGTCAGGACCCGCTCGTCTGGCACGGCCACCAGCTCAAAGTCGGTGTCCGGCCGGTGGTGCTTGCGCAGCGAGGCGCAGACGAACCCGACCTGCTCGCACACCAGGTCCGACATGTCAAGGTTGACATCGACGTAGCCAAAGGCCAGCGGACCGCCGGCCTCCGTCACGTCGCGGCCCTGCTGGTAGCGGGACAGCGTGTACAGACTCTCAGGGGCCAGACGGTCGCCCAGCCCGGCCGGGCTACGGCTGGCGTAGACGGCCAGCTCCCAGAGCCGATCGCCGGACACGGAGCCAGTGTCGGGCGTGGTGGCGGCGTCCAGGGTAAACATGATCCTGTTGAAACGGTTGCCTTCCACCAGGCTGATAGTGCTTTGCACCGGGCGGGCCTGCACGTGCGCTATTTTCACGGCTGCGTTGAAGGAGATAAGATAATAAGATAATAAGTGTTTAATGATTGTCATTTCGTCGCTCGGGATAAAGTAACAATTTCAATTTTAGTAGAGAAAGAAAGCATTTCGAACGTGTGAATAGGAATGGGATTGTACGATGGGAGCGATCTATCTGAATCGGTATGGAGGTGTGTATTACGAGAGAGTTGGACTCACGTTTCTTGCACTCGACCCTCTTGCATTTGACCAGAGCATTGCCGAGACCGTCGACCATCCGCAAGCTGAAGTCGGGATGGGCCTTGAAGCCTTTGGCCAGCTCCACGCAGAAGTACTGGTAGTCCAGGTCGCAGCCCAGCCGGCTGAAGTCGAAGGCGGCCCGAACACCGTTCATCTCCAGGTAGGAGCCGGGCGTCAGGGCGGCCGAAGCCGTGCGTCGGTCCAGCACCTGGGCCCGGTAGCCCAGCCGGTCTCCCGTGCCGTCCGCACGCCGGCTGCCGAAGACACCCAGGCGCCAGAGACGGTGTCCGCGGACCTCGGCGCCGCCGGGCTCCGACTCCACCCGCACGTCCAGCGTGACGGGCCCACCGGCCGGGCCCTCGCCCACGGCCTTGCCGTCCTTCAGGGTCCAGTCTAGGTTACTGAGCACCAGACCTGATGTATGGAGTTGAGAGGGGAAAGCTTACTATAGGACGTCCAATACAAAGTTGATCAGAATTGATTATTGTAATACACATCAACACATCTATAGATTCTTTTTTAGAACCACACAAAGTAACTATTTCGACGAGTGAGTGCAACAAAAACCGTCTTATCTCGCATACACGCATGAATAGGGTTGGATGTGCTCTTCAAGTTGGTTGTCCTTGAACTAAAGATTATCACCCAATATTTGAATACAAGTTGAAAGCACCAAATGAAATGTAGTTAGCAATCTTGTAATAATCGGGGATGAATATCCATGCTTAGCAGAGTTCCACACTCAAGCGGCTCTATAGACATCGGGTCCTGATTACAACCATAGCTGTCTAAAGATTGCCGGGAAGAGGCTCGTGGCTTGTACCTGTGCAGGCGTTCTTGGGCACGGGGAAGCAGCTGGTCAGAACCTCCTCACTCGGCACGGCCGTCAGCTGGAAGTCGGGCGAGGAGGATGGGTCTCTGCTCAGCTCCGTGCAAAGGTGGCGCACGTTAGCGCACTTGACGCCGCTCATGTCCAGGCCGGCCGCCACCGGGCCCAACCGTAGGGCGTCGCCGGGCCGTAGCAGCGGCAGCCCGGCGTGGTAGCCGGACAGGACCTGGGACTGGAAGCCGTAGCGGGGGCCCAGGCCGTCGGGGTGGGCGCTGCCGTAGAGGGCCAGCCGCCAGAGACGGCTTCCCTGGACGCCGACCCCCAACACCGAGCTGGTCGCCTCTGAGGAGAACTCGACCGTGTTGGAGGCCCTGCCCTCCCTCAGCTCAATGGCGTCGGGGGTACTCGTAAGCCCGGTCAGATACACTCCTAATAGAATGAAAACGACAATATCCATACAAGATCAGATGTCACATTCCTCAACTGTACTCCCGATTTCAGAATTCCTGTATTCAATTCAATTCAATAACAACATATATACAAAACTTAATAGATCAAATGAATCTAATATATATGGTGAAAATACAAAGTGATAACACAAATTTAAACATGTAAACAGGATTTAAACTATTAAGAAGGTGTTTCTATGCTTAATTTGTATCGTCTCATTCATTAACTATCTACGAATAGCATTCATCAAGATAGGCTATAGAGACTCGGTATTCCATCCTACCTCGGCAGGGTTGTGGCTTGCAGGACACTAGGCTGTCCTGCCCGCCAGCCACGCTGAAGGCAAAGTCTGGCTGGGCCTGCTCCCCCCGGCCAAACTCCAGACACAGGTACTGGTAGTCGGAGCAACCCAGCTCACCCAGGTCGAAGCGGGCCGGCACGCCGTGGAATCGCAGCGGCGCACCGCCGGCCAGGGGCCGGGACTGCCGGTACGGGTCCAGGATCTGTTCGACGGCGGCCAGCCGCTGACCGCCGCCGTCCGCCTGCCGGCTACCGTACAGGCCCAGGCGCCAGAGACGCTGGCCGGTGACTGCCCGGCTGTCCGGGGTGGTGCGGACGGTGGCGTCCAGGCTGAGCGAGGCCATCTGACCGGCCATGTACTCGCCCGAGTTCTGGGTCCACTCCAGCTCCGTAGCCACCACACCTAGAGGGCGGACAGAGATATAGGCAGAGAGAGACAGAGAGAGGGGAGATATAGGGAGATAGAGAGAGGAGAGAGACAGGGAGAGAGGGGAGATATAGGGAGATAGAGAGAGGAGAGAGACAGGGAGAGAGGGGAGATATAGGGAGATAGAGAGAGGAGAGAGACAGGGAGAGAGGGGAGATATAGGGAGATAGAGAGAGGAGAGAGACAGGGAGAGAGGGGAGATATAGGGAGATAGAGAGAGGAGAGAGACAGGGAGAGAGGGGAGATATAGGGAGATAGAGAGAGGAGAGAGACAGAGAGAGAGGGGAGATATAGGGAGATAGAGAGAGGAGAGAGACAGGGAGAGAGGGGAGATATAGGGAGATAGAGAGAGGAGAGAGACAGGGAGAGAGGGGAGATATAGGGAGATAGAGAGAGGAGAGAGACAGGGAGAGAGGGGAGATATAGGGAGATAGAGAGAGGAGAGAGACAGGGAGAGAGGGGAGATATAGGGAGATAGAGAGAGGAGAGAGACAGGGAGAGAGGGGAGATATAGGGAGATAGAGAGAGGAGAGAGACAGGGAGAGAGGGGGAGATATAGGGAGATAGAGAGAGGAGAGAGACAGGGAGAGAGGGGAGATATAGGGAGATAGAGAGAGGAGAGAGACAGTGAGAGAGGGGAGATATAGGGAGATAGAGAGAGGAGAGAGACAGAGAGAGAGGGGGAGATATAGGGAGATAGAGAGAGGAGAGAGACAGGGAGAGAGGGGAGATATAGGGAGATAGAGAGAGGAGAGAGACAGAGAGAGAGGGGGAGATATAGGGAGATAGAGAGAGGAGAGAGACAGGGAGAGAGGGGAGATATAGGGAGATAGAGAGAGGAGAGAGACAGAGAGAGAGGGGAGATATAGGGAGATAGAGAGAGGAGAGAGACAGAGAGAGAGGGGAGATATAGGGAGATAGAGAGAGGAGAGAGACAGTGAGAGAGGGGAGATATAGGGAGATAGAGAGAGGAGAGAGACAGGGAGAGAGGGGAGATATAGGGAGATAGAGAGAGGAGAGAGACAGGGAGAGAGGGGAGATATAGGGAGATAGAGAGAGGAGAGAGACAGGGAGAGAGGGGAGATATAGGGAGATAGAGAGAGGAGAGAGACAGAGAGAGAGGGGAGATATAGGGAGATAGAGAGAGGAGAGAGACAGGGAGAGAGGGGAGATATAGGGAGATAGAGAGAGGAGAGAGACAGGGAGAGAGGGGAGATATAGGGAGATAGAGAGAGGAGAGAGACAGGGAGAGAGGGGAGATATAGGGAGATAGAGAGAGGAGAGAGACAGAGATAGTGAAAAGACAACGAGGAGATAGAGAGGAGAGAGGAGAGCCACGTGGAGAGAGATGAGGGAGAGAGAGGAGGGGAGAGAGAAAGAGGAAATAGAGGAAGAGAGAATGAGAAAGAGAAATAAAGAGAAAAATAAAGAGAGAGGTGTAGATAGAGAGAAAGCAGAGGAAATTAGGAGGAAGAGAGAAAGAGAGTGAGAAAGAGCGAGAAGGGAGAGAAGGGAGAGAGAAAGAGAGAGTCAGATTCATGCCTCGTGTGCTTTTATACTACATCCAGATCAATTCGTGCATTCCATGAGGATGTTCCTGCATATCGGGTTTCAATCAATGAATATAATAGAATAACGTGTGTACAGCGGACGGGAGTGGGATTAGCAACGGTGCCTCACCTTGGCATCTGCTTGTGATGTCTAGACAATCTGTCAGCACGTCGTCGTTAGGCACGCCGTCCAGCGTGAAGTCCATGGTAGAGTCGGGGTCTTTCTCCAGGGCGAGGCAGAGGTAGGGCGTCTCCGAGCACTCCAGCCCCGTTGTGTCCAGCGCGGCGCTCAGGTCAACCCAGCCCAGCTCGCCGGACGGGTCGAGCGGCCGCGCCCGCTGCTCGGGCTTGGCCAGGACCTGGGGTAGGACGCCGCGCTGCCGGCCCCGTCCGCTCCGGTCGGCCGAGAGGTAGGCCCGAAGGCGCCATAGGTCCTGACCTCGGATGGCACTGGAGCCGGGACCGGCCAGAGCACGCAGGGAGAGACGCACCTCACTGCCCGCCCTGTCCTCGTAGATGGGGCTGCCCTCAAGGAGCTCAGCATCCACACTGACAAATTCAGCTCCTGTGGGGAAAAATGAATTTCAGGATACTCGGTAGATGATGGAGGATAAGGACAGTTCCAACGTGAAGGCAAGAGGCTCAATTCAATATGACATTTATTTTACTAGATTCGTAATAAATGGAGTAATAATCACACTACAGTAGACAAGGAGTGCCCAGTGGACTTACTGGCTTTGCAAGAAGCCCGTTTGCAGGACACCAGAGCTTCTGTGTCTCCATTGCTCTCTTGATAGGCAACGTCAAAGGTGAAATCTGGTTGGGAGTTGTCGCCCTTGGCAAACTCGACGCACATGTACTGGAACTCGGCGCAGCCGATCGTTCCGATGTCGAACTGGGTCCTGACGTCGGACAGATCCAACACGCCGCCCGAGGCCACGGGCAAGCCGGCCTGGGCGTCGCTGAGCGTCTGGCGGACGAAGTCGTGCCTCTCTCCGGACCCGTCGGCGCTCTTGCTGCCGAAGACGCCCAGCCGCCACAGGCCCTCCCCGCTCAGATCCCGGCTGTCGCTACCGGTGGTCACCCTGGCGCGGACAGCCACGGGAGTCTGGGTGCCCGGCACGGCGCCGCTGGCCTCGTACGACCAGTCGATGCCGCTCACCATCAGTCCGCGGCAGCGCAGCGGGTTGCAGGCCCTCAGCGGCCCGGGGCCTGGCAGCGCCGTCAGGTTGAAGTGGGCGCTTGGGGACGGGCCCTTGTCCAGCTCCACGCACAGGTAGGCGGCGTCGGCACACCGTACTCCGGACAGGTCGTGCTTGTACTCCACGTTGCCGAAGTCCAGCGCGTGCCTCGGCCTGAGCGTCCGACTCCCTTGCTCCGAGGTCAGTGCCTGGCTGTGCACGGCTGCCCTGGTCGGGGACTCGGGGTCGGGCGTCACGTAGGCGGTCAGCTGCCACAGACCAGTGCCGGCCACGCCTTTCGAGTCTGGGCTCGGCGTGGCCCGCACGAACAGTCTTACCGCGTTGCCCGAGCCTTCCTCCACCTCGTTATTCGTCAGCACGGCCAGCAGGCTGCTCAGTTCAACGTCTGAAGCATAGAATGGAAACACGAAGACACGTCAAACTCACGACTGAACGAGAAACCGGACACCACACAAATGCAACATTGGCTTGATAAGAACAATTGATGACAATGGTTGAATGAAGATATTTTCAATGTGTATCACGATGCTGTCTATTGGTCTTCACCTGCGGAGCAGTCCACGTGCAAGCATTCAGTGATCGTCTCCCCGCCGCCTGCCACTTCGAACTTGAAGTCTGGCGAGGGACTCTCCCCGCGGGAGAACTCGGCGCAGAGGTAGGCGTACTCATCGCAGCCCAGCGAGCCCACGTCGTAGTTAGTCAGGACTCCCTGCAGGGCCAGCGGGTGACCGGACCGCAGGGTGGCAGCGGCGGCCCGCTGGTCTAGTACCTGCTCGCTGCGGTCGAGCGGCGGGCCCGCACCGTCGGCCGAGCGGCTGCCGAACAGGGCCAGCCGCCATAGCCCCGAGCCTGTCAGCTGGCGACCGTCAGCCATGGTCACGGTGGCGTCGATGGCCAAGGGGCTGGGCTGGTTGATGACCGTGCTCCTCTCAGTGTAGCCCCAACTCAGAGACTCGGCCATAACACCTGATTAGAGTTTAAAGACAAACACACATAAAGACATTCTCAATCAGTGGTCGGGTAGAATCGGAGCTTGACTATTATGATGTTGATTGGGGTGTGGATAAAACAAGGTATTGAACTATGTATATTAACATGATGTTTTGCGTCTTTATGAATGTAATTCAATGAGGTTTTGCCATGCTCGACGTGATAAACACCGAATGCTCAGGTATTGAACTGTTGTCTTCGTGATAATAACTGATTAGTGGAGGTCGGTCCTACCTCTGCAGTTGACGGGTTGGCACTGCACTAGTGAACTCTCGTCTGGCGTGGCCCGTAGGGTATAATCCACGCCGGCCGAGGGGTTTTTGCTCAGGCGGGCGCAGATGTAGCCCACAGCAGCGCAGTCCAGGCCAAGCATGTTGTAGTTGACGTCCAGCGGGCCGAAGTCCACCCGACCACCGGGGGCCAGAGCCCGGCCGGCCTGGTCAGCGCCCAGGACCTGGTCCTGCGGGTTCAGCTCCGGCCCCTCGCCGCTCTCGCTGGCGCTGCCGAAGACCGTCAGCCGCCAAAGGTTGGAGCCGGTAAGACCCACGGAGGTCGCCGAGGCCACGGCCGAGGCGTTGAAGGAGATGAAGTTGTACGGCCGCCCTTCCACGACGGTACCCTGTATGTCCGTCGTGCGCACGTCAGCGATTTCAACATCTGTTCCAAAGCAGAGAGAGAGAAAAACCCACAAAATCCCAGCTCGTTAGCAAACACCTTCATCTGAAATGAGCTGCCGGGTTATTGACGAGGTTAGAGACAGGAACAAAAAAAAACATGCTTACAAATATAACGTCACATCATAATATGAAGCCATCGATGAAGGCAAGAGTTGCCCACGTACCTGACTGACATGTCCGGGGCTGGCAGGTGACTAGGGACGACTCCCCGGTGGTCGTGAAGAAGAAGAACGACGGCTCGGGACTCGGGCCGCCGGCGAACTCCAGGCAGAGGAAGCCGTAGTCACCACAGCCCACCGAGGCCAGGTCGAAGGAGGTGCGGACGTTCAGGAGGTTGAGCGGGGCGCCACCGCTGAGCGGACGGGAGGCAGCGGCCAAGTCCAGTATCTGGCTCTTCAGGCCGCGCCGGTCGCCGTGGCCGTCCGAGGTCCGGCTGGCGAAGAGGCCGAGCCGCCAGAGGCCTTTGCCGTCCACGTTCCTGGTGCCTTCCTTGCTCTCGACCATGGCGTGGATGACCAGGTCCGTCTCTTCGCCGAGCACGACGGGGTCGGTCTCGTACAGCCAATTCATGGATTCAAAGAACACTCCTGGCCAAATAAAGAAACGAAGTCATAATAATTATGATCTTATGGATGATATTTGAAGGCCTGCATGATTGATCCACAAAGTGGAAAGTATAACGTGTTAATCGTCTCTTTCGAGATTTTATTTTTCAGAGCCATACATCAAAATGTTCCACTTTGTCGACATCTTGCTGTGTAAACCCCGTATCGACCTCATTCAGAACTCGCAATTTTATAAGGACTGACCATTCGGTCCAAGATGGAGCACCAGCCTGTCTAGTAAAAGTATCGTGCTAAGACCTACTTGTGATTCGAGTATTTGATGTAAGTGAACTGTGCGGTTTTATCTCTCATCAAGAAGTCTGTGTACATAGGAGGAATAGTCGTGGTTCACTCACCATCGCACTCCAGCTCCTCGCAGCCGGTGAGGGCGCCCTCGTCCGGCACGCCCTCCACCGTGAACGGCACGGAGGCACCTGGGTGGCGGCGCAGTGTGACGCACACGTAGCGCACCTCACGGCAGCCAAGGCCAGCCATGTCCAGGTTCAGCCCCACCGTGCCGAAGTCCAGCGTGCCGCCGGCCGGCAGCGGCAGCCCCTCCTGGGCCGCGCTCAGCGACTGCCGGGTCTCTGCCAGGCGCCGGCCGGAGCCGTCCGGCCGGTCACTGCCGAAGGCCGACAGCTCCCAGAGACGGCTGCCGGTAACGCCGACCAGGCTGCCGTCCACGGACACGCCTAGCTGGATGGCGTTCGTTGGGCGGTCATCCACAACGGACCCAGACTTGAGAGAGGTTTGCAGCGGGTTCAATCGAACAGCTGATGAGAGAGAAGGATGAGAAACCAAACATTTAACCCCACATGGAATTTACTGAGCAGACTGAGTGCAAGTTTAGATCTAGCTTGCATTGGATACTATAGGATGAAATTGCGAGGAATCGACATCTACTCACTCGAGGCACACTCCCACTCTTTGCAGTCGACCAGAGTGGGACTGCCGCCGACCGTCAGGAACTCGAACGGAGGGCTGGGCCGGTTGCTCTGACCGAACTCCAGGCAGACGTGCGTCCACGTCCGGCAGCCGGCGGCGCCGATGTCGAAGAGGCCGGGGCTGCCGGGGAAGGCCAGCAGCGGCCGGCCCCTGTCGTAGTCCGTAGCCTCGGCCTCGGGGCCCAGGAGCTGCGCCACGGGACCCAGGCGGTCACCGGCCCCGTCGGGGCTTCGGCTGCCGAACAGCCCCAGGCGCCACAGCCGCTCCCCGCTGATGCCCGGCCCCAGGTCGGCCATGGTCACGTTGGCGTTGACCAGCACGGGGCTGCGCTGGCCCACGGTCACCTCGCTGGTCTCCAGACTCCACGAGAGACTCTCGGCGTACACGCCTGGAGGAGAACAGGAACAAGATACATGTCATTAATACAGGATAGCTTCGATACATGACCCTACTCCCAAACTGAAAAATGTCAAATGTCAAATCTTCTAACAAGAAGGACGAAATAAACAAGAGGTTGTCAAATATTTGGGATTTCGATTCAAGCACGGCCTTTCTTCAAAAGCAGGAAGTTCTTTTATAAGTGCCCGGTCAGTTTTTCATTTAGTTGTGATTAAATTTACATCAGAAATAAGTTTTAATCTACTTCTCAAACTAAAAAGGAGGGTTTACCTTCGCATGGAATCGGCTGGCAGCTGGTCAGGGCATTCTCGTCCGGCCTTGGCGTCAGGTTGAACTGGACGCTGGCCAGGGGGTCCCGGCTGAGCGAGACGCAGATGTAGCGCACCTGGGCACAGCCTAGCCCCGACATGTCCAGGTTGAAGTCCACCGGGTCCAGGTCCAGCGCCCCACCGGCTGGCGGGAGGCTGCGGTCCCGCTGCCGCCGGCCTGTCAGCACCTGGGTCCGCTCGGCGTGGCGGGGACCGGCCCCGTTCGGATCGTCGCTTCCGAAGGCCTCTAGACGCCAGAGATTAGTGCCGGCCACTCCCAGGTCGTGGCTGGGTAGCAGCGCGCTCAGACGGATCGGATTCAGGGCCCTGTTGTCCAGTATCGACCCTCCTCGCAGTTCGATCGCTAGAGGTCCAGCACCAACATCTGCACGAAACATAAAAGCAGGAACAATGTATAAAGTACTCATTCGAACACAGGCTTTGGAGAAAGGTCGAGCTAGGATCGAAACATCAAGCCCTCCTAATGTTTGATCCCGCCCGAGCTGCCTGAAATATTTTTATCAGGCACCGGGCAAAGCACTGAGCATTCATTGTTTACCACCACGTCGAGTAAGGGCAAAAACCTCTTAGAATTACATTCTCCTCGACGCAAACATTATGATATATCTATAATAATTGATATGCTCTCAATCTAGTATTCTCTGCTAGGTATGAAATACATATTCTGGCTGGATGTCGTTTTGTATTGAGAGGAAGTGATCTGTTCTGTTCAAATTAGTTTTCTCTACCCTTCCCTTTGATCTCACCCTACTAGCTATCCCCTCTGTCATCTGTATGTCACCCATGTCCCTGTTACTCTCCCCCTTCCTATTTGTTTTGTCCATGCCATGCTGCCATTGAGAAAGGTCTGCTAGCATCGGAACATCAGGCCCTAAGATTTGCTATTCAAATAATAGTATTGATGCTCAGGTAGCACTGTAGATATAATGGGTCGAGAGAGGCATGCAGGCACTCACCCGCTGAGCAGTCTCTCTGCTGGCACCCGACCAGCGTGGGCGTCCCGGCCTCCGTGAAGAAGTCGAAGCGGGGACTGGGCGAGTCAGCCCGGCCGAACTCCAGGCACAGGTAGTCCGCCTGGAGCTGTCCGCAGCCCACCGAGCCCACGTCGAAGAGGGCGCCCGTCTCCGGGAAGCGGAGCGGGCTGCCGGGATCGGCGTAGGCGTGCCGGGCCTGCCGCCGGCTCAGGATCTGGCGGCGCTCCCGGAGCCGGCGGCCTCGGCCGTCGGGCGACTGGCTGGCGAAGATGCCCAGGCGCCAGAGGTTGCTGCCCAGCTGGCCGCTGCCCAGGGCTGACATCTGGACGGTGGCATTCAGCAGGAGGGGACTGTCCTCACCCAGGGTGATGCCGAGGGCTTGGTACTGCCAACTCAGGCTCTGAGCGTACACGCCTACACGACGAAGCAGAAAACACACCAACGATACCATCAAGAAAGGTTTATATTGTAGCACGTCATGGTACCCATGCCTCTGTGGAACAATTCCAGTATCACTTTTTGTTCTAATACAAGAATTTATTTTTTCGACTGACATTATTTGTTCCAGTTACACTGCGTGTACTGATGAATTAGGGACTTTCCTTCCATGCAGATCAGAATTCTTGACAATCTCGTTTTGGATCCTATTCAAGATACGCACAGATCAATGCGGGGAACCAGCGAAGGGACCCCTTGATTCGAGATCAGAGAAAGTTGCGAAACAGAAGGGAACCCGTATGGGTGATAGGGACTCGGAAGATAGCTTACCTTCGCACTCCAGCGGGACACAGCGGGTCAGGCCGCCCTCCGACTCCAACGAGAAGGGCACAGAGGACTCGGGGTCCCTCTCCAGTCGCAGACAGAGGAAGCGCACCTGGGCGCAGCCTAGCCCGGCCATGTCCAGGTCCAAGCTGACCGGGTCGAAGGCCAGCGGGCCGCCGGCCTCTACGGCCCGGTCACGCTGGGAGCCGCTCAGCACCTGGGTGCGCTCGGCAAGCCGTGGGCCCGTGCCGTCAGCCCGAGGGCTCCCGTAGGCGGTCAGTCGCCATAGGTTGTCTCCCTCGATGCCGCGATCGGGGCTCAGGGCTGACGTGCGGATCTCGATCGGGTTACTCCGCCGATCGCCAAGCACCGAGCCCCTGATCAACTCCACTCTGTACTTCTCCAGATTCAGCACTGCAATGGACAAGACCCGAAAGAGAGCGTCAATCTCAAAAACATCTCCCGGTTTTTCTTTCTCCAAAAACACGGTTTAGGCTCAGGCTCCGGCTCTGTCTCCAAGTGCAAGGCACGATATGGGAGGCCTTTGGTTTCGTTTTTGAATGCCATACTTCGGTTTGAACAAGAAACCAGAGCTTCAACTTCAACAAAGAACTCCAAACCGTGATTTCAGCTTTGGCAGAGACGAAGCCGGAGCCGAAGCCTAAGCCGGGGTTTTGGAAAAGGGGCTTATGCCACGACCGATTAGACAGAACGTCCTATTCAGAAGTCCACCCTCCATAGGGACCCACTGTTTGTTAACATTGCTGCCATGATACATAATGTAACTGGGAGTTACGTTGGAAGCAGTGACTCACCTGACTCGCACGTGCTGCGCTTGCAGGAGACCAAAGAGTTTCCCTCCGTCTCGTACAGCAAATAGAACTCGGGGGCCGGCCGCTCCCCACGGGCGAACTCCAGGCAGAGGAACTTGAACTCGCCGCAGCCGAGCCAGCCCAGGCCGAAGCTGGTCTCCACGCCGTCGAACCAGAGCTGTTGGCCGGCATAGACGGGCGCGGCCGCCTGGGCGTCGCTGAGCAGCTGACCGCTAGGCGCCAGCCGTTCGCCGGCCCCGCGGGCGTCCTTGCTGCCGAAGAGTGACAGGCGCCACAGGCCGGTGCCGGTGACGTTCTTGCCGGTGGGCGTGAACTCCACCGCGCCGCTCAGGGTCAGGGCGCTGTCCAGACCCAGCGCCGCCTCCTCGGCCACGTGGTCCCAGGTCAGCTGGCGGGCAAAGATGGCTGTCGTGAAAACAGTCCAAAGACAAAAACATTCAGTGCTCAGTCTATCCCGAATCAGTAGACACACAAAGCTGGTAACAAAATGGCACTCAGTAAACAGCGTTGACCAGTCTGTCAGCAATATTGTGAACAGCTGGTCAGGAAATGGTCAGGCAACTATTGCATCGTCTTGGTCATTTTTAATTCAACCAATTTTTGCCCAAATTTGGAACAAAGTGAAGCCACTCCGGAAATTACCCGCATCGCATCGCATGATGTTTGAAAGGATTTAGCTACAAACTATAAACTTTCTAAGTCTGGAACGAGCTTCTTCTTTGAAAGCCAGAGTTAACCAAACAAAACCAAATAGAACTCACCATCGCACTCAGTGGGATGGCACTTGGTGAGCACCTCAGGGCCAGGCACGGGAGCCAGGCTGAAGACGGTACTAGCCTCGCCCAGCTTGCCGAAGGTCAGACAGATGTACCCGACCTGCTCGCACGTCAGCCCCGTCATGTCGAAGTCGAAGTTGACGGCGCCAAGGTCCATGGGCCGCAAAAGCTCCAGCGTCAGGTCGCTCTGGTCCTCAGCCAGCACCTGGGACTGCGGGTTGAGGCGGGGCCCGGCGCCGTCCGGGGACTGACTCCCGAAGGCGCTGACCCGCCACAGGTCCCGGCCTGCCGCACCCACGTTGCCGCCCTCTACCGCCATGGTGATGCTGAAGGGGTTGACGGGCCGGCCGTCCACGATGGACCCCATCACCACGTCCGTCTCGATTCCAAGAATTTGCGACACTGCGAGCGAAAAGGAAAGGTAGTAGTGGCGTCAATGACAGACCCGATGCCTGAATACTGCCACGCTTAAATAAAGCAAAACACGAAAAGGCTACTTAACTGATTGAGATCAGATTTTGGAGGTTTGCATGGTGTATTTTCAAGGTGGAATGTTTGCGGTGACACCGTGTGCAAACTGTACATCATCTACCGTGAGATAGGGTGTGACTCTGAAAAGACCCATGACACAACGTTTCGGGCAGTGTGTACTATGTTCGTCGTCAGGAAACGGTCAGGGAACTTCTCCAGGGAACAACTGAACCGAGTGACCCAGGAGTTTTTGAGCGTTTGAAAGCGCAAATTGCATCAGGGTTTGTGACTGATGGTGGTTCTCAAGGGTACTAATGATTGCATCATCTCAGCAGCTCCTGTTTTGGTGGATGGGTTTGAGTTAGTTAAGAGCGTAGAACGAGTGGTCTCCTTACCTGCTCTACAGGAGGCCATCTCGCACAGTGTCAGCACACCGTCTCCTTCGGGGTCGTCCAGCACCGAGAAGGTAAAGTCAGGTTCGGCCACGTTCCCCTTAGCCAGCTCCATGCAGGCGTAGTTGAAGCCGTTGCAGCCGATGGCCGCGATGTCGAACTCGGCCATGGCCTGAGCGAAGCGGACGTCCCGGGTATCGCCGGACGCAGAGGCCGGCGCCGGCAGCGGCAGGTCGGCGTCGATCGGCTTCAGCGTCTGGCGGACGTAGTTGAAGCGCTGGCCGGAGCCGTCAGCCCGCCTGCTGCCGAAGAGGCCCAGGCGCCACAGGTCCGTGCCGGCCACGCCGGGACTGGCCGAGGTGAAGTGGGCCGTGGCGCTGATGAAGAGCGGATTGGCCTGGCCGGCGATCACCGTCATGGCTTTGTAGCTCCACGTTAGACCCCTTGCAACAACGCCTGGATTAAAGGAGAAGAGTGAAGGAGGTTGTGAGTGAAAACCAAGTTGGGTAAAACTCTAGATTTCCCTAAGCTGGATAAGCTCTGAGCATGTAGTGTTCAATTACAAGTCGAGTTAGGCAAACCCTCCTTGAAGTACGTTCTCCTCGACGTCAAATCATACTATATCTTTGGTAACCAAAGTACAGGTCAAACCTATTTGACCCTTCCATCAGTCAAAGTTGCCAGTCAATTGATTGATTTGTGTTTGCCTTGAGGAGACCCATTTCAGGAGACCCACTTTTAAGTTTCCGAAGAAGACCGAGAAGGGAAGGGCATGACCTCCTCACCTTGACAAGGAGGGGCCGGGATGCACTCTGTCAGCACCTCGTCGTCCGGCTCGGCAGTGAAGAAGAACTTGGGGTTAGGCCTCGCCCCCTGCGCGAGCCGGACACAGACGTAGCGGGCCGCTTGGCACCGCTGGCCGCTCAGGTCCACGGCGTAGTTGACCAGGCGGAACCGGAACGGACTCCGCTTGAGCAGGGTGGTGTCCTGCTGCGGCGCTGACAGGGCCTGCTCGGTGTGAGACAACCGGGGCCCGGCACCGCGCCGGTCCCCACTCGTCCAGACGCTCAGCTGCCAGAGTTTCTTGCCACGGATCGTGGTGGTGGTGGCCGAGTTGACGAAATCGACGTCCACGTTCAGCTGCACCGGCGTGGACGTCATTTCGGAGATCTTGGTGCTGGCGCTGCTCAACGTCGGCACCAATCCCGTAATAATAGCATCTGTCGAGCACACAAGGTACACACAGCGTACACCACAGCTTCGTTCCAAGATATCCATCTTAGCATTTACATCATTTAGATAGTCCCTTTCTATCCTCTTATGTCACTATCCCTCAACCTTGAGTGGCTTTTCAGCCTTGTTTTGGGCGATCTTGCATAAAATAATCTATAATTCGTAAGACATCTCAAGGATGAAATGGTGACCTCAGACCCTTAAGGTCAAGTGGTCATTGCACGTGTACACATTATATTGGAGGTGAACCGGCTGTATACTCACAAAAGGGGCATCGCTTGCAGCATTCGCCCGCCTGCTTGATCGGGTTCTTGCAGGGCAATCGCTGGCAGCTCTCGATGACACAGTTGACGGTGGAGTTGTTGCACGCGCAACTCGTGCAGTCGTCGTAGCGCCAGAAGTCGCCGTGCTCATACGGCTCGCCCAGGTGGGTACAGGGCAGCAGGAGCGGGGCGACCGTGGTAGGCGGCGCCTGCTCAGCTGGCTCGGCACTTTTAGGGTTGCCTGCTGGGGATCGTTCAGATATCGAGAGCGGCTAGCCCCCACTCTCCCTTCAACTAGTGCTCACGCCCCGGTTTATAAGACCCGGCCGTGCGCATCAAAATAATCACGCCCACGCAAAACCGACAGGTTTGTATGCACTCGGACGAGTGAGTTTTAATGAACAATTGCTTCTCTTCGTACACAGCTTGGGCAAATCTTGTCTATAGAGAGTCTAGCAATCAAATTGAAACGAGCACTTGGCAGGAAACAAAAATATTCAATCTTGTGTGAAGGAGACAACTCATCCCTCCCCTTCCCTTGCATGCAGACATTGTCTGATAGCACAGCACGTACCCACTCCAGCCCCAGCACTTACCCAAGTAGTAGCCAAATGGCAGAGTGGATGGGTATACAACTTATTGTCTTTGATCTCATCTCAAGCCATATACAAATCTCATTTGTGTGGGTTTCTCTTCAGCACTTCCTTCAAATTATATAGTTCCCGCCCTCACCCCAGCAAGAACATACACAGATGTTAAAGACTGTCTCTCTGTCTCTCTGTCTCTCTCTCTCTCAAAATCTCATCCAAGATAGTTACTAGTTCGCACTTTCCACTCTCATTATCTCCGTGGTTTCAACGGACAAACGAAGGAGGGAGGGTGTGGAGTGTGGTTTTTCCCGTGTGGGTCACAGGCAAACAGGCAAAAACAAATGAACAAGCAGACCAGATGGGAAAGGAACAAAGTGACAGGGAAATAGAAGAAAAAAACCAAAAGGAGAATCTAAAAAAAAATCTGGGGACAAAATTGGTTTCGGTTTGTGGTTTAGATTTGGTTGCATTCACACATCAACAGTCATTTGTCCAAAACTCGAAATATCT
The DNA here is from genome assembly GCA_949987565.1 of Luidia sarsii. NCBI lineage: Eukaryota > Metazoa > Echinodermata > Asteroidea > Paxillosida > Luidiidae > Luidia > Luidia sarsii. The sequence goes on from OX465106.1 coordinate 25,917,595, forward strand.
GGGTTCTGGGGTTATGTTAAATTATTATTTGCTTTCATTGGAAAATCAATTGTAACTAGGATATCTTTAAAAAAAAAACGTTTCGAGGGGAGATATTGCAGTTGTGAATTTCCTGTAATTATTTTTTTAAGTATCTCACGCCAAGCCTGTTTGTGCGGCCGAACTTGTTCGTTTATCATTGGGGGAGATTCACTTATTTGAGCGTTTATACCTGTTCATACGAAACAGAGGGGTGGGGAAGGAGTGTGGGGGTGGGGGAGTGTATGGGGGGAGGTGGGGAGGATGGGATAAGGGAAACACCCATCATATCTACACATCTGAGACCCAATCGTGATTTTCGGTTGGGGATAGTTTGGTTCCGGGGTGGGAAGATCGGGATGGGATTGAAAAAACAAAAAATCCCCAAACAACCAAAATGGAAATCAACCTGCTCATACAACCAGCCCAGCTAGCCACGGAGCAGTGACGTAGGGGGTGGTGGTCACGTGGCTGGGCCTTTGAGGGTCAGGGTCACGTGATGTGATGGATGGAAGCCAGGGACCTGGAGAAACTTCCCTTGAGGGGGTTGGTTTTATGGGCAATTCAGCTGTTGGAAAAGTAACTAAAACAACGAACAAGAATTAAGAGGTGGAAGGAGAAAAAGTTGAAAGTGATTCGAATCCAATGATCAGAAGACGGGTATCTTATAGTTTTTGGAGGATGCGGATTCGATGTTTTCTTGAAGATATCTAGGGGCAATTCTGCTAATTAACATCGTATTATGTGGCCATTTCCAGCCCCGTCCACCCCATCCCCCCAAAAAAAATACTCAAAGAATTCCAATAAAAACAAACCAGATTTCATTCATATACCTTCAAATGATGATGAAATGTTAAATTGGACGTGATCCATTTGTCTTTCGTTAGTTTGGTAAAACAAATCTATCCCATCAGTATTTCTGATTTTGTTTTACCAAATTAAAGAAAGCCTCTTTTCTTGGCGTCTGAATTTGGTCTCTCTCCCTCGATCTTAAAGGCCCGAAATTATTATTGCACAGCCGTTTGATTGGATATTCTTGCCTGAGCCATTCTCCGTGAAAATTGATTGATCGTATTTTCTCAAAATATTTGTAAACAGTTCAAGAATGCTCGTAAAGTAAACCTAATCATTCGTTCATCCTCCAGAAAACCTTCTTTAACATTTGATTTCTTGATCAAAACGATACCAAATCTTCACATCAATTTCTTCAACAAAAAGGGATTAACCATTGAATTCTTATCAGGAGGAATAGTCACGCATGCAAATTCCTTCAGTTAATTAAATATGCAGTCCCCCGAAAAAACCACTTATTAATTGGCTGACCCGTGAAGGGAACTGTTAAATGATCTGACCGCTCACAGAGATATGAATCAGATGATTGGGTATTTGGTATCAGTGCCTTATGTCAATTCCATGGTCTTCTAAAGCATGTGAATGCCATTCTTTTTGGCGCGAATTTGGTTTCCTTTCATTGAATCAAGGAACGACATCATTGGGGACTTTGGTTGTTCTTTTGAAATTGCAATTGCTAAACAACGAAGCCACAAGAGACACGTTTTCACGGGAGGAAAAGTGAGAAGATCTCGAGACGGCTCATGCTTCGTTCAAAATGCACAAAACGCATGCTGAAGGTTTCGCTCTCATGCACGTTTACATACAGCAACCACTGCGGACCCGAATAGTCTGCTTCATGCACGAGTCGGGAGCCAGACTTTCGCTCCCACTTTACTGCGGGAACAAAGGAGGGGGAGGGGACACGCCCCCTTTAATGCCACCTCCTCCTTCTACAGGATCCAATCATTTGGGATCAGCCAATGAACAGGTTTTTTTCTAACTGCATTCCCAACATGCATAGTCAGCATTCATTTAGGATTAAGGATTGAGCATATTCAAAACGCATGCATATTTAAAATGTGCAAAAAGTAATACACTATACATACACGGGAAGTCATGTCAATACACATGTACAGAAATCATATCAGATATATAGAAATAATAACCTCATGCATTCATGCCCAATAATGGAGAAGAAATCGTGCAAGAAGACAGGAGCATTCAGAACAACAACAAAAACAGAAACGAAAATCACAAAAGTCAATCTCATGCATGGCCGGCAGTAGAATGCAGGCGATTCACAATAGCGCGCCCTCAAGAGTTTGCAACACTTTGGCCGTTTACAATGCGCAGAATCTGTCGACCCATTGCTCGCCTGAGAAGGGTCGAGAAATTCCGCGTACTGTGGTTGGCCGATGCGTTTCAAACTCTTGAGGGCGCTCTGATGTGGATCGACCGTATTGGCGTTTTATTTTTGTCCTCGGGAGCGAGGAACGGGAAGGAGATGGAGGCAGACAAAGGGTGCTTACTTGTATGTTCAACATGCAGCTTCATGCAGGAACGAAAGAGTCAACCGACAGATAACACGAGACACCACACGAGGACGGAGAAACAGATTGGACGTTGACCAGCTGATTTCTTGTTCGTTTTATGTATATCCAAATTCATGCCAAATACATCGTCGGGCTTCAAAGTCAGCTGGTTTCCGGCAAATCTGTCTCCCTTGGTTTAGCTCTTCAGCAATGCAACCTCAAAGTCTGTAGGGTATGCGACCTTGATTGACAGGAGTGGTTGTTGGGAGGGTTGAGAGGGGGTGGGCGAATTGGGCCGATTCTTTTGTCGTGTGGGAACAAGCGGATATGGCTCGCGTGGTTCGTGGGAGGATTGAATGAGGAGGGGGAGTGAGTGCCGAAGTTTTGAGGGGAAAGCAGGTGAAAAAGCCCGGCATGAATAATGAGATCCAACTATTTTAAAAGTATTTTGAAAAATCGGCAAACAAACCAGGACTTGAACCCGAGACATCTGGTTACGCTACCAGTGCTCTTACCATCCGAGCTATCCAGCCCTTAGATGGTGGCCTTCCCGAATAGTCAACAATTTTTTTTTTCTCCAGTTCAATTTTTTAAGCTACTTTTTTATGTGATCGTTTCAGGAATTAAGATGAAGATATAATTTTTATATGGGAAAGTTAGGACAGTCTTTCAGACATACACATTACGAAACCATTAACAAAGGACTACTTGTTTCGGTTCTCTGATAACCGAAAGCTCAAGTAAAATGTTGTGTTTCCATCCGTTTTCGCTGCCAGACAAACAACACATCCATCTAAGTCCAACGCCAGAGGGGACGGGAATTTTTAACTTTTGGACAAACCACAAACAAAATTTGATTGGTACAAGTAAATCGATAGCACGGTGTTATTTGGACGACCTAGAATGAAGATTAGAAAGGCGCGTTTCATCTTTATTTTTATTTTTCACATCCAAAAGTTTCTTTGAACTTCATGTTTCGAAACGGTGTGCGAGATCACTGCTCTGAGAACAGCGGTGTCGCAGCACATTTCGTGGTATGGTTAATCTATTTTAGCTGCGGCTAAAAGAGATTCGGGTCAGGCTGAACAGTAAAGAAACACGAACGACATTCAAGAAAAGTCTTCTGGAAAAACGGTGTTTTTTTATCAAACCAAAGTCGACGGATACGCTCACACCCCATGTGCGTTGGATTCGCTTTTGTTCCACACCAGTTTGATCATTCAAGTCCATTGTCCATATTCACCATTCACACGCACACATTCAAGAGACCCGGGAATAAGAAAAAAAGAGCTGAGAGAGGCAAGTATTTTCCTCTGCTCCTAGCGTTAAGATGCTGACAAGGCAGAAACAAAAATCGAGCCCACCATTTTTTTTTGCAATCTTGCAGCCCGCAAGAAAAAAAAAAGTTGTTTATCCCAGATGGCCTTGCGGCAACGGGACCCAAGGGAGAGCAATGCCCCCTCCCCCTTTTCTCGAAGAAAGAAAAAATAACATCTGGAAGTTGACCTTACAAGTTGCTCGTTGGCTTTTTCTCTGCACGAGCGCTTTTGATTCCAAGACACTTTACTGCCATGTCAGCAGGTTGCCGCTAGACGAGGGACCCTAAACCATTCCCACATACGCTGCTAAGCTCCGGAGAGGTCAAAGGTCGGGTCTCACCCAGTCGATTCCCCCCTGTTGTTTTTGACATAAAATTATTTATGGCCCACTGGTTGAATTTAGCAGAACATCTTGAGTTCTGATGGATCAGCAACTACTGCCCGTCGACATTTTTCTTATGAGGGGTTGGGAAATGGTTGTAATTTTAATCATACCAAAGATTTGGGAGATTTTTAGTCGACGTGTTTTTGCGTTTCAACAGACTAGAATCGGGCGTTTCTACTGCAAACTATGTTTCAAATCTATTGGGAATTTCATGAAAAAGGGACTTTGAATCTTTTTGTTGGGCTTATTCAAACTTAGTGCGTTTTAAGGACACGGGCATAAAGCGTTTGGGGATAAAAGTCATCAGTCGCCTGAGGGCAACATCCAGATTGATAAGTTGGCTCTTTGAGGAAAAAATGGTATTCTTTCCCAAACCATCTTCTCTGTTCTTTGATTTTGTTCCTGAATGGGGAGACGTGACAAACGGCCATGAAACGCCGAGAAATGAAATTGTTGTGCGGGTAACTGCTTCTCTGTGGGCAACATCAAGCACTGCCGGCCGTTTCAAGACCGTCTTGCGGTCGGGTGGGCGGGCGAGCCAGAGGCAGAGTGTCAGGGATTGAAGGATCTAGCATCTGTCAAATTCGTCGACTCGAATCCTCCCAGTGAGACCCCCCCCCCCATCCACGTCCCCAAAAAAGTTGCTGAATATGCTATTATTTTGTGGGAAGTCATTTTGGTAGTAGACTTTTGTGAGTATTTTTTTCTTCTGTTTGGAAACAAAAAGGTTCAATAAAACATGAAAAATGCTGATGCCAACGATATCTGTGGCTGATCGTGGACGGGCGTTGGCAAAGGTTTTCTTCCAAAGGAAGAAACAAACGGTAGGATTTAATGAGAGAAACAAGACTTTGTTTTGGGGGTCGATTTCTGGAGCACCGTGCATAGTGTTGCTGAGCCAGCAGTTATCGGAGTGGGCGGGGCGACTGGTGAACGTCCATGTGGCCCGCCCACTCATGAATATGCAAAGCAGCGAGGTCAGGCAAAGGACTCCTCGCACAATACACGCAACCTGGCTGCTCGCAACCGGACTGAAAGTTTTTGTGGGTTTTTTACCGAACATGTTGAAATTCGTTCAAGATTTTTCTATACCCTGACCGGTAAAACCTTGAAACTTGCCGATATATTGTTTTGTTCTCTCCCGCTCGACCTGCCCGCAATCACAAGTTCATTCACACCAAGAGAGATTCTCGAGAAAATTGGCCAACCTCTTAAACAAGTCATTTCCTGATCAATTACGCCTTTACACATTCTACAAAAAAGAAACGAAGTGCATTCTGAGCGAGAAACTCGTTCTGTGAGTCTGCCCGTTCGCGTCTGAATATGACCCGCATGCCATCACTTGTGTTCTTGCTTTCCCTCCATGGTTAAGTTTTAAAAGTTCAATGGTCGTGAGCGCCGGACACATTGGGAAATAAATCGATGTACACACAATGCGCACGAGATTGTGGGCTGAATCGCGTCAGATTTTGACTGCGTGCGAAAGCCAAGGTTGGCCACCCAGAATTATGTTTGTTTCTTCAGCTCACGACCAGTCAGTAGTAGTACTGTAGAGGAGCAAGCATTGCCCGCAGTGCCACGCATTGATTCCATTCACCTCAACCCAATGGTATACGATGCAGCGAAACATCGACTCACACACACAAGCACCAGCGTTCCAGACCGCTGAGAGTCATTTTGAAATGCATTACCACGATTCGCGAGGGGGAATCGTAACGCTGAAAGGTAACGACGCGTTCTTGATTGCTCAGAAAATCGACCCGTCTTCATAAGATCTTCAAATGATCTTAAAGTATCTGTCAGCACACACCAGCACTACATGCTCGACACTCTCACAACAGTATAAATGTATACCCATTCACGAGGCTTTTGTGAAAACTGACTCAACTATAAGGTGAGCGTTTTTGTTGGCTTTGTCTTTCTAGCAGTTCAATTTCTGATGTTCGGTAGATGTGGGTTGCCAAGGCTGAGGAGGGAGGTTGTGCCAAAGGGATAAGCGGAACATGCAAAGAGGGATGACATCTCAAAGATCTCCGACAAACCTTCTGTGTTTGTACACTTTTTAAAAAGCTCATTTAAGCATGCAATTAAAAAAACACAGTGCAATCGAGAAAGAAACGATATAATTATCGGAAGGGAGTTGGCTGGAAGTTTATCTCCACACACAAGTAAGCTTATCGGGGATCGGCATGCATGAGATTGAACAAGGTTTTTGGTAAACTTTCGGAAGCGGTTTTTTG
>OX465106.1:25928922-25938922 GCA_949987565.1 Luidia sarsii
ATGTTGAAACTTAATTGCCTATCTCATCACCTGACAAAAAAAATCGCCCCGAAATGTAAAGAAAGGATTACCTTAAGGAATATCTTCAAATACTTTTAGAGAGTCTCAAAATTTAGTGGGTCTGACGTTTCGATCCTAGCAGGACCTTTGAGAAAGGTCCTGCTAGGATCGAAACGTCAGGCCCACTAAATTTTGAGATTTGCATTTTGGTCATTTTAGTCAGTTAACAGTTTGCAACATTTTTTGTATATCACTTTATTGTATACTACTTTTAGAGAGGGAAAGAAATTGAAGCGACAAAAACAAGTTAATGTTTGTAACCTTTGTTTAAATTTAAATGTTTGTATATGATGTAAATATTGCTTGTGTTGATTTATGAATCAAAGGGAAGGAACATTCCCAGCTGAGTGAAAGAAATCAACTTTCGTGGCGCACCTTTAAGTGGAACTACTACAAATCATAAGCTGAGGTCATGGAGGTCACAGAAACATAAGCCAACTCCAAGGTCCCCAGTCGTTAAAATATTTACTTTTTAAATAAACAATACAATATGGCGCCCTCTATTGGTCGGGATTGGAAAACCATGTACATTTTCAATGGGAAAAGTTTTTCTGATTACTGATGTTTGCTAAAATGGACTCCAATGCAGCAGAATTCACCAGAAGTAACCTCATCTATCTCTTCTTAATAAATTGTTCAAATTTTCTTTATTTTTTGTAGGGGAAATGAACAATGGTGTTAATGTACTGCTCCATTATTATATTTTCTGATAAAACAAGAAAGTACATGTATTGTACATGTATGTCTAAGTTATATTCAAACAAAATCCTAAAAAAAAGGTCGGACACAAATATATCTGGCTTCGGCCTTGTTTGTATGCTTTTACCTGTGTACACACAATAAAGCCACTGGCAGAACGTTATAACCAATAGCAATTAATATGACAGGTTACTTGGGGCTGTTTAGCTGGTGGAGCCAGTATTGATAATTGATAAATAAATTATAATTGTACTTTTATATTTTGTAAATTTAAACCTCAAAGAGCCGGGGGTATTCCGTCCCCTTCCTGGATTTTTCATAGCGTCTCGGTGATTTTTTTTTCTGCGTGTTAAGGCTTTATGACTTATTCTGCAATCTTCTGAGGCACATTTTGACACCAATTTATTAAATTTGGAGGTGCCGTTCTCTGACAATGAATATTGTCAGGGCCATGGTATAGGTTGACGGATTTTTTTCCATTGACTTACACTACATGAAAGCATCGCATCAAAGGTACATAGGGTATTTCTTTTTTTTTAGGAATTATTTAGCACAATTAGCTCATTAATATTGCTGTATGCAATTATTGGTTTTTCGTGTTTCATTATCATGATTGTACAACTTATCAAAATTTGGGAAATTCAATAAAAAAACATATGAAATTTTATTAAAAAACATGAAATTCAATAAAAAGAAACATAGGAAATTCAATAAAAATACTGAAAACATGAAAAAGCCAAAAAGCAAATTTGTTTACAATGAAACTTTATGTAATTATGTAATTCTCTATCACCCTGCCAAATATTATAACCCGGCTCTTTGTTAAAGGCTCTATACAACATTTGTAAAGCTCAATAGATTGGCACTGTTTGTGTGCTAAACCATTAAACATTCCAATCTGAGAAAGTAGAAAAAGGTAAAAAAACGTCACAGTTTTCGTACCGTTCTGTAGTGTAAGAAATTGTTTTTACTCGCGAGTAATAAACTATTTGTCGATGCTTGATTGAAGCTTTCTCAGCATCATCATGACCATCTACAAACTGTGTAAATTAGAAGAAAATCTATGGACATTGATATTTTCCGATCTTCCCAATGTTGTATTTGGCCTTCAAGCGCAAAACATTGCTTAAGCGCAAAAAGTCATTTTCTACACGGAAGGGAAAACAATGATAGAACTGTTTCCCTACAAATTATCACATGTACAGTGATAAGCACTAAGACAGTATACAGTTTTTTGTCTTAGATTTAAAGGAGAAATCGGGTATACAAATGCATAGTCCGTTTGTGTAGCATTATTGGAAGTCAATTACACATTATGACTAGATCATCTTCACTAACTAAATTACAGTATCTTCTAACATTTCGACATGCAGGAGGGAAATGATTAACACCTTGTATTTTTACCAATCATTCTTCTTTTATGTTCACTCCCCACTTTCACTCCTTTCCTTTGATATACCCCCTACTGCTTAATCCCAACCCAATCCCCTGCCCTTCTCTTTGATCTCACCCTACCAGCTATCACCTTTGGCCTCTGTCTGTCATCCATGTACATGTTACTCTCCCCATTCCTATTTGTTTTTGTTCTTAAGGTGATATACAAAAATGTTGCAAACTGCTTACTGACTAAAATTACCAAAATGTAAATCTTAAAATTTAGTGGGCCTGACGTTTCGATCCTAGCAGGACCTTTCTCTGCCTTTGAGAAAGGTCCTGCTAGGATCGAAACGTCAGGCCCACTAAATTTTAAGATGTTTTTGTTCTTGTCATTTTGCCTTTGAAAAGGGTCCTGCTAGGATGGAAACCTCAGGCCCACCTAATTTTTGAAAAGAATTATTCGCGTTGTGGTCCTTTCAGTCAGTAAGCAGTTTGCCACATTCTTGCGTACTACACCAAATTAATGATTCGTGAGGGTGTCTCCATGCATGGAGTCTGTGTGATAGGCAATACATTGATCACGAATTATAATTATACTGTGATAGGTGCTTACAAATGATGTCTTTGTTCCATATATCAGTATTTCAGTAAAAAGTCCGGTTGCTCAAGGTATTTGTAAATGAGATTTAAGGCTTTCATGGTGAGAGTTGCAGAAGAGTTGCAGAAGTTATATGTTTGCGTTAATCTTTTTGAGTGTGTGTGCTTCTGAAAAGAACCAGAAGATCTCGACGATTCGAACAGTACGCTCTGTTTCGTCTTCAGTCTTCTGAAAGTTTGGCGAAGTTTGCCCTATACAGTGCACTATAATTGAGGGAGTGTGCATGTACATGTACAGTATGTACAGGAGCCAATTTTAAAGGCAAACGCGTATAAATAGACGCGTGAATCAGACACAGTCGAGATACAGTTACAGTGCACCAAGAACTCCTCCCAACGCGCACAGTGCATTATTTTTTACTCTACTGAGAGGCACGAGGATTTGAAGAAGTGCAGGGTTCGCGTTGAACACATCTTGTTACGCGTATGCGTATGATGAATGTTGCCCACGCGTGGGGTTCATGAGGATGAGATCGTGGAGAGCGAACCAGGTTTCGAGCTAATTGTGATACGTGCATGGCGATGAGGCGTGGGAAGGAGAAATTCGGAGCACATTGACTAATCGTCGCCTCGTCGACTCCTTCCATCTTCGTCTCCTCGCCCACCCTCCGGGCAGTTTCGTAAGTCCCCTTCCCTCCCCCACTCCCCTCCCCTCCCCCTTGTGACCTAAAACCCGCTGTGCAGGCCCTCTCGAGACCAAGAAAGCCCGACCCACCCAGCGGTCTTGCGTCTCGTAAACGGCAACAGAGCTCCAATGTCAAGGGGGGTCCGCAACTCACAACAACGACACTCCGAAACGGCCAAGCCTTGCATCGGAGGGAGGAGGGGGGCTGTCCCCACACGTATACATACACGAGGAAAGTTCACAAACCCCTCCGCCTCCCCTCTCCCCCCCCAAAAAAAAAAAAAAAATCCACTCTTCTCAGGGAAATCTAATCGGAAAAAAAGCGCGAGCAGAGATGTCACCCAATGTTCACATCGGTGCACTGTCCTTTTTGGAAGAATTCTTCACAGCGGCGAGTCAGAACGAGAGTTATGGCAATCCACTCTAGTATTACCGGGGCCCGTATATACTTCCGGGCGAGCAAGGTCGATCTTCGCCATACAATGCATCAGTAGAGGGATGCATATACGCAAATCATTAGAGAGTTATCACGCCCATTGCTAATCTATATAGAGAAAGAACAAGGGAAGCGCGGCGTCACTCGTGGGAGAAGAAAAGTGCAGGACAACAAAAAGTGCAATGGGGGGATTGTTACGGTATGTCACAACGACGCTTCCAGCACAGAGATGTCATACAGGACCGCTCGGAAGTGGTCTATAATTGTATGCTGCACGCCAGAGTGTCCGGGTATCGTGGGCCAGGGAAGGCGGACCCGACGCCTAAAGTTCGATCGCTCCCCTCCCCCAACCCTACCCCGCCAGAATACCTCCAGTGCGTCGGAGCGGGTCAACGCTCAGCGGTCACTTTGACCTCGCGTCGGGACACATTCAAGGCCAAATTCGGTACTCTGCACTTATCGACACCAGTGACAACTCCCCCACCCCTACTTCTTCTCACGAACAGACCAACCGTGGCATTATTGTTTTGGCTAGCCACAGGTCACTCGGGGGCCGGGACAAGGCAATACGACATTCATCTGCTTCTACTTTGCAACTGTCAGTTGACAGGAATCATTGAAACTAACTTGAGAGTGCCTGAGGTTCTCGTCTTAGCAGGACCTCTTGCCTTGAATGAAGATCGAGAAGCAAGCCCCCTACTATACCTGACGCATGTCTACACCTTACTAGACACACAGATCGCGAACGGCTTCACCCGCCAGGCGATAATTCAATCGGAAATTAATTACAGCGTCGTGAGCCTAAAGTCCAACTTCAACGCCACTAACAGTGATTATTTGAAACGAGAATTGCATAAGAATTTGAGGACGCCCGAACGTGCATTGGTTTGAGCAGCAGTCGGTGAATATGGCCCTGCAAACCCTGTATACCGTTCGTTTGATGCTAAAAATGGGTCTTGTTAAATGGTTCCCGGTAAAAAAATGAAATTGTATTTGCTATTTATTCAATTGTTCAAAGCATCATACGAGGGCTGCTTCGAAGGTGTGTTGAAATCAACACAAATTTAGCGTATTTGAACACGATTTTTTTTTCATTAAAAACTCGAAAGTATTACATTCACTTCGAGATGACGACATGATGACGGTTTAAGACTTGCCCTGCGGAAGAGATTACCATCATTTTCATTTCAAAGTAAAACACAGTGAAGACAGGGGCGTCTATCCATCAGCTCTTGGGAAATGACACCACCGAAATAAGTGACTTAAAAAGGTTCACCTTTTAAAAATCGTAAGCATATTATTAATTTCATAGTAAAGGATAATGGCGACAAATGTGTCAGTCTTGCTCTGTGAACAAACAAATGCAACTATAGGTATATGCAACTGGTGACGGTGTAGATTTACGGGCCAGATTTGAGGAGCAGGAAAGGAGGTGATTGCAGCAGGTTCACTCCCTTACTGCCGGAGAAAGGGGAGAAGAAAATGCTGAAATAAGCAAGATCCCGGCCCGGGAATTGGCCTTCAACTGAGCTAGAAGGTCAGAGGAACAGGGGAAAGGGCTGAACGGAGTTTCCCATTAAAGCCTTACTGATTTCCCGATAGGCCTTACATGTAATGATATAACATTCATTTACAGAGTCCTTACTAACTAACCTAGTTTTAGTCGGAAAATCAGGATTTCGTTTTTTTCGGCTTTCATCCAAGCACTATTCTTCCCCGTCTTGTAAAAAAGGGTAACAATCATCGTTTAATGTTTAAGAAATAAAGGCTCAGGTTCGGGCTCAAGCTTGTGTGTTTTTCTCTCTCACGCTATGAAAAAGCTTTTGACCCAAGCGTTTTATACCGGCGCATCAACAATGAGATGAACTGATCTGCCAAGATGACTACAGCAACTGACGATTGCACAGACGGGCAAAAATTGAAAAAAAAAACAAATATACATCATCACTGCGTGTTATACTCCACAACGCCACGCGCAGATTACAAGGTATTTTGTATAAACTGGCAGATTACAAGCTAGTATAAGGTAAACATGATTTCGTGTGTAAAATCACATCATGAAAACTTGTCAAACTCTGCCAGTTGGAGAGTTAAGCATCCTGATCAGGAAGGCGAGTGCCGAAGCCCCGCTTGCATGAAATTAAACCCACATAATTCATGGCGGTTTGCCGCATCTTTCGCTTATGTCAGAAGACCTACCCTTGGGCGCGAGCAAGCCCCTTTAGGCCAACTCTCAACGCATGAACTGATAAGGGCGATAGTGTGATGGTCGAGGATTGTGGACGGTAGTGAGGACGGGTTGGCCGGTTAGTAGGGTGGTGGCCGTGACCCGCTGAGGACACTGGAAACGGTAGTCAGGAATAAGTCCGGCAATCGGAACCAACAAACCCCTTTCTCTCTACCTGTCTATCTGCCTCTCTCCCCGTCTGTCTCTATGTCTCCGTATGTCTCTCTGTTTGTCTGTCTCTCTGTCTATGATTATTTCTCGTCGTCTCTCCCTCTTGTATGTATCTCTGTCTCTCTCTCTCTCTCTGTCTCTCTGCCTCTCTGTCTCTCTGTCTCTCCCTGTCTCCCTGTGTCTATGTCTCTCCCTGTGTCTCTGTCTCTCTGTCTCTCTGTCTCTTTGTCTCTCTGTCTCTCCCTGTCTCCCTGTGTCTCTGTCTCTCTGTCTCTCTGTCTCTTTGTTTCTCTGTCTCTCCCTGTCTCCCTGTGTCTCTGTCTCTCTGTCTCTCTGTCTCTTCGTTTCTCTGTCTCTCCCTGTCTCCCTGTGTCTCTGTCTCCCTGTGTCTCTGTCACTCCCTGTGCCTGTCTTGGTCCACGGTGGTTTAGGCCTTACGGTGGCTTACATGCCAACCGCAGACATGTGCTACAGCAATTAACCAACCTAGCGGCCCCACACTCTCATTGTCAGCAGGCTGCTGACGGCAGACTGCTCGCCTGGCTCGACCCTCCTGACCCGACCTTATAAGTGAAGAAACAAAACATGTACCTCCCGGGCTACCAGCGCTCATATGGTGAAAGTATTAAGGAGTAATAACTGGTAACCCTGGTAGGTGGGTTTTATTGTATACCTATTATTCCCCTTCGCCTATATGTCTGCAATCCTTGAGTGAAACAAACAACCTGTTTGCCTGATGGGGTTGGATCCAGTGCTAGCTTAGAGGGCGCGAACAGGCTTTAATGGTGAGCACTTCTCCGTGTTCTTTTCGCAAAGGGCTTTGACTGTTCCCCTCAATTCATAGGCACGGGGTCTCCAGCTGATTACACCTGTGCCGACGTCATGACGGGGGTCGGGCATCCTTCCCACACGGCTCTCCACGAGGTAGTAATTTTCTCGTTACCAGCAACAGGCGGCCGGCCTGTTGACTTTGGTCCCAGACACTGCGTGATGTAATTCTAGCTAATATTAGGTAATTGTAACATAGTGCTCGCCTCAAACGTTCCTCAAGGTTTGAGGGAACACATTCCCAGCACTCGGGCTATTACTTGGGAACCTACTTCAAATATCCCACACTAAAACAGTCATTCCCATAGGCCGCTCTGTGTGTTTTGTTCCTTTTCGCCCGCCATAGTTTTTTTTTCCAACGACGCTCCTGCAACGAAGGGGCGGGTTATGGACTCTAGCCTCCTGTCATTATGCTAAACAGATGCGCATCGATCCCGCCCCGTATGCAAATTTGAAAAAGTGGGCGTGAATACATTACGCGGAAGGACCGCCCACACGCTGATCGGACCATGCGAGAAGAAGGGCCAACTAAGTGCATGTGTACAAAGTGGGTTTTTTAAGGCCACGATCGCGAAGAAGCCTCGGCAAAGGTACAAATATAAAACAATGAACAACTATTTACTGAAGTTTCAATCCCAGCAGGATCTTACTGAAGGCCCTCCTATTTTATGAAGTTTCAAAATTTGAGATGGCAAAGAAAATTTTACTGGACCAGGAGTTTGTTTTCAAACAAACGAAGATACTAAAAAGTTTCATTTTTTTCCCGAACTGGTTTTGAGACCAGGAGTGGATTTCACAAAGCGCTACAATGTATCGTATAAATAATAACCAACTAACAATGGATGGCCCACCTATAGTTGCGATGGGCCGTATATGGTTTCTGTACATCGCTCATCGTCTTGCGGTTGATCGTAAGTTACAATGGGTTTGATGAAATCGACCACTAGCCTCTGGTTTTGCGTGCAAACAGGGCTCTTGCCAATCGAGTTATATCATCCCTTTAGATGGTGGCCTTCCAAAATAGTAAACTGTTGTGGCCATGGTTTGATTCATCGTGTTTGGCAGGGCCACAGAGGGGGGTACTGCACAAGTACATGTACAGTACGTGGACACTGTGCACGGACATGTACAAGTATATACTCTATATGTGTACGTGTTATTGTAAAACGAAGTTGCCCGTTTTCCCCGACCTTCTACAACTTGAAGCCATCGTACGAGCGAGTCAGTGTCCGTGTCTCTGCCGGGTGCTTGGAGCATGCACCCGTGACCTTTCACTTCCATAACTCATCTCGTAGACATCTCCTGATCAGGGCGTGGGTGGTGATGGCGCGAGGTTGGTGGTTGTGCGCGGTAATGGTGCAGTGTTAAGAAAAAGGGCCAGTGTGATTTTGTAAAATAAAATTGTGATCAAATCTAGTCACCACACGAACTGCTGGCTTTAAGCATAATATCTTGAAATCTTCCCTTCATTTCATAGGCCTAATACTTCTATAAGTGTATCTCATTCTTCCCTCATTTGAAAAAGGTCTTACTTTACCATCCAAACGCCAGGCCGTCTACGTAATAATTTTTAGATCTACACTTCGTTTATTGAAATCAGTAAGCAGATAGTACAACCTTTTGATATGGTATTTTAAAGTTATTCTTCAGTACAAGTATAGTGCAATTTCCTTTTGAGTTTTGGTATGGTACTTTTAAAGTTATTCTTCAGTTTAAGTGTATATGGTAGTTGGTACAACCCTTTGGTATGGTTGCTTTGTCAAGTTATTCTTCAGTGCAAGACCAACTGTCCTATTGTGTGTCTCCAAATTAATCAGGAACTCCACACCAAATGAGATTTGGTGAAGACGAGCAGAGTATATACTGTTGGAAACGTCGAGTTCCTCCGGTTCTTTTCAGAACCACACTTACTCACAAAAGAGAATTTACATGGTGTCTCCGCAAACCTATTTATCCTAACTCCACACCATTTTTGATGACAAAACCCAGACTACGGGAGGATTTGCCAAACCAATGCCGTGTCCTGCAATGTTTGAACACCGCGGTGGTGATAGTACATGTACATGTACATGTACAAGGGAGCCATGGCATACCGTTGCCGACCTTGTATTGGTAAAACCCGTACTGGTACTCGCCCGAAGCCTGATAGTGAGTTGATCTCGTGTCCTCGCATTGTCCCCAAGAGTTAAGTAGGGGGACGGTTGGAAACTGGGAGATTGGAAGGAATTCGCCCTGAAGCCAATGATACCCTAGCTTCAACTATTGCCCAGAATAAACAATGACGAGGATTAGCAAGTTTGTGTTTTACTAGTGTTTGGGTTTTTTTTTGAACGGTCGATATCTGTTTGTTTCCCATTCTGCTCGCACTTGTAGGAAGGAAGTCCCTCAGAGTCTGCCTTTGAGAACATTCCTGCTTGAATATGCACGCTAAGACATTTTAGGAGGGAGGTTTCTACTATTTTAGTCACCAATCTAGGTCTTAGTCAGTGAGCAGTTTCTCATTTCGTATCTTTTTAAATCGACAGTTTGTATTATGCGATTGTCGTCAAGGAGCATAAAGAGACCCCATCTTGCGCATGTGAGACCTAGAGGCCTCATTAATGGCATCAGTGAAACTCGTATTCCCTCTATCAAAACAAATAAGACAAGAGCCGCGTCTCCCCGTAAGTCACTGTGCGTACCCGGTTACTGCGCCGTGCGGCCGTGCTGTAACAGTGCACTCCGACGACACATCACATCTCATCCAGTGCTCCGCACCCATATACACAGAATTGATATGACAAGGCCAGTAGGGGGGCGCGTCAGAAACCGAACCTTGGGACTTAACTCTTTGAGGCGGGGAACGAGGGAATTCCTGCCATGCAGAGCCCAATCTGCTCTGTTTCGTTGTGACTAGGAGACATTTTTCCGCATCGTGATC